>VYXH01005058.1:695220-719200 GCA_013397275.1 Burhinus bistriatus | reverse complement strand
AGTAAAGAAAGAGGAAGGGAAGGGAAGGGAAGGGAAGGGAAGGGAAGGGAAGGGAGGAAATACAATGAGAAAAGGGTCTTCTATTCTTCAGATTATTCTAAAATTTTGATAAGGTATAATCTCAACGGTTTAATTTGTCATGAAAAGGGATTGCTACATAAAATCATGAAATATCTTCTAAATCTTAGAACACTTAAGATTTATGTAGAAAGTGAAATATTCAGCTGGTGCAGATCCATGTTGCTCACTGATTGCAGTGGGAGATTTACAGATCAGGGCTAGCTGAGGGTCTTGTTCATGCTGCGTACAAATGTGTATACATGCATGTCAAAATAATGAGAAAGCCTTCTCTAGTCTTATTACTAAAGACTAAATTCTAACAGGGTGTAAATCTGAAGACTAACATTATTTGACCTGCAATCAGCTGCGTGTATTGTGCTACACTTCAACCAAGCTACTGTAAAATACTAGTAGGAGAGGCAGTAAAAACCAGTCACTGTGAAAAGCAGTTTGAACACAGATACCCTACAGAAAGGCTGTGCTCTTGTGCTTACATTCGCCAGCACCACAGCTTTGCTAGCTGAGCCGTGGCAGCTAACCTGGCACATGCTCCAGGCCTGTATCCCACTTGCAAAGTAAAACATGTTAACATCAAATGGTGTTACAGTGCCTCTATTTTGATGGTGTTCCTGAGGGATAATAGAGATGAAACGGTTTTAGCTTAAATGCTGAGGAGCCAGAGAAGAGCATAACTAAAACCCTGTCCTTACACATCCTCTCAGCCTCCCTTGAGCTTTATTTCTCTCTGTGCAGCTCACGAAAGTTCACCTTTTTGCATGGCTGGAATTGGAGCGTAAAGGCAGATGCCCTTTCAGGTAACTTACTCATCCTGGAAATGTTTCCAGTTCAGCATACAAAGATCCTGAAGAAGAGAGCAACAACTACAACAGACAGACTGCGCTCTGCTGTCCTGGGTACCACACGCAAGGACATACAAGATCTCAGCTGCTCTTGGTCACATTTTATAGCAAAGTTTAACTCTTGTGAAGCCTCAAATGGAAAAAAGCCCCATACTAGCACCTAATAGCTGGCCAAAGGAAAACCATTATTTCTGACTTACTGTCACAAACACTTGCATTTTTGATGCCCCACAGCACTCCAGAGTCACCACACCAAAAGCACCTCAGCCCCACAGCCCTGTCCTGTGCTGGGGGGCAGCCCCACAGCCCACCTGGCTTTTGGGACACAGGTAGGCAAGGCAGGTAGGACTGCCTGCAGAGGCTGCACTTACCATGTGTAGGAAACTCCTATTTTTTCATAGCTGAAAACTATCCAGGAGTTAATAGCTTTAATTCTGCTCTGTAGTGGCACTATGTTAACTATCACATGCTGAGACATTCGAATGCCTGTCATTGTGGATTAAGTTAAGCAAAAATTTAAACCCTTCTTTAAGCTTATTTTGTTCTTTTTCTCCCTTGGTATCAGTATCACCAAAGGAAAGTTTTCTACTAAGGCAGAAGCTTTCAGACTATGAAGAAAAAGAGCATAAACGTCACTCATTAACAAAGAAATTAAATGTAGCCACAAATTTTCTGTGGCTATTAGTTACAATTAAGTGGGGAGAAGAAACCTGGAGTGATGTTTGGTTTGTGATCTGACAGCATGTGACTAGTGAAGCTTCAGGCTCTCGCTGCGTTATTAATGATTGTTGTGCAAGATGCATTAAGAGATACTCATCAAGCCCCTGGCTACTGCTGAATGGCTCAGTAACCACGGCATGTATTTGTAATCTCTCAGTGTTTCGTGATGCAAGTGAGCAAGTAAGTATAAAAGTTTCATACTCTAAAAGTTATAAGGTCTGAATTTTTTAAGTTTAACCTTAATTATGGATTTCCTACATTAATGGCATGATTTTTACATAGTGCGAACCTCATCATAATGTATTTTATCCTGAATTCCTTGCATGTCCTCTTATTTTCATCTTAAGGTTGCTTTTGTTTGGCAATAATGTGAGAGAAGGTTGATTACAAGTTGTTTATACATGTACATAAATATACATGCATAAATTGGGGCTATACAATGAGCTACATCTGAAAAACAGGGTGAAGCCTTCCAAGTCCTCTCATCCCACAGCTCGAGCTCCTTGTGGGTGACATCCTGCCCCCGCGCTGCTGCCCCTGAGGGTGGGAAGGGTTTTCCGCCCGCGCTTCACCTCCACATCTCCCTGAACACACCACATGTTTGGTGTGATCCCAAAGTACAGCAACATCTCACTTTTGGCAGGATGCAAGGAGAGAAAGGCTCACCCTCCCCTGCGCAACAGCATACTCACCCCGGGCCTCTTCCAGATGAAGGGAATAGGTGGCTTTTCACTGAAGAAGAGAGAGGAGTTGCAGGCGGGGAAGTCGGGGTCCTCAAAGAGGACCCCCCTGCGCAGGCAGTCCTGCTTCAGCTCCTCGTAGGTCTTCCCCGAGCCGATGGTGGCACTGGCAGCCCCAGGCAGTGCAGGTGGCCTCGGCTTCGAGTCCTGGTGCAGGTAGGGCATGGCTCCCTCCCGTCTGCCTGAGAGAAATCCCCGGGAGCCGAGGCTTAGCAGGTGGTGGGGAGCAGAAGGGGGCAGGGAGGAACAGGTGGAAAAGAAGAGGGAACAAAAAATACCTCTAGTGCCTTGCAAAGAAAAAGGGGGAGGAAAGGGGCGTGCTGTGGGGAAACCGGTGGCTTCCTCCAGTCCTCCTCCGTCGCGCCTGCTTGAACTGCAGGGCGAGACCAACCTCCTGGCTGCTCCGAACAGCAGCAAGGACAAACACCCTGAAAGCAAACAGGGAAGGAAGGCGGCCAGCCCCAGCCACGCAGGGAGCGGGAGCGGCCAGGTGGTGCCCTGTCCTCCCCCGGGGCAGAGCTACCGTGCCCGCCCGGCGGCAAGGGTGTGTGCAGGGCCTGGCGTCACTCTCCGGTGGGCAGGGGCCGGGCAGGAGGTTGCCGCTGGGCTAGGGATGACTTCGAGGTGCTCAGCAGCCAGCCAGAGCCCTCCATCATGCAGTGGTGGCAAGCCCCTGGAGGGAAACCAGAGCCACATGGTGGGGTGTAACTGCTGTTTCTCACAGGTGGGAGAGCAGCCTGAAGTGGGTGGCAGCAGGGCCATCTTGGCATGGAGGGCTTGTCCCCGTCAGATGATGTGCAGGAGGGACAGCAGGGCCCAGAGGCGGCCATGGTCAGGGCCACTCTGCCAGTGGGGGTCTGGCCATGGGGCAAGGGCTGGGTGTGTGCAGGAGGGCTGGCCCCAGGTTTGGGGTGGGGGTAGCTGGTGGGGAGGGCTTGGAGCAGGATGTGCACGGGTGAGGCCCCACCTCAAATACTGTGTTCAGTTTTGGGCCCCACACTACAAGAAAGACATCGAGATTCTGGAGCATGTCTAGAGAAGGGCAATGAAGCTGGTGAAAGGTCTGGAGCACAAGTCTTATGAGGAGCAGCTGAGGGAACTGGGCTTGTTTAGCCTGGAGAAAAGGAGGCCGAGGGGAGACCTTATCACCCTCTACAGCCACCTGAAAGGAGGTTGTAGCAAGGTGGGCGTCAATCTCTTCTTCCAAGTAACAAGCAATAGGACAAGAGGAAATGGCCTCAAGTTGTGCCAGGGGAGGTTTAAGATGGATATTAAGAAAAATTTCTTCACCAAAAGGGTTATCAAACATTGGAACAGGCTGCCCAGGGAAGTGGTTGAGTCACCATCCCTGGAGGTATTTAAAAGACGGGTAGATGTGGTGCTTAGGGACATGGTTTAGTGGTGGACTTGGCAGTATTAGGTTGATGTTTGGACTCAATGATCTTAAATGTTCCTTCCAGCCTAGATGATCTATGATTCTATGTGTACCGAGCACCAGGGAAAACCCCGGGAAAGTGTCAGAAAATGTTACCATGAGGAGGGTTTTTAACAGACTATACGTTGAAGGAGTTCTGTTTGCACTGTAACATGGGATTTTAAAATCAAATACGTACATACTTGCTGCTGATTTCCAGGTTTCACGGCCTTGTTCATCTGTCGCTGTGCTGCTTCTGCTACCCAGCTTTTACGTACAACATCCTGTCTCACACTGAACAGTAAAACACTGTGCTGGAGAGGACGCCAGTCAATGCGCTGTGGATACTCTGAAAGAGTAACGGCAAAGCTCAGAGCCAGACAGGCACAGATACTCCTCTCTGCTTGGAAAGGCAAGAGATGACACCCTCTTGGAACAAATTGCAGTTCCTGTAATACAAAACACAGCCCTGAGTACAAACAGCGCTCAGCCTCCCTTTGCTTTAATTGGCCCTTTGGTGGACCAGTCGAGCTTGCTGCCAAGAGATGATTTATGGAGAGCAATTAGGTGAAACAGAATTAGTTCCTTTCTGTTCTGCTATTTTTCACAGCGGTGCTGTGAGGAAAGCTTTCTTTTTCAGAGCATATATTCCCATGTTTATTCCCCGTAATTGCATCCATTGTTGATGTCTGCTGGCTCCCCGCTGAGACTGAGTTCCCATTGTCCAAATGTATGGATGCTGTCCAAATGTGTGAGAAGAGGCAGGCCTGGTGCTCCAAACGTGGCCGTCATTTGACAGAAATTTAGGTCTGCAGAAAAGAGTCCGAGCTACTCACCTCAGCTTTTTCCACAGTCAGTGCAGAAGAGCAGCACCTCTAGAAAGTGATTCATCATGACCTCATCCATAAGACTCCTCTGGAGATGACTGTGCCTTTCATTTGCCTGTAGACACACTTTCATGGACTAACTTAGGGTAGATGCCCAGCTATTAAATGTGTACAGTCAAGTGAGATGGATCTCAGCTAAGGAGCTAAGACATGTGAAGGGCATTTAAGTGCCAACACAAGCCTAGGGACATGAAGTACCCAATGGCCCACATTCAGCCAGGGGCAAAATCAGGAATGCACTTTATCCACAACATATCTGTGTGGGCCAACACAGGTTCTCACACACCAAACTAATGTGCTGACTGGGGAAGGAGACAATCAGCACCCTGGACATGTGGCCTCCCAACCTGGTGCAGCCCAAGGAGAGTGACCATATATCGCTTCAGGGAATTTCTGCTTTTCAGAGCTCAGTTGCATACTGTGGGCTGAGCCTTATGAGTGCTTGCCCTGCTGTAGGGGAATTCATGCAGTTTCTCTCCTTTGTGAACACTCTCGTGTGTCATAAGGGATGTTTTCACACTGCAGCCTTTCTCCCAGAGGGCAGGGACAGTCTTTCCCTCTCCTCGCCCTGCTGCTTGATGTCATGACACTGAGGAAAACTTCACATCTCTGAGATCTCAGCCTTGAGTCAAACGTGGCTGAAAGTGCCCAGGAGAGGTGATGCCTGGGGAGGGCAGGTGGAAAAAAGAGGAATGAGCAGAAAATGGCAATAAAATGTCTCAGTTCTCATTAAAATACAACACTTTGCCAGTCACACATTAAGAATCATGGGCTCATCCCCGAGGCTCTCTGGTCTGGAAGGCCAGAAACATACAGACATATGTATCACTTACGTACCTCCCCCACTGAAGTGTTTTATGAGGACAGGGACTTCAAGCAGTTTTGCTCTTTTACCATGAAAATCTCCTTTTGAAAACAGTGAGAAGTGCATTTCTCCCCTAAGACAGCTCTTGTTATTGCTGTCACTTGGTGCTGTCAGTGGACACTCAGAGACTGTTACAGGTGAGAGGAAAGCGAAACACAGCTGATGTGATACTCTATTATGGATGGACACCAACAACCTGTTGCTACTGGCCCAGGAGAGCGGCAGGCAGGATTTGAACCACTGACCTAGAATGGCTTTGCTCCTTAGACATGCTCCCGAGATTTTAACACTCCCTGAACGGTAGGTGAACACAGACGATAAGAGGCTGTGGCACCAGGCTGTGTACATTTTCATTTGGCACACTGATACAACAGACATATTGTGACATTAAAGCAATACAAGACAGCCCTGAGTAATAAAGTCCTTTTTCCATGATTACACTGTCTCAGGAACATTAGGTTGTCCAGCTCAACAGCCCCCTACCAGCAGGGGCGACAGGGCAGGTCTGTCCTTGGTCTGTGAAGTGAGCGCCTGCTGGGGTGTGAAGGTCCTGCCAGCTGAGAGATAGATGTCGGGTCGAATGCAATTTATTCCCAACAGGCCACCTCTGGAAACCATTAGGCTCCTGCAGTCTGCAGAGATCTCTTTACGAGCCCCATCACTAGGCAAGATTTCAAGGTGACAGCATAGCAGCACGAGTGACACACAGGCTGGCAAGGTATGTTAAAGCTGAACACCATTTTCTTCCGGGCACCATCATTAAATGCCTGCTCCTGAAACACCAGGAGTTTTATCTGTTGCCTTCAGCCATGGTTCCAAAGCACACAGCGAGTGTGAACACCAGCGCAATTGCAGCTGCCCACAGGCATTGCCCTCCCGCCTAGCCACACTGCTCATCCCACGACATCCACAGAGGGCTCCAGGTGGCTGTTGCACTGAAGAAGCGCTCTGGCAGAGGGCATCATCTGCCGAGAGCAGAGCCTCAGGCACACTGGTGGATAGGAACAGGAGCAGAACAATTTCTGTCATTTCTTTTTCTATCATCAATGCTGTTGGGTCAGACTTCCTTGGATCTTCTTGTTTTCATCAAGAAGGCAGAAAGTCTGATTTGGTTTCCTGGGGTTTTAACTGTGTTTCAGCTAAGGGAGACTCTTATTCTCTCTCTCTAGCTGCAACTCACAGAGTAGAAGGTGACATAAAGGGAACCCAAAAGGCCTAACGTAGGAAACTATGATTTCCACTTCTCCTTGGCCTCCCACTTAGCATCATGCTACAGCCCTGACCTTCAGCCCTCACTGTTCAGCACATGGCGTGTGCTTTTCTGAGTCTCACTTATGTAATTCCTTCCCCATCAACATCAGGTGGACCCTGGTCATTCAGGATTTAGAGCTGGTTATTCAAACAACAGCAACCTGATTAAGTCTTTCATAACCCCGTTGTCATTAAACCTCATGCTCTGACATCAGTTTAACATTGGAGGGTTTATCCATAGCCTTTGACCTGACTGAATCCATGTTCTCCCGTGCTTGTTGCCTGCTGGCTAAGCCCCTTCAGTGTCATCTGACCTTCTCTAAAGAACTGTTTTAGGCTAGATGATTTCATTTTGTGCTCTTTCTCCAGGGGTTTGAGAGACATGACTGGTTTTGTCTTGGTCCCTTTATAGCTCCTTTATATTTGCAAAGATTTAAGGGTGGATGTTATTATGCGGACTGAGGTACTATCTGTGAAGCTCAGCAGCTCTCTGTCCTCCGTTCTTTGTCTGAATTTGTATGAAGTTATATAAAACATCTTTGTTCTCTCTCTGAGATTAGTCTCATTTCATACTGCTTGGCGCCCTCTGAACCTTGCATTGATTTGAATCCAAATGCCACAGTCACGGTCACATGAAACCATGCTGTTTCTTATACTTTCCATTACTTTGGCTCAATGCAGAGTATGGACTTTTGCCCGGTGGCTTGCAGCCTGGCAGGGTTTGCACATGCTCCTGCACACGTCTTTGCTAACTGGGGGCATGTTATATTGCTCTAAGAACAGCTGAGACCAGATGAAATTGAGCCCAGCGTGGGGCTGTTTTCTTAAGGACTTTTCCGTCAGCTTCCAGCAGTAAGGTAATACACACTTTCTCTGGCATTTCCAGGGTTTGCTACAGAGGGGCTGGAGTATCCTTCTCTCCTCATTTCCAGAGGCAGAAGGGAGGCGGAGGGAGGGGAGGTGAGAAAGGTCATGCAGGGCTTTAGGGGTTGTGCAGGGACTGCAAGCCAGGCCTGAGGACTGGACTGCCCTACAAAATGTCGTGGACAGTCTAGTGAAAAATGCTGGAGAGCAATGGCTGAGAAAAAGGGTACTGAAAATCAAGGGGAGGGGTTTTAAGAAGTGCTCTTTGAAAATTCTGCCCTGAATTGATTAAAGAAAAAAAAAATATCTTGGAGGAATTGCAGGGTATCAAAATCTCATTCAAAGGAAGATTCTAAAATTACAGTGAATGTTCATTATCATTTTGCATAGTGGTGAGAAGCCAGAGGCCATAGCCTGGCTGCTTTCACTGTGCTGTGTAATAGCAAAAGGTCCTTCTCCTAAAGAAGTGTCAATCCCAAATGCGGTCTTAGGACTAAGCTGTGCTCACGCCACCTGCAGCTTTACCATCACTGCCATGCCTGGCTATGAAATGCTGATATGGGCCAGACATGCTGCAGGACCAAGGGGAGGTGGGTACTGAGCTGTAACCCTGAGTCAGGGTGACCTCCTGGGGCAGCTCCCCCACTGTAGTCCACCTTGCCCAGGTCACCCCAATGCTTATGGCACCCCAGGGCCAGAAGGCAGCTCTGCCTGTTCCCCTGTCACCCGATGGGCTACTCCCCCCTTTTGTACACCCAGAAAGAAATATGAAACATGTCTTCTTGTGTGCTTTGGTAAGTAATGACAACACTAACTGCTGGCAGCTGAAATATTATCACTAGACAGCCATCAAAGTGCTTTACTCAGACAAATAGGCATGGCTTTCTGAGTTGTTGTTCCAGGCTTTTGTCAGAGCGAAGCATACACCACTGCATTAATTCATTACTTTGGAGGAGGGGCCATTTTACAAACAAAAAAGGGCTTTTAAGATTAGGGTGTTTTTTTTTTTTTTCCTTAGACTGTGAAACACCAAGTGGCAGTGTGGGAGAGGAGCCAAGTTGTAGCATGTCTTCAGCCCTCCGAGGCAATCCCTACAGGAGCTCAGCTTCTCCTGGGAGGATAGCTGTTAGAGCACCCACTGATCTTTTTTGGGGGAGCTTATGGTTTTCAGAGGCTTTCCTCAGGGTGTGTTTCAGCATCCTGACCAGGAGGCAATCGTAATTCTTTTCTCACTAGGAATATCCTGGGCTGAATTTACTGTTCCTCAGCTTTATCCCTTAAGCATTAAGCTAAAATGTTTTTTCATGTTTTTACTCTTAACATTGGAAAGGTGGAAAAATAAAGCAAAGTAAAAATAAAATGAACCCAAAACTGCAGCAAACATTTAAGCCTTTGCTTAAAAATAATCCAGTAAAAACAAAAGAGCAGGAAATTCTGATCTGCAAAAAGGCTGATTTTTGCCACTTATTGAAACCCCAGAAACTTCAATTACTCTTTCATTATTTCCTGTAAAAAACCACCACTGGCTATAAATTTAACTTTTCCCTCCTCTTGTTTTCAGAATTATTGGTTTAACAAAGCGCAGTAAGGTAATAACATTTCCAAATGTTACTGGCACCGCAGCCGTAACGGCGAGTGTTCAGCACAGCTCCTGCCAAGCTGGGAGCGGCGATGCGGAGGCACTCCGCACGGAGGCAGCTTCGGCTAAGGAGAGGGATCTGCCACGATCCCTGCTGTTCTACAACCGCCTGGATTACTGCCTGTCTTCAGCGTGTTCACTGTCTTTTCCAGATTTTAGACCTGTGAATAGTTCCACATCGGCACTGGCATGGGAAGTCAGTTCCCACTTCTGTGCAGGCTGGCTGGAGCTGGTCCTGCAGGAGGTGACGGGTCTGCACCAGAGCCTCAGGGAGAGAGACCCTGTGAGGCTCTAGAAACTTGGGCAGCCTTAACATAATGCTGCCTGGCTCAGTCTCTCTCTGCTTTCTACCTTTCCGTCTTTCTACCAGGATCTGAAAGTGGGAGGGAGTCTGATGTGGCCAACAATTTTGCTGTTGTCAGTTGAGCACCCCTCAAATTAAAGTGAATCTGAAAACCATACTCTTATCTCAGGTCACAAATGGGTCTGTGCTTTTTTATACTACGGATTATATTTGGAGCAGTGAAAATCGCTGCTGCTGGCCCAAGATAGTTGCAGTTTTGGCCCTGTAGCTGGCTGGTGGTGTGGAAGCTGCCTTTCAGTGGCTACAATTCTGGAAAATTTAAGAGTCTCTTAACCCCCCAGTGGGGAAGGAGCCAGTCTGTTTCTCACTAATGAACTGCATAAACAGTGTATGATTAAAACCACTCCTTGACTGAGGCAGGAGACCACCACAGACAGTCTTCCCAGAGGAACATGGAATAGCAGCCAAAATAGCAAAGTCCTGCTGCTTGCAACTATTTGCCCACCCAGGGCAAGAAGCTGCGGGCAGAGGAGTGGGAGGAGGCATGGAGGTAGCTTGAGGGAGGCTGAGGAGAAGACAAAGGGGAACCTGAGTTTGCACAGGGAATAGGGGTATCCCAGCTTCCAAAGTTTTTTCTATGGCTCTGCTAGGAGACAACAACTATTGTGCATGGTGCCCTGGGGAAAGTTTGGCTTGGGACCAAAAAGTGCAATGAGAGTTTCAAAATCCCACTAGTGCCAGCAAGAATTAGCCTCCCAAAGTCTCACTTAGAAAATCCCCAGGGAGTAAATCTTCACTGAGCTTTATGCAGCAACCTTACAATACTGAGGGGAGCAGAACGTTTGGCGGTGGAGCCTTTCGGAGCTGAATATTGTAGCATCTCCCAGACAGCAGTCACCTGGCTGCTTCCCTCACCCATCTCGGGGAACAGCCTGAAGACTTCAGTGGCTGACCCAGCTGGGAAATGTTGGGACAGTGCAAAATCCCTCCCTGATACAGAGGTGTTCGGCAGGAGAGTATCATAAAAAGCATATCAACTGTGATAACAAAACTGGTTTCAGCTCTTTGAGGCAGGCATCTTGCTGTGCAGGCACTGCTGTCCGTGCTCCTCTGCCTTGTGGCTCTCACCTGAGGAATGCAGATACAGTGTGATCAAACAGGTAACACACTGGGCTGGGCATCAAGAAACCTGGATGCTTGTCCTTGAGATGTTACCAACCTGCTGCATGACTGAGAGCGAATCACATCATCCCTTCATGTCTGCTTTACCTGTTCAGACAGGCTTGCACTGTCCTGGCTGCTTTGGTCTGGGATTGCCACTCACTCCTCACAGGCACAGCACCTGCCACAGGGGAGGACCCAAAATTAATTATAGATTGCCAACATAATTGTTACACTGCAAAGTATTTGGAGATCCTCAGGGTAGGACGTTCCCTTTGCCTGCACACACAGTGTGCACGCAGTTGTGCCTGTGTGTACATGTGCAGGCTGTGCATGGACCGTTCTTAAAACTCTATTAAAAACTGCATCTTCCACTGGGGGAGGAAAAAAACAGGTTACAAAAATTCAAAGCAATCTCTACACTCAAGTTGTGCAACCAGAAGGCATAACAAACCAAATGTAATTATTAGTTGGAACAACATGTGCTAGTGTTAATATAAGCTCATTAGGGTATTGAATCATTAGAAGAGCTCCACAGATAGGGGATCTTCAGCACACAGATCTCCCTCAAGGGGACTGTTATTTGAGAAGCAGAAAGAGATGCAGAGATGGTGATGCTCCCTCTTCCATCATGGAGGGTCTACAGCACTGCCAGGGTGGTGGCTGCTGGGGCAGCCAGCACAGCCAGGGCACCTCTCCTCCTGCGAGGAGGGACTTTTGTGCCATATGTGCACTTTCAGTGAGGCCCCAGCTACCTGAGTCAGCTCTCTGGCCACATACTCACCATGTGCATTTTGGCATCGTCCAGGCTGGCACACCGTGTCCCTCTGCCCCAGCACAGGGGTGGCACATGTGGTCCTTGTGGTTTGTAAGCAGCCACGTTACCAATTTTTTCATTGCTCCTCGCTGTGAGAACCCACAGCAGAAGTGGGATAATCTCTGTCTTTCATCATCTGTACTTTGAATGCTGTGATTGAAAAGCATTTTTGCAATCCTCTTTACACAAAAAATTGGGCAAGCTGAGTACATCCCTTGTGCTCACCAGCTGCTTTCATGGAAAAGTGGTTCCAGCCAACAAGGGCAGAGGTCACGTGTACAGAGAAAACATGAAAAATCACATGCAAACCTATTCATAGAATCATAGAATCATCAAATCATAGAAACATTTAGATTGGAAAAGATCTTTAAGGTCATCAAGTCCAACCATTAACCTAGCACTGCCAAAATCACCACTAAACCATGTCCCTAAGCACCACATCTACCCGTCTTTTAAATACCTCCAGGGATGGTGACTCAACCACTTCCCTGGGCAGCCTGTTCCAATGTTTGATAACCCTTTCGGTGAAGAAATTTTTCCTAATATCCATCCTAAACCTCCCCTGGCACAACTTGAGGCCATTTCCTCTTGTCCTATTGCTTGTTACTTGGGAGAAGAGATCGACGCCCACCTTGCTACAACCTCCTTTCAGGTAGCTGTAGAGGGTGATAAGGTCTCCCCTCGGCCTCCTTTTCTCCAGGCTAAACAAGCCCAGTTCCCTCAGCTGCTCCTCATAAGACTTGTGCTCCAGACCTTTGCCCTTCTTTGGACACGCTCCATTACCTCAGTGTCTGTCTTGTAGTGTGGGGCCCAAAACTGAACACAGTATTTGAGTTGTGGCCTCACTAGTGCTGAGTACAGGGGGACAATCACTTCCCTAGTCCTGCTGGCCACACTGCTTCTGATACAAGCCAGGATGCTGTTTTCTGCCTTGGCCACCTAGGTACACTGCCAGCTCATATTCAGCCGGCTGTCGACCAACACCGTTGGTCCTTTTCCGTCAGGCAGCTTTCCAGCCACTCTTCCCCAAGCCTGTAGCGCTGCATGGGGTGGTTGTGATCCAAGTGTAGGACCCGGCACTTGGCTTTGTTGAACCTCATAATGCTGGCCTCAGCCCACTGATGCAGCCTGTCCAGATCCCTCTGTGGAGCCTTCCTACCCTCAAGCAGATCAACACTCCCACCCAACTTGGTGTTGTCGGCAAACTTACTGAGGGTGCACTCGATCCCCTCATCCAGACCATTGATAAAGATATTAAAGAGAACTTGCCCCAATACTGAGCCCTGGGGCTCATAGAAGAAATTCTTTGTCAATGTTTTATTAAAACATTTTTTAAAAAAATTGCTTTGAACAGTCTTTCCCCACCAGAGATAGTAAAAATAAACAAATAAAATCAGGACCATGGCAGCTTGCCACAGTTCTCACAGAATGGGGGGAAAATTGGTTTACTAATGGATAGAAACCTGCCTGACCCGTTGCTGGAGCTGTACACCTTCTTCCCTACTTATTTACTCTGGAAAAAGGCACCGAGTACTTTGTGTGTAGCTGAGCCAAAGGTGTGGCAGGAGATGGAGACACGTTTCAGATCCCATTGTAGTAACTCTGCCACTGGTTAGTACACGTACCCTGGTTAAGAGAGAAAAAAACCTGAAAAGTGGCTAACTAATATTAAGAGCCTACCCACAGTTTTTGAAAATTGTTCATATTTTCCAGGGCTTATGTTGACTTTGAAGAGATAGCAGTAGGTTCCTAAATGCTGTGTGTATAGGAGCACAGCCCAGCAGTGCCAGAGCTGAAGGTCGGGTTTGCTGGGTGTGACATTTCACTGGCATAGCTCTACCGAAAGAGTATTTCCAATCTGTGCTGCAAGATGAGCCAGCATAAGCTAGCCTCCGCTCAGACATCTCTATTTCTATCGCAAGTTGAAGACAAGCCCTTAGAGAGGAGTGTGAGAGCTGTTATATGGATCAAGCTAAAATTCAGACAGCCAGCTGTCTGGGGATTTCCCGAGTTAGCAACCACAGCTGGGCCATCATGTTCTGCAGCCTCGGATGGCCATGCCCTCTGTGATTTCATTTAATCTCTTTTTGTACCAGCTATGACTTCCGGTCTCTGCATCATCCTACGCCAGTGCCTCCTGCAGCTTGTGTATGTGAAAGATCCCTTCCTTTCATGTACATTAGCTGCCTGATAATTTTACGGGGAACCTGCTGATTCTGGCATCATTACAAAACAGTGACTTAAGACTTTCTCTTTGCCTTCATCATTTTATGTTTATACTCCCCATACCAGTGGTTGCTCTTCCAAACTGAAGCGTCTTGATCTCTGTAGGCACTTTGCCGCTCTAGAAAGTTTTTCCTGGATGTCTCACAAATGGTGGCCTTGCCACCATCACGACTGCCTGCCACACCTGGGGCAGCCACTGCACCAGCCAATGAAGCAATCTTCCCCGTCTTCCTTTTGTCGGATCCTCCCACACAGGCATCCTCTTTTTCCTTTCCTTCCTGTCCTTTTCCCAGTGCCTATTTGCCCTCTCTGTTGGGTGCCTTGTGCAGACCCCACGCTATTTTCCCTTACCAAAGAGGAAGAGAGAGAGAACATTATGAATGTTGATGGGGTGTAGAGGTTTACGATTGCCAACATCAACCCACAGGTTGTATAAACAAACTGTTTATGGCCTACTTCTCACTCAAGGTACTTTTAGTCTTAAAAAAAGAAACTCTCAAATTTAGTAATGAATGATGTATGACCATGTACATGCTATTATGTCTGAGTTAGCCATATATTAATTCATAATCTATGTAGGTCAGACATGCCAACTCAACCTAGGAAGGGCCCATGTGAAGGTCTGTGGTCTGAGGCTGTGAGCAGAATAATTTGTTGTCCTTCCTCCATGACTCCCACCATAACCTCGCAGGAGACAAGAACATCATCACAGGAGTATGTCTGACCCCTTTGAGTTTAGATCGCAGAGCAAAATTTGGGAAGGCTGGAAAACAAACTGAACAAACCAGAATAAAATATTTACTATTGTCTCCACACAAAGTGCGGAATTTTATACAGCCTTTCCCAGAATGATCTGGATCAATGAAAACGCTTTTCAACAGCATGGAGACACGATGTTCTTCAGCAAAAGAATAGCCTCCTGGCCAATCAAAATTCTCACATGGAAAGAATCATTTTCCCATTCAAGATCGAATTACTCGCTGCCAGCTGTAGGGTTAGCGTTCCTCTGCCAGGGTTAAAATTTCTGAAGCCTATTTGACAGCATTTACACGAAATAGCACTAGCAGCACCACCACTGAGAAATTTTCACGGGGCAGGGGAGCACTTCCATGTTAGCACTTCTCAATAGAGAACTCAATAGAGCAAAGGAGACGAGGAGGGCTGTGAGGGAACCCGTAACCACAGCACCAGTGTTTTTCCACCCCTCTTCGCTCCCTCTCAGCAGTGACCATGAATAACAAGCAGGAAAAACAGAGGCAGGTTTTGAAGAGAAATGAGGGCAGTGGAGGGAAGGAGGGAGGGCTCCTCTTATGCAAGAGCAGGTATAAAAGGGGTAGTCGAGTCCCCCTCCAAAATCGGGAAGAGCGGGGCAAACAGGGAGCGTGAACCTCTTCGCTGAAGGGCAGGTTTGAGAGGTCTGTGTTTCTTTGTACCTTTACTGTGGCTGTTGCAGGGCAAGATTCATTAGGAAACGTGGGCCGGCCCTGGGCTTGCTTTGCACAGGGGATGCCTTTAGGAACAGCCTTGCTTTGACCTTCTTCGGTTCCTAGTTGCTGGAAAGCTTTTTGCCCAAGTTTGGCCTGACACAGGTTTCCTGGCACAGCTCTCTTTGGGGAGCCAAATTCTCGGACACTGGAGCCGAAGGGCAGGATAGAGACTCTCTTCTTTCTGAAGTTGAAGCTCTATCTTTAAGTACATGCTCGTTCCTAAAACCATGGTAACCCAACAAAAAAAAGCCCTACAAAAGGGTCCACATATAGTAATTGGAATAGTCATTGTGCACTCTTGTTTAAAAATGGCTCAGTAGTTAAGCAAAAACTAACTGTAATTAAGTTCAACTAGGATAAAATACGTTCCAGGTGTAGCAGTCTACGTTCTTCATAGTCTGAAAGCTTCTTCTTTAGTGGAAATTGTGAGAAGATAAAAGACAAAGATCTAAGAAGTGCGCTAGTGCGTGATGCATCTTAATAGGGGAATATTAATTGAGTGAGCCTAAGTGACCAGCAAATTAGGGGGGTTTTGTGTCTGAGCTTTGTAGTAGAGTATGAAAACAAGCTGAAATCAAAGGTTCTCCCTCATTACCGAGGCCAGCCAAATTCCCAGTGGTCCAAAGCAAGACTAGCAGCGTGGTGAAATCAGGTCATTGAACACTTTCTGGTGAAACTTTTTTTCCTGGAGAAAGCTGGGTATTTTAATTAATTGATTTTATTGATTGAGTTGGGAGGGGAAAAAAAAAAAAAAGACAGGCTCTGGTGGCCCCCAAAGATATTGACAATTTTTTGTCAACAGAAAAAAATAGAACTGAGTGTATGAACACTAAAAGAGCCCTGAAGGTTGACCTGGCTGAAAACCCTGAAAACTTGCAACTGAACACTGAACTCTTCTTATGTGACAGAGCCACCAGAGCACCACGCGTGAGTTATCGTTCAGCTGCCTCCTGCTCCCTCTCTTCTGCGGGGCAGCATCCCCTGTGGCCAGGGATGCCTGCCTTGGGGCTGGTGCCCATAGCAAAAGGAGACCACCAGGAGCTGCAGCATGACTTGTTCATGGACTGCGGCGGGAGCTGGAAGCAGGAGATACCCAAACAACAACACTCCAGGTGCTAGAGCAGCACTTCTGAATCATGCATACGGGCATAATGCTTTAAAGAAAAAAAATAGAGTGGCTGTGTGTTATGTGATTTCCCCTTCCAGTGTTTATTGTGCACAGTAAATACATAAGTCTAGCAGCTGTTGTATATGTTATTAGCATCACTTGTAGCTTATTAGCCAAAATCAATAATTCTTGTTAATAAAGGTAATTTTCAGAGTTTTACAGAACACAAGGCGTCCTTCACTGAAACAGCCTTGGTTTCTGTGACTTCAATACTGAGAGTATCAGGCTGGGTTTGGTTTTTCCCTGTGTTCTGTCTTTGCATAGGAGGACGTAGCAGGCCAGCTATAGCTCACAGGCACGACGTGGTCTGGCCGCTCATGCACACCACTGGTGCCTAGTGCCTCATGTGGACCCGTGAGGGTGGAGGTGCAGGAGACACAGATTTGGGCTGTGCTGCCACACATCCCACCCGCACCTCCACCGGCCTCTAAGCGACCAGCTTTCTGCCCCAGCTGACCTGCAGAAAGGACTCTCCAGGGTAGAGGGGGATTGCAAGTCGAAACCTAGCTCATTCTCTTAGCATTAAGCTGAACAAAATGCATTTTTAATGGAGGAATTACTTCCGCTGTTGCCTGGATCCATGGCTGGGCTGCATACATTTTATAGCCACCTGGAGATGGTACAAGTGCTCGGGGACTGTTCTGTTGCCAGATGCTTCCTTGATTGAGATGCTCAGGCAGCAAGAGGACAAAACACCTTAAATATTTCAAGCTGTTTGGTTAAGCCTTGTGTGCATGATAGCATTTCATGCGGGCCTGTGCTCAGAATCGCTTTCAGACCTCATTACAGCTAAGGTAATCAGATTGTTTAAATAAAAAGCAGGGCTGCAGAGACAGAAATTTCCCATCCCTTTGGCGTTAGGCAACAGACACACAGTGCTCGGGCCAGCAGGACTCGGCTGCCCCTGCCTCCACCTTCAACTCCACCAGCTCCGACTGCCCAGGTGCGCTGAAAACATCCCACTTCCTCTGCTCTCTCCTTGAAGCCGACGTGTAAGTGGGCACAGCAGTACAAACCATGCCTGACTGGCCCTCTAAAATCAGGGCATGGATGTTAAATCAGCCCTACTCCCATTAGAGACATGGGATTTTAATTACTAACTATAACAGGGGCACTGAACGAGACCCAGTCTAATCCAAGTGCATCATCCCTGGTTTGATTCACTGTTTATTTGCTTAAAGAGAAAGAAGGGGCATGCCAGACTGGAGGACCATTTCAAAAGTAGCAGAAAGATGTCCAAATCCGCCCCCTTTTGCCAAATAGTACTTGGAAGGCTGAGACTGGGAGGGATGACATCTCAGTGATCTGGCTCTGGCAACCTAATCCATCTAGCTTTCATCCTCTCCTTTCCAACGCATTTTGTTTTGAAGAGGAAAAAGAACAAACTTTTCATCTTCTGGATAGCTCAAGAGGGAAAGAAAGGGTAAAAACGGAGAGTTTAATCATTTTACTCTGCAGTAGTGTACATGTCCCACTCACTAATGGGTACCCAAGCTGCAAGGTAGAAATTAAAGGCAATTTATCCAAGAAGAAAAAAATCTGGTCCGACTGTACAACAAATACAAGAACAAAGAAATTTGCATTTCTTTGAGTCTGGCACAAAATGAGCTGAGTTATTTTCAGCTCTGATAATCAGTTCTTCTGCGTAATAAAATGCCTGTGTCTGTCTTAGTAAATGTGTAACTGCAGGCTATGCAGGCGTGCGGGGCCCGGTTAAAGGTTGTGTATCTGTCCCTAGAACTTTCTATGCAACCGGTGTTAAGCCGTGCTCAGGTTTCATCGAGTCCTCTCTGGCCTGAGCTAACTTTTTTCAGCCCCCCGCCCAGCCAGTGATGTAAAGTAGCTTTGCGCAACGCCACTGCAGACATGAAGAAAGGGCTCTCCCCTGGAAAGGGCATAAATCCACCAGCATCACGCTGCACCGCTCCAGGGGGAAGAGGTGGCGGAGGAGCCTGCCCAAGGGGGGACGGCATCAGAGGGGCAGCACACACCAGGACGGAGACGAGTAAGCACACTTACTGGATTTGCTTTGAATGCCAGTTTTTCAACTCAGGTTTTCATGGTCTTCTGAAAGGCTCTGGGCTGACTTCTTTAGGGAAATAAACCACATTTGCTTTCCACAGATGGGGCTTAGAGTAAGTGCTGGCAGTGAGAACTGCTCCTCTTGCTTCTGCTAATGAGAAAAGAGCTGACATGACGGTTCTGGCAGCTGTAGAGAAGTAACCACTGGGCACCACCAGTGCCTAATGGCACAGCCTGACTGGGTGGCAGAGAGTCATCCTCCCTGCTGCTACAGGAAGGATTAAGAAATGCTTTGAAAGATCGTATGGTGGAGAGAACAGGCTGGGAAGGGCAGTGCCTCTAATTCGTAGCTTTTCGGTTTGTTTTTCTGAGCTGTCCCAACCTGGAAAACGCAGAGAGTAGACTGGAAATGCACCAGTACAGTGGCTGAGCTAACTGTGAAGATGAAGTTGGGAAGATACCTGTCATAAGGAATGAAGAAGCCCTGCAGTCCTGCATGTCAGTTGCTGCCAGTGAGGCAGGGGAGATGAAGACACGTCAGGGAGCAGAGGGGACAGCAGCACTGACTGCTGCTGCCTATACGCCAATTTAGAGGATGGGGTGGGAGTTACTGGGGAAGAGCAATCCTTGGATGAAGGCACAGGGCTGGAGGTCCTCCCTTGCATGCCTCTAGGGAGCAAATAGTTTCAGGCCTGACCCCCTGGCACCCGCTAGCAAGATGCTCAGACATCCCCAGGGGCCATCATGACAGCAGAAACTCCATTTGCAAACCCAGCTGTTAGAGAGGAGCTTACAGCCTGGGAACATAGATATGCACCTTAACAGGCATATGTACATAGCAAGGTATGTCTAATTACCAAGCATCTGTGCATCTCAGTTTTTGTATTTGCAGGAGAGTGGTGATACTGCAAACCAGAGTATTGTTAGGCGTGAAACACTTGGGCACCCCTCAGTGAAGTGAATATGGTTGTACCTTGTAAATCAGGCGAGGAAGGTGACAGGTCTTGAATGGCTGGATTTAAACCCAGACGCTTCCACCCTGTGTAAATTAAAGTGTTGGTGAGATAGACATTGCACTGCGTCGTCTTCAAAAGGCTCAGGCTACCAGACTTATAATACCTGACAGGCTAGTGTGACTCGAAAAATCTTGGAGAAAGAAGGCGGAGAGCAGAACTTGGTCACTGGCAAGGCTGTTAGGATTTTGCCCATTCAATGAGCTCTGCAGAGCTTAGAAAGTGCAAAAGAGGGTGAACAGAGCTACAATAAACAAGAAATCACTAGTAGAATAAAAATATAGCTCTGAATAACGGGGTTTTGGCCAATGATAAGTGTTATAGATGAAAAATTTCCAATGCATTTGGATTTCAAATACACAAATTCAGAGTCCTATACTAGAAATCCAGGGAACGTACAGCAGACCTTATTACTTATCAAAAAATCAGATATAGGAAAAGTGATAATTATAAAAATGCAAAATTTGTCAGTGTGTTTGCACCTGTGTGTGTGTGTGTATGTGTGCCCGTGGCTGTCTCATTCCCAATACACACCAGATCCTTTGTGCCAAAACACCAGTGACATCCGCATCCAATAAAATTCTCTACTTCTTGTCAAGAAAAACAAGAGCAGCAGGTGGTCTTTTACCGCAGGAGAAGACTGCCTGTACAGTAGAGTAAAACTCAGCTTACTCCTTCTAACTCTGTATTCAGGTAAAGAAGGTGCTATGAAAATGGTTTCAGTGTTAGCACATTTGTATAAGGAAGCCTTGGGCGTGTTTGCCTAGAAGCTAGAATGAATGTTTGCACTGGGCTATGAAAACACAAAATGCTCTGCTAGTGCCAAGTATTATGCTGACTAGACATACAAAGCGGGATCATTCAGTGGTCGAATCTTAAGAGACCTGGTTTCCAAACCCACTTCCCGCCTAACAGCAGGCAAATCGCTTACCCCATCCATGTGTCAGCAAGATTTAGTGCAGCCGTTTGCAGAGATAGCTCTGACCAGGTCCCAGGAGCAATATACTTGCATCATTATGATGTTTTGCCAGAACTAGCACACTCTAGTTTGCAAGCCTAACTAGTTGGCATGCACAGCCATATTGCTTCCCGTGCTAAATTGTTAGGGTACTGCAGCGGGTCATGGAGTCAAATCTGTGCTTAGAATTTCCCCACCTGCCTCCATTGAAACTGGTGGCCATCTCACCCTGGGCTTTTCGGTGGGCAGAGTCAGACCAACCAGCACTACATACTGAAATTTGTAACTCCAACGCAGCACTAGCACCACATCCCGCAAGTAAGAGAAACTGTATTTACAACAGGCTGATCAGTCTTCTTTCCTCCTCGCTTTTTCTTTCAGCAGACACCGTGGAAGCAATTTTTCAACATGAACCTGGTAGCAGATCTTCTCTGTTTATTGGCATGCCTCACCGCAGTGACTTGTGACAGGGTCTACGTCCACCCTTTCAATTTGTTTTCTTTCAACAAGAGTACCTGTGAGGAGCTGGAAAGCCTGGTCCAGGAGGGAAAGAAAACTTTTGTCCCTGTCTCGATTGAGTCCCAAACCACACCTGCCTATGAAGATGACCTGAAAGACAGGGACAAGCTGGAAGCCCTGAGCCTGAGTGGCCGGGGGAGGCAGAAACTGAGCTACGTGAAGGACTTGGTGTACGTCTTGGGCATGCGGTTTTACAGCAAGCTGCGGGAAGCGCGGCAGGGCCAAAATGTGCTCCTGTCCCCAACCAGTCTTTACGGCTCCTTGGTGTCTTTCTACCTGGGCGCCTCAAACCAGACAGCAGCTGATTTGCAGGGTTTGCTGGGATTTGTTCCCCCCTCCGGAGACCCTGACTGCACCTCCAGGGTGGACGGACACAAAGTCCTTTCCAGCCTGAGGACAATCGAAAGCCTTGTCAAGAGCAGGGATGAGGAGCTGCTCTTTTCCAAGACGCTCTGCCTGTTCTCTGCCCCCGGCGTACCTCTGTCCCAGCTGTTTGTGCAGGACTTGCTCCCCTCTGCTGACGCTCTCTACGCCCGAGCTGTTGACTTTACAAACCCAAGCGAGGCAGCAAAGCAAATAAACGCCTTCGTGGAGGCCAAAAGCGAGGGCCAAAGCAAGTGCTTACTGACAGACATCGATCCATCCGCTGACCTGCTGTTTGCAGTGGATGTCCGCTTGGCAGGTACGAGGCAGCGCTGTTCATTTCGGGGCAGGCTGGGTTGAGGACGGGCACTGGCCCTGCTCCTGGGAAGGAAGCAAGGTCACGCCTGGCCAGTGGCGAAAGGGAAGGGCTCAGATGAAAGGCTGGACTGCTGCTCCATGTATAGTGCCCTGCTCCCCGCCGCTGTGCCGGGGGTCCTGCCTGCACTCTGCCACAAACCAGCAAGGGCAGCGGGGAGGAGGTGGAGGGAGATGGTCTCCAAGAAATTTTCCTTGTCCAAGAAGCTAAGAATTAGGAAAGGTGGGGGAAGGTGAATAAGAGAGGATTACACAGCGTTTCTGACTGCAAAAGAAATAAAAGTCATAAGGGTCCTCCAGCAAAAATGATCAGGAAGTAGGTTCAAAGCAAGCCAGCGAGATACCTTTCCCCAGAACCTGTATTTCCAGGAAGCTGGGTGTAACAGGCCAGAGGTACAGATTCAAGAAGGCCTAAAAAAATAAAATGGACATGACTCCTCTAGTGGCTATTAAACACAGAAGTCTGGAGGCAACTTCTGGCTCAGGAAGCAACCAAACAAGCTACTAGTTGTGGAAGCAGGGAGCATATACAAAACCAGAAGAATTAAGGCAACCCCTTATTTACCTAGGGTTGTTCCATGCTTCTGCCCCAGAAACCCGCCTGTACCATAACTGAGCCTCCTCTTCTGACTGTAGCTGCTTTCAGCATCCTTGCCACAGAATGCAATACCAGAGATCGCACGCTTTAAGACACCTTGTCTACCAGTGACTGTATTTCAGAAATGTCTACCAGTGAGCCGTAAGTTTCTAAGCGGGCCTCTACTGCTAAAGGTGGAGCTCTGGTGCCTCTGAAATGCTTTTGTCCTTCATCTTCCCACCTGCAAAGTGGGTATCACTTTTTTTTTGCCTTTCATGGGTGCTGTCTGTAATTCGAGGAGCTGTGAGCATCAGCTTTCTCTTCAGTGTAAGGTCTAGCATAGAGATGATACTGCAAAAATAATTATTGTGTTACAGACCTGGGCATGGTCACAAGATCAGAGTTTTCCTTTAGCAGAACAACTTTTTCTTCTTCTGTATTGCAAACTTGTGTTTTATTAGCTTAGGAACACATGCTCGAGGGTCTGAGTCACTGGGTCAGCTCTGCTACCTCCTCTCTCTCAGAAGGGTGCACTTGAGGTGTTGTAGACTCCATGCATGGGATGGAGAAAATTGGCTCAAGAACAAATGAATTAGATAAGCAATTCTCTTCTAATAAACACAGCAGATGCCTTCAGCATTTGCTTTGCCATTTGGTTGCAGAGGGGCAACCGTGACAGCAGATGCTGTCATGTTCCGTGTCTGTCCCTATAGCTGCAGAAAGGAAAAAGTACATTTTTTTTGTCTGAAACACATTACGTATGCTCCTGAGATGCTATTGACGTTGATAAAATGAGAGCAATCCATACAAAACCACAGCTAAATATTCCAATGGTCTCAACTGTTGATCGCTTGCACACAGATGTTTTCACATTTGTAGACTTGCTGCCGAGCAGGGACTGCCATTTAGAATCCAATGCAGAACATCAGGTGCAAATTTTAGTGACAGACTACTTTCCTTTTTTGGGAGTTGCAAAATAATTACAAACTATGAAAATAGCACTGTGGAACTGCTCAATCTTAAGTGCCCATACCTTCTGCCATTTAAACTCTATTTTGAACAGACAACCCTCAACAACTTCAGTTTTAACTAGAAATTTGGTAGGACGCTTTTTGCTGTTTTTTGGTTTTTTAAAGTAATAAGTCATAGATTTCCACAGAAAGTCATCTTCTCATTAAGCTTGTGAGGCTGGCATGAAGCCTGTGCTACAGAACATGAAGATCATCAAGAGGGACTGGTGGAAGATATTAATGTTGGGGGCAGCCTCGACTGTAGTGATCATGAGAAGATCGAGTTCAGGATTATGTGTAGTAGGCATAAAATGACAAGTAGGGTTGCAACCTTGGACTTCAGGAGGGCTAACTTTGATCTCTTCAAGAAACTGCTTGGAGAAATCCCATGGGTTAGGGCTCTAGAGGGTAGGGGGGCTCAAGAGAGCTGGTTCATATTCAAGTATCACTTCCTCCAAGCTCAGGATCAGTGCATCCCTAAGAGCAAGAAATCAGGCAAGGGAAGCAGGAGACCTGCATGGTTGAGCAGGGAGCTTCTGAAAAAGCTCCAGTGGAAGAAGGAAGTTTACACTAAGTGGAAGAAGGGACTGACCACTTGAGAAGATTACAAGAATGCTGCCAGAGTATGCAGGGACGAAACAAGGAAAGCCAAGGCCTCCTTGGAATTAAATCTGGCAAGG
>VYXH01005058.1:677297-694298 GCA_013397275.1 Burhinus bistriatus | reverse complement strand
GGCACAAACTCGATCATAGGAAGTTCCATCTAAACATGAGGAGGACCTTCTTTACTTTGAGGGTGGCAGAGCACTGGAACAGGCTGCCCAGGGAAGCGATGGAGTCTCCGACTCTGGAGACATTCAGAACCCAGCTGGATGCCATCCTGTGCAACCTGCTGTAGGTGAACCTGCGCTGGCAGGGGGGTTGGACTAGATGATCTCTAGAGATCCTTTCCAACCCCTGTGATTCTGTGATCACCTGAAGCAGAGAGGTCCAACGTTTCTTTCCTGTACTCCCAAGTCAGTACTGCAGAGTACTCTTACTTTCCCAGGCTACATCTTTGCCCTGTGACTGACAGCCTTTTTCACTTCAGTTATCTTCCCTATATTGTAGACACAGGTTTCCTCCTTGCACTGATGTGGTTGCCGAAAGGTTGCCCACTCCCACAGCTTCTGTGTCCTGATATGAGAGATCTCACTGTAAGAAACCATTTCTTCCAATGTGTCAGCTGTCGCCTTCTATAGAAGGAAAGTTCAACTTCTTCAACTTTTACATTTTATATTCCAAGTGTCTGAGGCAAAAAGCAGGGTTTCTTTAGTAAATACATCTTTCCCGTGTTCGGAAAAAATGCTGTAAGAAACAAATAGCCATATTAGGACTACTAACATCTTTTGGTGTGCTTTCAGGGGAATGCACACCTAGTTACACATTTGAGGGCACAAAGATCCCGACCCTCAGCTAGCAGAAGGCCACAGGGAGCCATTTCCAACACAGGGGGGCTGATTTGTCATGATTCACGACTGGCACAATATTAATGGACTCAGTCCCAAAGTCAATAGCAGAGCTTTGACATTTTGCAGTGTCTTTCCCAAGACTATTTTAAACCAATTACTATCCCACCTTGACACATCTAGCTATCTGAAAGCTCAATTCTTTTTTTCCTTTTATTTAACTCTGTTACACAGTCTTGACTTTTGCTATTCTGTGAGAATAAATTCTGCAGGTAATAGAGATCCCATGAAAGTGGTTCCTTTCTGCTTTCTGCCTGCATCCCTTGTTCTTACAAGAAAAAAAGATGAACAACTCGACTTCCTTATTCTTTGTTTTGCTTACACCACTCACACCTCCTACCAGCTACTTCTCTTTGGTGAAGTTATAGTAGGTGAAAGTGGTGAAATGCTTTTTATGCAAGGTCATTTAAGAGGCAAGTGTTCCTATGCAAAGCCACTTACTACATATTAAATATGTTAGGGTCCAGCATTTATCTGGATTTATTGGAGAATAGACTAGTTAACCGTACAGCTAGACCAGCTCCTGTTTTATACCAACATTAATTACTTTAATGCAAGAAGGTCTGTTCTTTACCACAACGTATACATCCGTTTTCTTAATTCCACCAAACAGCAATTTTGAGATTTCTGATCTTTGCCCTTCTCGCTGATGGCAGTAGTTTCTTTAATGCCAACAGGATTATCTGCCTAACTGGGCAGCAGGACTGTGGCAGTGAGCAGATAACATGTTGAAATGCAAAGCTGCACAGAAGCAGCAGGAGGTGAAAAGCAAGGCTTCCCAAACTTGTGAACTGGGTAAGAAATGTATATTAAGGTTTAGCGAGCGTTCAGGTATGTCCTTTTTAACCTCTTTGGCTCAATCAACACTTCAGTGTTGTGCTTACTACCTTCCCTGTTGCTTTGGTTCATAAGATGGCCAAGGCTGAGCCCTCAGCCCCAGCTTGTGCTGCCTTCCCTCTCCTGAGCTTGCCCGGCTGCCTCAGAGCACTCTGCGGCGAGGGCTGGCCCTGATGGGTGTGCTCCAAAACGTGCCATCACGGCTGCTTGGGGGATGGAGAGCAAATCCAAGCAGACCCACTACACAGGCCTACGAGCCAAGCAGGAGCCACATGGCAGCCTGCGAGGAAGCAGGCAACCAAGCAAGCAGAAATACTGTGCCCAGGAAAGGCCACAAAGCCAGCAGAACTGGATCAGCTTTGGCCACAGTCCTGGTGGTCACGGTCCCTGTGCTGTCAGCCTGCACCAGCCTCTGCCTGATGCTACCAGAAGGCACATTAAAGGCAGGAGACATACATTTACAGTAGCTAAACATGGTTTTATATACACGGCCCTTGTCTAATGCACAGTGCGTTGTTTTTAAACAAACATATATACACACTAAGGGGCAGAAGGGAGGAGGGAAGAAAGAGAAGAATCAATTTCTTCTTTCTCAATCTGTTTTTCAGTGAATATTAAGCAAGCCTCCCGGCTCAAAGAGCCTCAGGAATTCCAGGTGGATTCAAACACGAAGGCCTTGGTCCCTATGTTGTCAGTCACAGGAACATTCAAGTACAAAACTGATGCCAGCGGGACTTTTTCTGTGGTGGAAGTCCCCATCAGCAAGACCGCGCTGCTGGTGCTGCTGCAGCCCATCAACGGCAGCGACCTGGAGCACGTGGAGTCCGAGCTGCCGTTGCAGTCCTCAGCCTGGCTTCAGCAGCTGTCCCCAAGGTAGGGCTGGGGCACGCACGCTGCCCCCCATAGGGATGAACGAGACGGGGTGCACCGTGCAGCCCCACCTGCTCGCTGGCTGGGGTCAGGTCCTGCCAGGGAGGGTTTAACATCCAGCACAAAGAGAAACACCTGCAAACCCAGGGAGCCTCACCCCGAGGGAGCTCAACTTCAGCGGGATTGGCTTTTTATCTGGGGGTGTTTCAAGGAAACGAGCAAGTGCCTTCCCATAGCTGACAACACAGGACCCATAAATTGGGATGATCTGGGGTTCAATAGCGTACCCAGGGCAGATTTAGGGTGACTTCTTACTTGGAAACAGTAACATGATGCCCATCGGCCCTTGATAGCTGTCTGTCCCCGCATACTGGGCACTTCTTGTGGCTGTCTTCACGTGCCCGTTCCCCAGGACTGTCCAAACACCATGCTTTCATAGGGGAAAGCAGGCACGCGCTCACCTCTCTCTCTCTTTTCAGCAGAGAAATTAAATTAACGCTGCCGGAGTTAACAATAGAAGGCAGCTCCGATCTACAGGAGCTTCTTGCAGATATGGAACTGCCTGCTCTGCTGGGGAAGGGGGCAGATCTCAGTAAAATAAGCGACACCAATCCAACAGTTGGAAAGGTACAGTACACATCACTGGTGTTTAAAAATAATGCCTCCTGCTCGGTTTCAGCCTCTTTAACTGTATAAATTTACCTAGAAGGAACCAGTCAAAGCCATGTGGGACACATGCTAGTAGGAGACTTTCCAGATGACTTTTTAGAAATACTTTAGAATACTTTTTAGATTAACCCACCAGCAGGAACAGGTTTGCTTTAAACTATTCAAATTTCATCACTGCAGCAAACATAACGTGCAACAGAGATGAAGTTTAACTCTGAGCGTGCTAGGTACGCTAGGTACAAATTAGACTGCATTCGTTACCACCTCCAGCTCAAACACCTCCAGGCACCACAGCTGGAGCGAGTAGTAGAGGCTGCAGCTACCGGGCTGTTGAGGATAATTCTCCAGCACTTTGGGACTACTCCCAGAAACTGCAACCACAGAGGTGCATGCAGCACATGACCTTACCTGAAGACAGGCTCCAGTGTTCAAGTCCCAAGGGGAGAAAGGGAGACCTTGAAGCAGAGGGCTGTCTTTCATAAAAAGAAAGCAAACTATATTCCAGAAGTATAATTCAAGTGCCTTGACTTTTATTTAATTTTATTTTTAGAAGGTGTCCCACCTTGGAAGTTCTGTCAGGGGCTGCAAGGGTATCAGGATTTCATGCAGCCCAAGTGTCCGAGCAGTTGTAGAGCTTTTTCACATGTTACAGAACAAGTACTCCAAGGTCTTTTTAAACATCCATGGAGTCTATCCTGTGCCGCTTACAGCTGATCTAAGTGACTGATTACTTTGTGCGCACTTAAACCCTCGTTCATCTCTTCACTACCACGCTCTGATGACTCTGGATATACTCATATGTTTTGCCTTACAGGTAATAAATAAAGTCTTTTTCAAACTGACCAGTGATGGAACAGATCAGCCAGAAGACTCGGCAGCACAGAGGGAAGATTTGGTGTTCCTGGAAGTAACACTGAACAAGCCGTTCCTTTTAGCTGTTTTTGAAGAGAAGTCAAGGGCAATGCTTTTCCTTGGCAGAGTAACAAACCCACTGCACGGGGTTTAAATGCAAGCATGGGGGAGGGGGAGGCAGGGGAATGACACACATTTCCCATCACCTTTTTCTTATTTAGCTGCTGTTTTTATGATATTGTTGAGTGCTCTACTTAGCTTTGAGATGAAGCAGGTAGTGTTTGAAATACAGCTTTTTTGAAAGCGAAAACATTGCAGTATTTCATCCTTGTTCATCTGTTTCATGTGAGGTGACTCAGACTCTTCCTCCAGCTTCTCTTCTTTCCTTGTTCCCATTTTGTCTCCTCCCTTCTTCCCCCAGCTCCCTTTTTTGATGCAGAGGGGACAGAGAAGTAGCCAGCAGGACACTGACTTAAAAAAAAAGTTTTATAAGCACAAGCAGCATTTACCATGGAAAGGTACAGAAAAGGACCTCTACATTCCTTAAGAGGTCACTTTTTAATTTTTAGTTTGGTCAGGTTTGCAAGAGACCCCCTTTTATGTTACAGTGAAAGTTTTACAGTTATCCACAGAGATTTCTAGCTTCATCAGCAACATTTTCCTTTAAAATGCTGCCAACAGCACGGGCAGGCTTCGCTTGTCCCACTGAGACAAGATTTTTTGCCTTGGAAGCAAAAACACATTTAGAGGAAGTTTCTTCTTTCTGCAGCCCAGATGGATATATTCATTTCTTAACTCTATGGAAAAGCTAAAAATAGGGTTTGGTAGCATTAATGAACTGTGATGGATAAATTCTCATAGCCTGACAGAATTATCTCCTTTTTTTTTTTTTTAGGGAACAAAAAAAAAGGAAAAAAAGGCCTCCTATTCCAATACACTTCCATTCTTTGGATTACTTTCTAACCTGAAAGGCATTTATTACAGCCTTATAGTGAAAAAGAACATTACTGGTTCGAGCATAGATCTGTAAACTTTAACATATCCAAACCGTATGTTCTTAAAAAAATAGTATTAATGGCAATAATCTCTACTAGTATAAATGGTGGATGTGCTGCTACACATGAATAAAAAGGTTTCAGTGGTCCAGTCCAACTCTTAATAGTCATAAAGGTTTGAAACATTAAACTGGAACAACAGGTTATTGGGCAACTCTTGAATGAGGAAGTGAGGAATTGGGAGTGAAATCCTGGTACTAAGGAAAGCCTCTCAGTGGAACAAGGATATTCCTCCTCTCATGTCTAGATTTGTCTGTAGCACTGATGGCATTCAGAAAGTAACTGCAGATCTCTTTGATATATGATGCCAGATGTATCCTAGAGAGCGCGGTAGCTCATTGTCATCCACAGTGGCCCAAATGTCTATCTAATCCAAACCCATTAATGCCAGTGGCTTGCTATCGGCGATGTAGATACATGACACATCCTTCTAGCTTTGTGGAAAAGACTAGTAAGTAACACAACTCACTCCTGAGAATACCAGGGTTTCAAATGCTATGATATAGCATCCATGTATTTATCTGATTATACTGTATGTATTCCAGATGTTCTAAATACTGTACTTTTATTATATACAGAAGCAATTAATTATAAATATGCAGAGATGGAAATATGCAAATAAAACCACTTCCAAGTTGCTTTGCCACAGTTCAGTTGGGTTTATGTCCCTAACCACATCCCTTGTTCTGACTTCTGAAATTTACTCAGTCAGATTTATGTTTTTTAAGACAGTAAGTTGCAGGTTATCATGCAATACAGCCAATGATATAGCTGTAAGCATGAAAGAGGCAGCTTCCAAGCATTCATACTAATTTAAAAGTTATCCCGTTCACTCATTAAAGTCAGAAGATAGCATCAGCCACAAATAAAATTTCAGACCACAAAATGTTCTATTTCTATGATGAAGATGGAGGGTAACGAAAGGGAGCCCCTGGCCACACTGCCAGTAGGTTCTGGGACAAAATGGCACTATTGACAGGTCGGGGGTGGATGCTGTTGGAGTGTTTGGTGATTACAGGCAGAAAAACAAACAAGCAAAACCCACCACCCGCAAAAACAAACACTTTTCAGAAAAGAAACTTTGTAGTGAAGAGCACCTCTCCACTGACACCCTGGAGAAGAAAAGGAAGGAAGGAATGGCCAAGACAGGGAAGTAAAAGTATACTGACCAGAGCAAGGAACTGGGAAGAGAGAGGTGCTGGAACCAGTGCTACAGTAGCAAAAAGATAAGCTATCTGCACACGTACCCATTCTCCCAGATATTAAAATGGTAAAAAACAAAAGAAAAAACCCCAGCCCAAACCCCCTCAACTAAAGCTCTCTGCTTCCCCAATAATATATACTCTCCTAAGACTTGCTTCTGACATCAGTTTTACATATAAAATGTTTATGGTATTTTATACTCTTCACTCTCCTCCAGTGGTCTTCTCCAGTTCCACCAAATTCCTCTGCCAGGCACACAATGATGCACATTCCAAGCATCCTATGCATCATGCACACCCTGAGCCCTCAGCTGCAGTCTACAGCTCAACAGTCTAGTGAATGAAGCACCTAAAATCATGCTCTAACAGACGGGAGATTTGGAGAAAGAAACAAAGACAGGCTTTTTAAGCTTCATCAAATCAACATAGTTCATCCCTGAGCATAGCTGACAATTATGCTGATAAGCTTAAAAAAAATCTAGGCAGAGCTCTCTGCTTCCCCAATAGTTTGCTTCCTCATCCCTCCAGTTCAAGCATGAAAATACAACTGCTGATGGAACAAGGAGAGTAAATCTTCCTCAATATTCAGTGGTCCAGCCAAATACACATATTGCTAGTTATCATTAGGTGATGAGGTTGAAACAGTCTGGTCCACTCCTGGTATAACCCACAAACTTGAGAATCCAATTACCATTTTAGAGGAAAACATGCCACCACTCTTTCCCTCCTTAATGCTATTATACAAAACCTCTTCTAGCTAAATTCCTTCCAGACTTAGAAAGACATAGCAAGTTTTCTAGAAGTCCTAGAAAGGAAAAAGGAAACGGCACAAAATCTGCATTACTGTCTGAAGTGCACTAAAAAAAAAAAAAAATAATCTGAGGAACAGAAGAAAGAGGATTAGCAGCAGAAGACATCTCTATCAGAACACACTTACTTACATGGTAGATCCTCTCCTCCTGACTGATCCGCAGTATTTGAAAATGCTAAAATTCATTTTACCAAAGACAAAGCCAATTCACACCTCTTTGTTTCTTTCAACAGGGGTATCACAGACATTTAACACTAATGTTGTATTCCACTGAAAGAAAATTAAATGCTATTCAAGTGAACAAAAATAAAAGATTGGGAACTGACATAAAACCAGTGACGTAGACATTTACAGCAATCATAGGACCATTCAATAATTTTGATTTGCTATACAATATTATTTCCTGCCCTGAAATTAAAGCTGGTCTTCAATGGAAAAGAACAAAATTCAGCCTCTATACTCAGCAAGCTGATGATGACAAGTAGGAAGTGGTGTTATTGTGGGAAGGTGTGGGAAATCACGTGCAACAAAAGGGCAACTAAGCTTTTTGTGTCTTTTTGGTTTGGCACACAGATCCTTCTCCCTGATTTTGGAGGATACAAATAAAGCTGTTCTGTCTTCTATCACTAGTATGCACAGATCTCAGAATTTGCTACTTTTGTGACAGCTATTATAGAAATCTAAATTTATAGAGATGCACACCTTCCAAAATAAGAAGTTGCACAATGCATTTACAATACTACAATCTCAGTCTTGGATTACAACTTACACATTCATTTTATAATAAGAAAACATCGTTGAAAACAACAGCAGCTAGTGGTAGCAAGACATCTGTACTCCTGACTCTTAATGAAAGTAAATGAAGAGGTGCAGGGAGACCAAACTGTCTAGATTCATCAATTAGAAGCCTGCAAAAATATAATATAGACAACAGACTTCTTGTTCATAAGCAGTAAGAGTTACGTTCATTCAGTAGTGCGTCCCTAAGTCCTTGGCTGGCTGAGGATCTCCTGTCACTGAATGAGACAAAGAGATCTGACATCCAGCAAGTTGGTTCACTTTGCTGTTTTTCTTCTTCAGCAATAAATTTGGATGCTCTCTCAGTTGTGTATGTTGCCACAGAGAGATGGTAAGCAAATCAGAAGAGCCAAATCCTGCTCTTCATTACTCAGACTGAATCCAAGAAGAACGTAATTTTAAGCAGTAGTACTTTCCTCACTGCCCCCTTCATAAAATTAATTTTATAAAAGTCATAATAATGATCTATCCTAATCGCTTCAAAAGCACAGTGATCACATAGTTTTGTCTTCTCAACTAAAATATGGTCAATTCTCCAACAGCGAGGAGTAAAAGCCTTAATGCTGTGAAAGGTTTGCTGACTACAACTTCAATGCTACATTAAAAGCCACGTGCTACAAACTCAGTATCTCTGAGAACTTGGAAGACTTGCATCATCTTTGGCTCCCCCATTAAGACCCAGGCTCTCTAAATACTTTGGGAAGAAATGAATATTTTGAATTAATAAACATGAACTAGAATTCCAGTGTTAAATTTTCACAGGGCAAAAAACCCAAACAACACAAAACCAGAAACAAAACCTTCCTTCACCTACACAGGGCAGTCTCTCATTTGAAAGCCTCAAATCCACCTCCTACTGTCCCCACATTGTGCCATCTGTCCCTCACATATAAAACAGAAGTGTCAATAGGCAAATCACTCTAGGTTCAAGACAGCTCTTTGGTAATCCTTCTACCATGTCAAACCCTGATAACACTTTCAAATGTCTTGCTATATACAGATGCACCTTGTACTGAAGTAACTAGGTTTGAAGTTACAAGAATTCTACATGTATTCAGGTAAATATTCCGCTGAATTCTAACAGACAATATAATACGAATCAGAAATATGCCAACTCTGAATAAATTCTAGCTTAGTGAATTAAGTTTTAGTTTGAAGGAAAACAGGTAGCCTGAATGTAACAGCCAGTAAGTTAGATACTGATACTAGAAATTATTTTTGAAATTTAAAGTACTTTAACAGCTTTTTTTATACAGCACTTCTCACCAACAAGGTCCATGAAAAAAACAAATCAGTAAAGTGAAAACATTCAAAACCCAAACACAAGCCAACCATATCCCACGATGAGGGAAAGCAGGGAATTGAAAAGCAGAAAAAAGAAATAGCAGATTCCTATTCCTGTGAGCACCTTCTTTATTCCAGAAGAGCTGGAATAAAGACCCTGTGAAAGCTTTTGAGAGCCATCAATGAATACATTTGATTCAAAAACATATGAGACATCAAAAGTTAGGAAGACAATTTATTACATATTATTTTCATCGTGTAAGTTCATTCTTCTACATTTAAAGATGTACAACAAAAATAAAAAAACCATTTTCTTCCACTTTCATTCTACAGTAGAAAGTTTAGAACTTTTGATTGCTTTCCATATAATGGAAAACTATGGTGAATTCTCAGTCTTTTGGTGAAGCAAGCCTATCTTGACAGAAGATGCACTGATTTGTTGCTTGAGATACATTAGGAAGCACTTCATTGCTACTTATTTGGGAAAATAAAGACAAGTTAAATTCTCTTTCTTTCTTTTACGGACATTGTTTATCTTCAATCACATGCTTTCAAAAATAGCTAGGATTGTTCTGCTGTAGCCTGATCCTTGGCAGTTAGAACCAACTCTGTAAGGGCTGAAAAGCTTTTTATGCTGCTTGTTTCCAATCCCATCTTTCGTATCTAAAAAGACACAGAAGAAACATTAATTTTCTTTAAAACATCAAAAGCTTATTAATTACTCTACTGAAAACGTTTAGCAAAAGCATATGTTTTGTCCTGCATCAACGTGTAGCATAAAACCACAACTGCATATAGAGGACATACCAAAAAAAAATTTGTATCCAAGCTTTGCTCAGTTAAGTCTTTCCAGTTAATGTAGTGTCTTGCAGGAAAATATTTAACCATCTTCTAGGCAACTTGTAACTAAAGCCAGTTGGATGTTTTCCATAGAAACAGTCAGAAAGAGAAACTTGGCTGTAAGTTTATTTTTAATGCATTGATTTCAATTGAAATTTTTTCAAACCCCAAATGAGGTTTCTGGGCAAAACTTTAAAGATAAACATGAATACATCCAAAAGCAGCCAACAGCATGATGATGAAAGCATTTCAATAGGCTGAAAGAGCCTATGGTCCTAGTCTCGAACTTCCTGGGGGATGAAAACAACTCTTCAAATAGAGAGGTTGCTACGACTCGTTTCTTACCCAGGAAATCTATTACTCTGACAATTAGAAAAATACAGCCATGAGAAAACTAACAGTGCACTGAAAAAGAAAAATCTGGATCTAAATAAAACCACAATGAAATGATTCTGAAACGGTGTTTGCTGCTGGAACTCTTTGTCATGTTCAGATGTACCAAAACAACTCCTAAATGATTATGAATAATCTGTCCCAGTTCAGCTTAAATTCACATTGCAGTGATGTTACTGCACATAATGGGAATAAATGAACAATAGCCCAACCCCAGCCAAAAACTCCCAAATAATAGTTTTTGTTAGTAAGAGTTCCATGCTTCCACCCAAATCTTCTTCCTTTGTGGTAAGTCTCAGATATGAGAAAAGCATCTGCTCACACACAGGCAGACTTTATCTACCTGTTATAATGCATCAACAGCATCTGCTCATAAACAAGACTGATGACAACTGTTTGGCAACTAATGATACGGACTTGCACTTGGAAGTTTGTTTATTTCTATGTATAATTTTCAGGAATGTATGAATACAAAACAGTACAGCCTATACAATTTGATGTAGCTACTGCACACATTTCCTGGAATATTTTCTTCTTTTATTTGTTTTGTTATTTAAGGTTTCATATTTGGCACTTAAAGAAACTTACAGTTACACAGCACAACAAATAAGGCTAACATCTTCAAAGCTCTTGGGAATAGACCCTTATATGCAGCAAGTCAAGGCCTGAAATATCCAGAGAGAAGGCAAACAAAAGCAGGGCCATAACGATGTTTCTATCAGAGCTAAGGAAGGTCCCTGCCCTCTCATCTGTCCACACAGTGTTTCTTCTCTGTGCTTCTAAGCACTAAGCAGTACTTGAATTTTGAATAGTAAAAAATAAAAGTTTTGCATTTGTATTAGAAAGGACAGGAAAGCATGCGCTGCTCAAATGGTATCTACAGTCAACAAGGTTTCAAGTAACCTCCATTATGCAGATGTGAAAAAACAAAGCAAAACCCCCAAAAAACAAAACCACACCAACACAGCTTTCAAGACCAAAAAAATAAGCCAAGCTTCCCTTTCCTCCTCTATAACACTCCCTTCCAGTACACAAACTTATTTCTCATAACTTACTTGTTCTCCAAAATACTCAACATCTAGGGCCAGCTGCAGTCGGATTTTGTTATCATCACTCATGCCCCCATTTGTGCCAACAGGGTTTGAAGTTACATTTCTTCTGGCTTGCTTCAATCTTTTTAGGCTCTCTTCCATTTTCTTAACAGAACTTAGCACATCAGATACAGTTTCATAATACCTAAGTTAAGGAAGATTAATGAGAAAGAAAAAAAATTACACTTCTACAGAAAAGCCTACTTCATATATCAGTACATCACTGGCCCTGAGAAGAATGCTGAACAATGCTGGGAGGAATGCTTTTCCTTACAAGGAAGGTACTTATGTTTCCATCATTATCAATTAATCAGCATTTCCATCCTGATTTCTAAAGGCCAATCTGAAGATTGCCATTCAGTGTTGAAGCCTCCTTCTCATCACAACATTCTGGACCTGTTCAAGATGTTCAAAAATAGAGACCAAGGAATGCAATTGCTCAATTTCAAACAGTCTGAATTAGCCTCTATTTAGAACCAAGAGAGCACTAAGTAGAACTCCTTTTATAAACGGGACAAGAATAACAGCCTGACAAATCAAAAAATACATCATTTTAGACACGTTCTAGAAGTGTACGTGTATATGAGAGCATGCAAGTGCACAGCAGACAAATGTCTATTTCTAAAATGAAGAAACTGATCTAAACAGGACTCTCAGGAAGTTGGCAGCAAAAGTCAGAAGAACACTAATGCCAAGTTAGAAATGGTATAGATGGAATAAAACATCGCTTCCCACATACTGGGATCCACATTAAAGAAAGCATAGACTCAAACAAGGTAACAAATCCACTAACCAAGAAAATTTCAAAAAGCCTGATGGACTGAAATCCCGTGTGTAAATGGGAAGGGTGTAGTATCATATAAATTAACTAATAGATGCCCAGGACTGTGAGCTGTTAAGAACCATTAAAAGGAGAAAATAAAGTAACAATGGGAAAATAAAGGATCCATAAGAGAAGTGACCAGACTGAGCTATGTTTTATAATTTGCTAAAATCTGTAACTTTCAAGGACCCTCTCCATGACAGTGATCAAACTATTACTGTAAGAATTAAGCAAGTTGAAAGAATCTTCCCGATGCTTACTTTTAAACAGGGAGGCAACAGAAAGCAGGCAAGCTTTCTTAAGAGATAATTAGATAGGAATGGCTAAAGAAAAAGTGCTTTCCAGTGCCATGGAAACTATTTCAAGATACCATTTGCAAAAAGCAAGAGTACACCAATAAAAGTCAACCGTGTACTCTTTTCGTATCTTGATATTTCCCAGTCCTGCTCACTTGTGAAAACTACCTACTTCTGCTGTACTTAGAAGTTCATCTGCCTTTAAGCAAGTTTAGTCCTCAGTGATTTTTAACCAGAGTTTATGTTCCGTTTTTCTTGTTTGGATGCAAGAAGATATTGTCACAGCAGGAAATTAAATTAATTACTTGCCTCTGCATTGTTAGTGGAGAAACTACAAGATTACTCCATTTAAGAAATTCAGTTTCTTTGTCTTTCTCTTGTTCAGTGAGGATAAGACATTTTAAAACAAACTGATAAAAACAGTAACAACAAATCACGAAAACAGAATTCAACAGAAAGATTTAAGGAATTAACAAATGAACAGAACTTACCTCTGTGTTTAGCTACTACCACTTTGTTTAACCTAGCACTTAAGTCAGTTTTGGTAATGCCGACATGGAAAGTGAGAAACTGCTTTTTGGGGGAAAAAAGGCTCTGAATGGATCCAAGGAACTACAGAACAGCTACCTACTTTGTGTGGTGTCATCAGATTTACTGAAGCTTTAAAAGAAAGGCTTAGTAGACACAGAGAGGTAGACAGCCAGACAAGAATTCACTCTAAGATATTTTAGCTCTACAGGCATGCAACTTGACATTCCAGAAATCTTTGGAGTCCTTCAAAAACGTTACTTAAACAAAGATAACTGCTATGGGTTAAGTGTAAGCTTCTTCTTATGGATAAATAACTGGTTAAAAGAAGAGACACTAAGCTTGAATAAGCAGTTTTTGTGCAAAACGGAAGTATCCGGTGGAATCCAGACTAATCTATGCTTAGTCCCGTCCAAAATACTTAAGAATAATTTTAAGGACAGTTAGTGAATATTTGAGTGCCAAACTCTTACAGTTTTTAAGTTTATTCTGAGTAACCAAAAAAGTGACTGCAAAGTGCTGCTGATGTATTGGGCGTCAATAAGTACCTAAGAGGTGCCAGAAGTGGAGCAGAAGGGAGGGATAAGGAGGCGAAGGGCAGGAAAGAACTCATATTCTGACTACAATTTAAAGCCTCAGTATTACATTGCTAATTCTCAGAAAACATCAAGCCAATGCTCAGCAGCAGTCAACAGACAAGAAAACATGCTAAGAATTATTAGGAAAACCACGTAAGGACAGACAGAAATCACCAGCATCGCACTTCAACCTGTATGGACTCTTCTGATCATACCACCTATGACCAGAAAGGACAAAGAAAACCAGCAAACAACAGCTATAAAGATGGGAAGAGGAAACATCAAAATAGGCTAAGAGGACTCTTTAGTCTGAAGCAAGATTACGGAGATACATAAAATTACAGCTGACACAAGGAATAAATTGTCCATAATGCAAGAATTAGGGAGTATTCAGTGAAATTATCTGACAGAACTTCCAAACAAAAGCAAGTATTGCTTTCTCATGTTACACAGTTTAACTGGTTGAACTCACAGAATGCAACATTCCACAGCAGTATGAATTTAAAATACAGCTAGACAAACAGACAGAAACAAAATTCATTAAGGAACTTAATGTAGATGGATATTCATGCTCAAGAAGTCCTCAAGATGCTAACTAGGAAACAGATGATCTATTAAAGAAAGTATTGCTTTGGATAATCATTACTCCCATTAAAAAAGTTAAAGGAAAATAGAACTTACGTTTCTTGAAAATTCAACCATTGTTCACTGAAAATAACATGAGGTTAAGGTTTACGTCAATTCTGAGACAAAATGCAATTTTTTAGGTCACTGTTGCATTACCAGAGCTAAACAATTTTTCAAATGCCCTATCCAGAAAGACACGGTTTGCACAGATCTGAGCAGAAGTCAGGTCTCTGGACTCCCTGACCTGCTTTTCATCTGCTGAACACAAAACACCAGAGCAAATCTGAAGAAATATATCCTGCCAGAAGAGGGGTATATTCTTGTTTTCTTTACAGCTGTGTTAATTCATGGTGTTCTGTTTTTTTCCTGTGCCCATTCAATGGACACTGGAATTTTTAATTAATGCAAAGAATGTTCTGTATGGTTCTCTTACTTTTGTGTGCTTTCAGAGAGGGCACCTTCCAACCATTGATGAATCATGGACTGCTTCAATATATCTTTGTATTCATTCTGCAGTCGGTAGAAGGGCTTAAGAGCACTGTCAACATACGGTGAAGCTTTAGTTGGCACCTCCTGGTAGATGACAGAGAAACAATGTGAGAAAAAAGAACCAGTAATTTACTCACTGAAAACATCAACACCAAATTATAGCACATATATAAAATACTAAGCCTGCACCTGAACAAATAGATACATGCTCCATTCACGACATATCAATGAAGAGGTCATAATACATTGGAAAGACACCATCACAAAATCATTCAGTAGTGTTATAAATGTGATGTAATATAGAACAAGGTTCAAAATGACCAAAGCTTTTTGAGAGATGCCACTCCTATTACCAGGGCATGAACCTGAATACGCTTTCTGCTCACACTGATTTCAGAGAAAGCTGAGCAGACTCGGTGTCCCCAACAGCCTATTATAGCTTTGTTAAAACACCTACTATTTTGTACTATACTTCACTAAACTGAAGACATTGTTCCTTCTGTTCTTATACCATCCTGCTCCCTCAGTGTGTTTTCCAGAAGAATACTTTTGGGATAACCAATATCCCTTCACTACCTTCCTCTCAGCTAGTTTTCATGCAGAATGCTTCAGGGATGATCCACACATAGCTCGGGTCAACCTCATGCATTGCAAAGCAAAAGAATATATCCAGGCTACACAAAATCCCTGACACCTGAAATAGCTCATTAACCTCTTAGAGTTCCAAATCTTAGAACCTGGCCAAGCAAACGAGTCTTTGCACAACTGACTCCTACAACGACTATCCTCAAGTCAAATTCTGAATTCTGTTGAAAAAAAATCAAAGTATTAAAACACACTAAAAATAAAGTTGCCAAAACTTCACATGACTGTAATAATGTACCTTCTCTACCCAAATTGTCTTGTTCCTGTTTATCAGTTCAGGCTTTGCACCACATAAAGCCAATTAGACTGATGGCCAAGAGAGCAACGCAGTGACGCTCACAGAGTAGAGACCTCAAGCTAGCAACTCCACTGAACTGAAGGTGGCCAGGTCCTATGTCTCTGTTTTGGCACAATTAGCCCACCACCTGCTTTAACATCCCACGGACAACTGAGAGATGATGGCAGTCCACTAAATCACTACGCAGAGTTTGCTTTCAGACAACTGAGCTAAGCAGTGTAGAGTTATTGGATTTTTCACCCTCCTTGGGCTTACATACTTTGTTCTACTCTTTCCTTAAGTAAAAATATTCTGCGTTAAAGACAGAACAATCTAGTCGCTACATTGATGAATTTATTAGCCTTGAGGTTGTTTCCTCTTTTTAAATAGAATTTCTGATAAAGTATGTCCTTAAAACTAAGATAGTGAGAAACCCTAATAATAAGCTGAAGTAACAAAGTACTCCCTTAGGAACAATTCTCTTCCAGCTTACCCTAAATGTTTACCACCCAAAGAAAATTTAATATCCCTGAAAGAAGCAGATTTAATAGCTCTAAATTTTTCCATTTAGCCACTGAACAAGTACAGCAGTACTGGTGGCAGCACAGTCTCTTCATGATAGCCAGAAAAGTGTTTCTGATTTTGGTGAGCCAAGGCGACACTCCCCCAACCGCTAACCAAAACCACACCACAAGTAGTGGGCCTTGCCCATTTCAGCCTGCCTTCTGTGTTCAAATTAGGCAGGGATGTAGTAGTCTGCAGTAGTCTGCAGTCCCCATCAGTCAAATTTTTTTTCTATTGCCTGAATGATACCAAGCTAGCTACTAACACAACTGTGCAGATCAGTAAAAGCAAGTTACAGTAGCAGAACAAGCCAAGATCAGACAATCATTTTTGGCACCATATTTCACCATTACTTCTTATTAGTTTCGCAACAAGTTACTCTTTTTAGCCATTCTCATCTTGCGTCTTCTGTGCAAGATACTTCTTTAATCAAATCCAAGCAGCTAGCTCACTGAGAGGAAGTTTCTTGACATAGCAGGCAGAAGTGTCATCCCCCCAGAAGAAGCCTGCATCTCAGCAGCACTGCATCTTATGGTATATGCTATGACATGAGGGAAACATTTATTCTCATTAACCCTTTTTCTTTTGTACATCAACAGTTCTACTCCTTGCCCTTCCTTCTATCTCAGGGCTGTACCCTCATCATTGTTACCCTACCTAAAATTTTGAAAATACCCCCCTCCCCCGCCCTTAATGGA
>VYXH01005058.1:652736-675835 GCA_013397275.1 Burhinus bistriatus | reverse complement strand
CTCAATTTTAATCAAACGTTTTCCAGCTCAATGTGTCCGTTCAAGATAGTTTCTATTTAAGAATCTAAACCTAAAGCAGCTTCATTAAGTAATAAAAACATTTGTGTTTTCAAAGTTTTCATTCTAAATAACGAAATTTTGTGTAAAAGCTGATTTTGTTTGGTTGGCAGAGGGGATTTGGGAGAAAGGGGAAAGGGACTGAATTCAGCCTCTCAGCTTTACCTGCAATACAAGATACATTCTTGAAGCCAATCATTTCAAGTTTTGGTTTAATCATTTCTAAGATGTCAGGAATCTGAACAAAAAAACCCAGAAGAGATACAGTCATGTTATAAACATGTTTGCAGTGCATCAAAAGACACCTTCAATCTTTTTTACCTTTTTAATGCATTTATGGGAAACCAGTACTAGAAGAATACAATATTCACAGGAATTAAGGCCTATGCACTAAATGCTCTACATTACTATTGTCCTCAGAGGAAATAATTTAGCATTAACAAAATATTATCAGCCCAGATGCAACTTACAACTTCACAAGTTACAGAAATTTCAGCCTTATTGACCAAAATTACACAGAAGTCATCCCCACTGAAAGAAAATTAATACCATATATATCCTTTCAAGATTCTGGATCATTAGTAAAGTATAATCATGATGATAAAACCTTTTTCAACCCCAAAGACTAAACCCAGTAAACATTTAAAAGAGAACATAATATTAAATCTGAATATTGCACCACACTCCAAGCTGCAACAGAGATTTTACTAGCAAAGGTAAGACTCTGGGACAGTGACACTTTGCACCAAAAATGAGCAGAAACATATTATTTTAGAGGTTAAGTTCAGCAGCTACTGATAAAGAGAGTTTAAATACCTGTAGTAGTTTCTCTGTAATCTGCGACTCCAAATAAGCATAGCGTAGACCATTTACTTCAGGTGATATTTTCTATATCAGACTACTCCAGTTTTAGCATTTAAGATTAAGAAACAGCTTTATGGTACATTATTTTAAACAATTTAATGTCCTTAACAAGTTGCCAAACAATATTTGCACATAGATCAAGGAAGACTCTTTTGTAAGTAAAGTCACAAGCACAAACCTGATCCTGAAGTTTGTCCAGATCTGCAGCGACATATACCAACTGAGTACTAGATATAGAAGGTAATGGCTGACTTTCTAGAGAAGACCCGTTCCCTTGGTCATCATTAGGGCTGAGGCTTACAGAAGATTCCTTTCTACCAGCTGGCAGAGATTTTTTGCTTTCCTTCATATTCTCACAGGAAATGGGTCTTACAGAAACCTGAAACATCAAATTGATATGTGAACCCTAGCAACAGTGAAGGCAGTTAAAGTTGGACAAACAGAAACAATATATAAAGGATTTGTAAGTTTTCAGCATTAGAATGCCACACTTAACTGATATTAGCATTCCTAAATTACATTTAAAAAGATATTTTTAAAACAGTTTTTGGTGCACTAAGGAGTTGGATGATTTGGAGCAAATTTGTCACTATAGTAGAGGACAGGCCAGTCCTACAGCAATTTTCACCTGTGTGGTGTTCAAATGAACTACTGCACTGGAGAAATGTGCAAGACCAAAAATTTGATCATTATCTGCTTCACAGAAACAGTGTCTTTTCATATGCTGGAATACAAAAATCATAACTGCTGACTGCTGTCAAACAACCCCTTTCTCCCACCTCCTCAAGCTCTCTGCTGTCAGGCAAGTGCTTCACTCAACTACTCTTTTAACCCTGATACTTATCAGTACTTTTCATGAGACAATTTAGCTGAGAGAATGGAGTCATTGGGTCTTAAGAGAAGCATAAAGGGAGATCTTACTACTGTCTTCAACTACCTAAGGGGCGTGTATAGGGAAGATGGAATCAGACTTTTCCTTCAGGTACAGTGGCAGAATAAGAGGCAATGGACAGGGACTGTAGTAAGGGAAATTCTGATCAAATATGCGGAAAAAGTGGTCAGTCATTGGACCAGGGTTCCCAGAGAGGCGTGAAATCACCAGCTTTGGATATACTCAAAATTCAATTTGAAAAGGCTCTGCACAATCTTATCTAAGCTGGCCCTATTTTGAGCAGGAACTTGGAGCAGATGAGCCCCAGAAGTCCCTTTAAACCCCAATTATTCCATCATGCTGTCTTTCTATGACACAAGAAACAGGGGGAAACTTGTATGGCTGGGAGCAGGGAGTAGAAGAGCAAGGCACAACCTCTCCTGCTCAGAAGCAGGGAATCATGAAACTTCGGTTTTACAGTCTCAACACTGAGCAACTGATCTGGATTAACTTTCCCCCCCCTTTTTTTTTTTTTGCAGGGTTAGTTTTCACCTGGCTCAGTTTCACAACCTCGTTCACTCTATCAATGAGTGAACACACAAATAGAACAAAATCAAAAGATTGTGGCTACTTCTTTCAGTGTCAGAGCCAGCCTTACATGGAAGTACAGCCTTGACAACCATCAGACAGTAACACCATAGCAGCACTGGTATTTGTGGTTAATAACACATTTTGCAGTGTTATTTTTTATAAAACAAACTCATGAACCCGTTGAAAGCGTTCTTGTTAAGGAATGTTAAATTCAGAAAAAAAGTGCTTAAAAACAGGTCACATACTTTGTTTCAAAAGGTCTCTTAGGTGACGGACATAGCCAATCACCAAAAGCATAAGCACGTTGCTTTCTTACCTCACCAATGAACACAGAGTAGCGTGCTAAAATTTGCAGGCTAAGTTTCCACAGACGGTGTGCTAATAATGGTAAAAACATTTGATCTGACCAGCACTTCAAAAGACTCATCCAGACCATGTGAGTGGCCAAAAGACAGTATGAGCTGCCAGCTAGAGACAATCAAACAACAAAGGTCAAGTTCAAGTACATTTTAAAAAGATGTAACATCAGTGTAACTGCATTACCTCAGATTTAAAAAAAAGAAAGATTAAAAAAAAAAAGTCTTCCAAAGAGACACTATCACAAATATAGCAATGAGGATTTATTAAGCATTGTCTGAAACAAACTCTTAAAATATTAGCTCCTCGTTGCTTTACATTTCAAATTCCACTAAGTCTTGTTGTAGCTGTGCACCCAACAGCAACAGATGAGAATTTGCCTGCAACAAAGGCAGAACAGCTTGGCCAAATAATCCACTTCAGGAGGTAACATTTCCAGGATAATTTTTGGCTGTCCTACAAAGACGTTATATTAGACGTGCTTGCAAGGCAAAACAGTAATATTCCCTTAGCACTAAACTACTGCTTCTGTCACAGTTATATCTGAGATATCTGCTAGAAATATTTATTTAAAACACAGTAGGAATATCCATATTTAAACCAAATACTTTTAAAGCAGTTCATGCACTAACATTTTATAGCATACAACTTGAGAGCTAAGAAGCATGTCTGCAAGTTCCAGGCAAACACCCTGAAGTGGCAGGATTTATGCATTTTGTCTCCATTAGGATTTTTTTCTCCTTGTTCTCTTCAGAGAGCATGTGTGTATATATACGTACACACAGAGACCACATATTTATGTTGCTCTTAGCTGCCTTCTTCATAAGTATTTATTCTGTTAACTGAAGTAAGTTTTTCTGATTACAGTATACTTCTAATGAATATACCAGGTTTTCCCTTCCACTCTAATCCTTCCTGTGCACACCTCCTTATCTGCTCCTAAATCAATGCATGCTCTTGGAGCAGACACCGACACTATAAACCACAGCAAGCCTAACTGTTGCCAACAGCTGTTTTTGCCTTTACACAGCCCTGCAACAATTAAGAAAAATATGCCCCAATAACACAGCGTAGCCTTCTGGTTGTCACTTAAAGGATGCCAAAGGCCAATTTAGTTCCTTCTTGCACTGAGGGAATAGTTCCACAAATATGTTAATGGCTGCTGCCAAAAGGGGTGTTTTTAGTAAGGAAAGTGATCACTGAACAGTACTGTGGTATTGCCTTCTCTATAAAAATGTGTTCTACTGTTTAATCAGTCCATCAGAAAACAGAAAGCTCATGTGAACCCACAGGATGCATGTTACTAAATACTCAACAGACAAACAGTAATCACTGCTACTTATACCACTGATTCCTTCACAACAGAGAAATTATTTTTTGCAATAGAAGTTTACCTGGTGCTTCCTCTAGTGTATCTGAAAGCGCTTCTTCTAAGGCCCCTGCTATTTCTCTGAATCTGAGAGACACAAAAGTTTTGAATATTACAATTCAACAATTGCTTAAATTGATGCCTAAACGTTTTTTCAATGTTTAATTCAATATTATTTCAATGTGCTACCAATGCACATACACAGACTTTAAACATGGGGTTATTTTTGCCCAACATAAGCTGGGATATAAACCAGACCAACATTCAAACACTTGAAAGAGAACCTTTGACATTTTACAGGCAGATATGAAGCTTGTACTTTGGGAAATTATTAAAGTCACGGTTGCAAACATTATCAAAATGATAGCTCACAGAGTGTCAACTCCTTGGGTCTTTTGAGGAGTGAAGTTTTTTGTTTTGTTACTGTTTTTAAACTAAAAGTGAACACATTGTCTCATACTTGCTTTAGCTGACCTTCAAATATGTCATGTGACCCTGGAGGCTTCAGCTTTCTACACGTTTGCCAGTGAACAGTGGCGTAAAATTCTGCAAACAATTCAGTGCCTGATAAAAATCAATAGTTCCTCACAGGATGCCTTGACTCCCTTTTTAAAAAATTCACCCTTCAAAAAAGTAAAAAAAATCCCACCCCTCCAAGTTTTTCGGTATAACAGCAAAGGTAATGTTAAAACTTCGGATACTTTTCTATATTTAAACAATATTGGATAAACAACATAGCATTTCCCTCATCTAAAAATTGTAAAGCAAGAGCTGCAGAAAATTATTCTTTAACCAGATTTTCCCTCTAAATGCTGAAACTAAGCTATCATTTCAAGCTCCCCTAAAGAAAGTTCTATTGTCATTGGTTTCCCCTTTCTTGCTTTTATGTGCATCATAGTAACTCTGTAAGCCTTTCTATGAAACTTACTAATTATGAACCTGTAGGGCTCCTCTTAAAGCCTCTTAACTGTCATTTCCAGAACAGAACAGGGGCCACCTAGCTTTTCTTGCTCAAACTTCTAATGGACTAGACGCATGTTTAGCAACTAGACATATTTTAAAATATTTGTGGAATGGCTTCAAACCCTTACTCCTGCCTATGCACCACCTCCACTGACAGAGCAGTGTCTTTAAGTCTTATGGTGAAAAGGATTAGAGAATGGGATCAGATTTTTAACAATGACATAATTTCTGCTGAATGTTTCTCACATAGGAAAAAAAGTTCTCCAATGTGGGGTTCGCTAGAATTCTAATGGCAAGGGAAAGTGTTACTGGGGCTGTTTGTGCCAGCACTACTACAGAAGAAATGCCTGTACATCCATCTGTTCCTCAAAGGATCGTTTGTAAAGGCTTCAGTGAGGGCTGATTGTTCTGGGCAATTTCTGTAATTGAAAAAAGAAAAAAACCCAGCAATCTTAACTATAAATGCCACAGTGTGAGATAATACTTCAATAAAAAAATCCTGTATGGCTTAAGGATATTAACATACATCAAAGAAAAAGCTTCCCTGGTATATATAATGAATATGTTGTATTATTTTCACAGTTGTGCACTGAAGAATTCATGGGCACTTCCAAAAGTTATCAGATTATTCTAATATATAGGAATAATATGGTGAAAGATGAAACAGCTGCTGTTATCCAATCATTTACTGAAACAGTGCACTATTTAGATTTACAGTAATCTTGGATTAAAGGAAAATGATTTTTTAAAAGTTTTTTTAATCAGTCAGAGCTCAAAATACCTAATGGGAAAGAACATTTTGGAACAGAAAGAATATGCTGAAGCTCCATTTCAATTTTATGAGCAAGAATATCAAAGTTTGATCAAGTGGTCACTTATTAGAAAAGTTGCACTTCCAAACAAAAGGAGTAGACACGAAGACCTCTTAACGATATACATCTGTTAAAAGGTCTATAATGGCTACAGTTCCATGGACACTTTTAGTCAGTGCACTCAGGACTGTTACTGTAATGAGTACTCCTGCCCTTTCCCTTGGGCCAGCACAAATATTTGTAAAGTTAAGTGGTTTGGAGAAATTGACTGGAGTTGAGAGTCAGCTGTTTTTTGCCCAGGGTATCACATCCTTGTATTGGTTCACTACACAACTGCTGGACCCCACTCCCAGCCCCATGCTCCTATCACTTATATTAGCTCCAGCATTCCTAAGATTCCTGGATGGAATTTTGGACCAAGAGAGATCACACACAGCACACTTGGGTCATAGCAGACTTCATCAACAGTTCTCTTTCTTGCCTGGAGGTTTGCTATCCAGCCCTAAAATCAGATGTGTAGACTACACTTTCTAAAAATATGCATTTACATTCTATTTTGTTCCTTTTATTAAAATTCTAACATTACTAGAATTAAAACGGGGCTTTCTTGGGTCTCTCAGCTGTCTTCTAGCTGCAAGATCTGTAAAAGGTAACAGGTACATCAGACCTGCTGGAAAAGTAAGCTAAAACCTATTACTTAGCTCCTTAGGAAAAGGGAATAGTAGGGCTATCTTTGGGAAGGCAATGCTACAAGACCCAGCATTTTACAGAGCACATCCTGTTAGACAAAAAAGATGTCAGAAACATGGCTAGATCGGGAAAAGCTACAAGTTACCAAGTCCTTTAATTCTCTATTTCTAAGAAGAAAGACTTCTTCCCCCATAGTAAGTATTCCTCTGGATTTGCACAAGTAGCATCCTTCAACATACAGTTTAGTTCCAAGTACACTGGAGAAAGATAATTTGAAACAAGATTTCAAGACTTATCTAGATCTGTTCCTGAAAGTCCTGAGTGGCATATCAAATTCAGTGTAACAACAGCACAGTACATATTGAAGCGTAGCTGCCTGTGATTTTGCTAAATTGTTGAAAGATACATAAAAATTACTTGACTTAGTAGTTAAACACTTAGTTTGACTTCTTCTATGATTTGTTGATGACTGAAACTGAACAATGAGGAGATCTGACCCTATGCCAGATCATCTTGCTGTTATTGAACTCTATTTTTGAAAGAGTGAACAAAAAAATGCATACTAACCGTATTTGAAAATACACAGGCAAATTCCATTTGTTGTTAAAGCTGTGGTAAGAGGGATGAGATCTTAACCGTTTCACGCTGGCCTGAGAGCCACACTGTCGTTCAAATTTCCGTACAAAATCCATACTAGTAGTGTACTTCTGCAGAAAGAGTATCAGCATTCTTATCACACGTGGGGGCCCAGCAAACAAGGAAGACCACCATCCATTCAGCAGAACTCTAGTATCACACTGCAGTTAAGCTCGAATGGCCTGACACTGCCCCCATCACCTAACCATACAAGGCTAGAATTCCAGATTGCAATGAAACCAAGCCCATTTAACTAGTAGGTGTTATTCTATGATAAGAAAAGCTTGTGCAGGACACTTCAAAAAGCATAAAATTGCCCAAGCACCCTAAACAAGCAAAATTCATCAGAGAGATGCATCAGTATTTCTGAGCTGAATCACTGGGGTGGAACAACAGTGCTGCACAATACTAAAAACAGTCTCAGTCACAGGAGATAAAGGGATACAACAAATATAAATAATCAGGAACAAAACCCAGAAGTACACATAACCAAACACACATGAAAATGAAAGCATGATATTTTTTGTTATATAGGACCTGTATTATAGGAATTTCTAGAACTATTTCCCTAAAAACACGTTTTGCAAATACCAAACAGTTGCAGAAGAACTTTAAATAATTTCAGATAAACTAAATTTATTCAGTGTAAACTTCAATTAAGATGTTTACAAATAGTATTATGTCAGTTGCAAGCAAAGAGAAATTACATTAATCCTCATCACTGTGCGCTTACTCTCGAGTAACTTATTAACACCCTGAAAATAATGAAGTAATAAATCATACACAAAGCAGAAATCCAAACACTTAAGCGAAAATCAGAAGCAAAACAGTACATAAAAACGTTATTTCACACAAAACAGACCTTGCTAATAGAACACGAAGGTTATATAAATCAATTTAAAATCAAAATACAGCTACAGTTAAAATCTACCTCTCTGCAAGGAAAAGGAGTTTGGTTTATGTGCAAGTTTCTTTTATTAAAAAAAACCAGAAAACAGCTGTAAAACCTATCACACATGCTTACTAAGCCACTGCTGAATTAATGAAATAAGCCTGACTGAATCTCTCAATGCTGCTGACTTCACTGCAGTAAGAGCAGCAGCAGGGCTGTAGCAGCAAGGCTTTTACCACAATCCAGAGCACTACGTGAGCGATATGATTTTGCCTCTTCCGAACTGTAAGACATTCTTAGTAGAAGCCCCTGAGTTGCTGCTTACAGGTTCTGCTCTGAGAAACTCTCCTGTGACCACAGGACACGCGCTGGGAGGTGATTTGAGACATCCAGCACAGCTTCACCAAGGGCAAGTCCTGCCTGACCAACCTAGCGGCCTTCTGTGATGGAGTGACTACATCAGTGGATAAGGGAAAAGCTAAGAATGTCATCTACTTGGAATTCTGTAAGTCCTTTGACATGGTCCCCCACAACATCCTTCTCTCTAAATTGGAAAGGTATGGATTCGATGGGTGGACCATTCAGTGAATGAGGAATTGGTTGGATGGTTGCATCCAGAGGCTCAACAGTTCAATGTCCAGATAGAGATCGGTGACAAGTGGTGTCCCTCAGGGGTTGATATTGGGACCAGTACTGTTTACTATCTTCATCAACAACANATTGGGGCCTTTCAGTACTTAAAAGGGGGTTATAAGAAAGATGGGGACAAACTCTTTTGCAGGGCCTGTAGTGATAGGACAAGGGGTAACGGTTTTAAACCAAAAGAGGGTAGGCTTAGACCAGCTATGACAAAGGAATTGTTTACAATCAGGCTGGTGAAACACTGGAACAGGTTGCCCAGGGAGGTGGTAGATGCCCCATCCCTGGAAGTGCTCAAGGTCAGGCTGGACAGGACTCTGACTAACCTGATCTAGCTGAAGATATCCCTGCTCATTGCAGAGAAGATAGGACTAGATGACCTTTAATGGTCCCTTCCAACCCAAACTATTCTATGACATGGGCATACTTTTGTGTTGTGTATCTCAGTAAGTTCATAACTTTCTGTAAAAGGTATAATTAAGGCATATTTTTCTTGTGACATGGCAGCTTCAATGTGTCAAGATGGTATTCTGGAAATTGCACACAAAAGCTTTTTGGTAACTACTTTTCTCCATACGTGGCTGTATCTATAACACAATGAGACCATAAAATGTATAGGAGTTAAATCCAGATTAGTGCTCTTTCAGGCCTCCTTTCTTAAGATAATAAACCCAACAATGTAAAAAGGCAAACAAGCCATTAACGCTCTGCTACCTTAAGTATGTCAGAGATACAAACCAAACACTCTGAAAAGACCTACCACTTTCAAACTAGAAGACAACTTAAGAGACATTTATCTAGTTACCGATAACATTATATCCAAGAGAGGGAACTAACTGTAAGATTGCTTCCCATTTCAGCTTCTAGGATTGGATTGTTTAAAAGTTATTTAAAAGAAGCTAAAGTGGGAAACAAAATGGAGCAATTTTCAAACAGAGGAATCTAAACTTAACAGTCTCAAATGAATGTTTAGGGATAAAAGAAGTACTCTTTCCCAATACCTGTAAATCTACAAATGTGGCTCAGGAATAAGGGCATGACAGCTTGAAACAACTTTAAAAAAAAACCTCTGCACAACTAGTTATTTTAACATACATGCTTAACATTGCCAGTCTGATGTTTACACGATTGAAAAAAAAAAATATTTTTCCATTCCCCTTCTCTACACCTAAAAACCTCCTAACAGATAATACTGCATATTGAAACTTTTCAGCATGAAACCTATACATATGCAAACAGACCTGAAGAAAAAGACTTTTCTGCATTTCTATCAACCTAGAAAACAGAGATAGAAGACTACTCTCCAAAAACTGTGTTGTATTACTTGGATTATCAACAGTGCAGAAACAATTTTAAACGATTTCTCCCGCCCCCCTTCATTCAGAACTACTCCTATTAGTCTTTAGGTAGACATAATAGCATTTTTACGCTTGGCATTTCAACTTTGTATTGATTTTTAGATAAAATATTTCAATGATTTAGACTCTGAGTCACTTAAGTAGTCAAAAGCAGCCTGGAAAGTACTTTAGACATACTACATGATTTACTTGAAAGTCATGGGGGTTTTTTTATGGTTTTGTTTTGTTTTTAAATAAACACAATGTCACTGTTGGTCAATATCAGCTTAAGATGACAGCCTTTTAAAAAAGAATTAATTTAAAACAGCAAACCCAGCTCTTCTGAAGATAAAATACATTCTTGTGTAAACCAAGCAGCACAGACACAAAAACCCAGTACGGCTCACAATTTGCAGTATGCAGGGCATTAGCTGAAAGCTTGAAGAGTGACTGAAACTTTACAGGAAACTATTCTCACAGGGAAGCTGGAACACCCTATAGTGTCATTTTCATGGCATTACCACAACTTTCTTCAACATCCATTTTATTTGCTTCTCATTCAGAGCCAGCCCTGCAAATGTTCACTCTCATGCCTGCCTGCCTTCAATTACTCAAATGTATCTGTCTGAAAGAGATCTTAAATTCCAAGAAAAATATAACTATTTAGTAAAAGCAGTTTTGCATCAACATAGGAAGAACCATTTGCCTTGTAAACCTCCACCAGCAATCCACCATTTCCTCAAGTCATTTGTCCTGATCTGCATACTATGCCTTCCTTCAGACAATTTATCGCTGCCTGCCATCTCCATCTTGAAAATAAATGGTTTCACACTAATCGTAAGTCAAGTTGCAAGGGAAAAAAAAAAAAAAAAATCCAAATATGTCAGCAATCATGGCTAAATACAAGACAGAAAGGACATGAAGAAAAGCAGAAAGGTCATATTTTCTACTTGCAACATAGTAATAAAGTACTGACAGAGCCAATCTTCATTCTAGACCAAGAAATCTGTTTCAACATTAGTAAAAGATGATCTTTCAGATGCAGAGCAGCGCTGCCAATGATGAAAATACGAGAGTGACAAGTACTTTAAATTCATTTTATAACATAAGCTTGCTATACCAGAGAAAATACTTCTTTTATGTTCTAAACCTTATCACACTGCCTACAAGTATTTTTATTTCTTTTAGTTAACTTGTATTTCTAATCGCAACATAGCAAAAGCTAAAACAAGCAAGTGAAACAAAGACTTTTTTTTTTTAACCTTCCCATAGTATAGGGCAAGTTGTAACCAAGGTATTGAATTAAGATGACAGCCCTTCCTATACAAAGTCCAAGTCTTGGGTGAATACTGGAGTCGGCCACTCCTGCCTTCATTTATGTTGCAATTCTACAACTAAGAAATAATATCTACTCCTAAAAAAATACTAAGCCCAAATTGACATGATTAAATGGCTTCCAATAACGTCTGTATGAGCTTCCCTGACAAACCTGAGGGGAGAATTAATTACTATGAAAATTAAATCAAGTGATTTGAGATAACCTCCTCTTCCAAGCCATGGAAGAATATGAGTTTACACAAAAGCAGCAGGGAAAAACACAGAGAACATGATTCATTCAATTCTTGTGTGTGTCAAAGGAATCACAAATGGAAAAAATTAAAATTAATTACCTCATGAAACACATCTGGGTTTCCAGGGTTAAACAGTGATGGCAATTTCTCTTCTAAACCGTGTACTATTTCTGGCCACACTGAATTCACTAAGAAATCATATCCAGGAACAATATCTGCTTTTTCACTGAAATAAAATGGCAGTTATCCATGGTTATATTTTACCATCAGGCTTCTATTTGGAGGTAGGGATAACTAAAAAGACATGCACTGCATTAGACAAAACACAATTAAGGTTTTTTTTACATAGGTATGCTGATTCCCTTAATCAGTTCCTCCTTCCAGGTTTCATATTTGATCCCACAGTCTCATCAAATGCAAGGTTTTTTTTTTTATAACTGTCAGTATTTTAAAATTTTATATTTTGCAAGTGCATTCTGGAAAATGAGTACATTTCAGCTGAGAACTCCTATTCGTACTTGTGTATTTCAACAACTCTAAACTTCAAAGAGGTACCAAATAGGAGTAATGTGACTAATGCAATGGAAAGAAGCAAAACTTTTTCATAACTGTTGCAAGCTGTATTTATACATGATATTATGCTTCGAAACAAAAGACTAAAAGCTACCTTGATTATGAAAATTTATAAATTGAGAGCAGAAGAGATACAAGCATTTAACTCCAGTTCAGTACACCACAGTACAAAGTAGAAACATTCCATTATTAAGAAGAAAGATTAAAACTTGCTGAGGGATTAAAAGAATTGAAATGTTAGTAAAACTCAGGAGTCATAAAAAGCTCAGCAATGGATGACTAATTAGAAAAGTAATTCTGTAGTCCCTAGGGGCTACATCCATAGTTCTGCTAATTACAGCAGTCTACTACATTAACCAGCCTGCAAACAGATGAATAAATGGACACAATTCAGTAGACCTGAATTATTTAAACTTCAAAACAGGCAATTTAATTGCAGAAGGAATTAAGCACTTTTGGAGAAGACAATGGAAGCGCTACACAAATCAATTAAACCTGTAGTTCCAGTACATGCAATAAATCAGTCAAACCTCTGCGGATCATCCCCACTTTTCTGATGTACACTAACAACCCAATTTTTGAACTTATATTTTTAAATAGCTTTATTATGCCCTTCTCCTTGGATGAAGTGTACAATCATGTTTCATGGATTAAAGTATTCTCTTCCCCTCCTCTGAAGGTCTGGACCACAGCAGCAAGAAAGTTTGTTCATGGTTTTGTTTTGAAAAACACAGACATGAGGGAGAAATCAAACTTGACTATGGATCTTCAGGAAAGCCCAGATAAGTCATTTGCACATGGAAGCTAATTATACAAAGCATTTCAAAAGTATATGATACTTGCCATAACATTAGTGCAACCAAAAGAAACCCCAAGATATTCACCTCGAAATAGCTCCTCCCGTTACTTCACGCAAGAGACGGCAATGATGAGGAACAAACTCCAATAGTTTATTGTACATAGCCTGAAGGCCATTAGGATGAGATTGAACGTACTGTTCCACAATCACCTGCCAGGAAGAGTTCAACGTTAAGTGTCAGAAAAGTGAATATGAAATACTGTAATGCAAGACTCAGAGTCTACTCACTCAAAACTCCTAACGCTATAGCCCCAAATACTGGGATAGTCACTACATTACTTCTTTATATTATAGTTTCCAAGTGTAACTGGCCAGCTTGAATTACTACTTCCTTTAATGCAGCACTCTAGCTGGCAAGATTGGCCACAAGAATGGGAATGAGCTCCTTGCTTTTAAATGTTAGCCACCATGTCTGGCTCCCCACCCACTGCACACATCACTGTACCCTGAAGCAGTCTATGAAGTTAAAACGGGTAACTGGCAAAAGCTAATCAAACCTCAGAATAAAGTAAAAAATTTCTTCTAAATTTAGGGCTTGTTGGTCCAATCCCAAATACAGGTAGGCCAATAGCCACAAATCTTCTGTGACAACGCTAAGCCTTTAATGCAGCTAGCAAAGCAGTCTGTCAGGACAGTACCTCATATCCACTAAAAAGGGATAAAATCTGCCACAAAGAAAAGGCAGACCGTAGTTGGACAATACAGGAAAAGAACAATAGCTTATCTTTTTTGGTCTTCTTCTACCTGTCTGAACACTTTTGCCTCTTGCTACATAAACAAGTGGAACAGTGCAGAAGTGAGGAAAGAAAAGATAGTGAGAAAACAGAGGGACAACGACCTGTCCCTCACTGTAGCACGTGCTACAGCACTAGCAAGCACCCAAAGGAAGTCTGTCTTTAAGGACAGAGGCCACCACCGTTCAACTTCCTCTCCTATCCAAAAAGCCAGGAGCTGGCTTTGCTTTGTAAAACTGTATGCATACAAAGTAAAACCAGAATAATTTTAAATGTTTCCCTTCCAACAGCAGAAAAGAAACATCCTACTGACAACGACATACAGCTCAGGCATTAGCAGACATACTATTCTTTCACACTGAAGGGAAAGGTAACAATTCCATCTCTTAGGTGCTGAAGACATTACTGAGTGAAAAAAGGGTAATTTCTTTTCCCTATATTGCTTTAGAAGAACAACTCCTTCAGGAAAAGTTATACAGATTAACTCTTCACTTGCCTTGGCTGGGAACACCATGGCAAACGGCCACTAAATGGAAAAAGGAAGCAAATACCTTAAGGTCACTTCTGCGTTTATGTTCAGAAAGGCACATCAGTTTAAGAAAAAGCAACTGTATTGCCTACAGAAACATATTCGAGACTTTTAGAAACAATGTTCACATTGCTTTTACAGGTCTTAATAAAAGTGTTAGCTATGTACTATAAGTCATCTCATTTGTTTGTAAAATACTGGTAGAGAACAAACTGTTTTAAATATCCTGAAAGCAGAAAAGAGTACCTCTCACATCATAACATGCCTCTTATGGTTTACTGAGCAAAGATAACATTATTAAATATCTCAATTTAAAGAGCAATGGCAGTAAAAGAAAATCTTGACAGCCAAGAGAAAGATACATCAACAGCGTAACTTGGAACTCAAAGCCACTGAAAAGTGCTATGTATTACAGAGGCAACAATGAGGGGAAGATCTATTCCACTTTCTATTAATATGCACAAATTCAAGCAAGTGTATATTTGCAATCGCCAAGGCAGCTGTTTACTTTACAGTTTTTCCTCCCCATAGGAGCAGGAAAATTAAATATTACTGAAAGACTCATAACACTAGTTTTAGAACAACAACAACAACAACTGGTGCTAGCCCAGTTTAACTTCTTTAAGGACAGTGAATTTAATGCATTTATGAAATACTCGACAATCTAGTGAAAGCCAGGGAAACTTCCTGCAACAGGGCAGTCAGTTAGCACTAGTAATTATATTGTAAAAAGGGACTTATTCAGATCTCAGTAGTGAACAAATATCCTCTGAAATGATATGCAATCATTACCTGACCTGGACATAATTCCCAACACACTGATGAAAAGGGTGAAAAGAAGTCTTGGTATCATGGCAACATCATTTCAGCACATTCATTAAAAATGTAAAAAACTTGTTTTATCAAGTCATTTCAAACACAGCAGACTATTAAATAACTTAAAATGAATTTTTAGATTTTACTTGAAGCTTGAAACTAGAGTTACCATAAAGTGCTTGTAGGTCCTTAAAAATGTTTTCAGTGGCAACTGCAGGTGTGCTGACATAGAAAAAAAATTGAGCACAACTGACTGACTTTCTGACTGTTACACTATTGTGGCAGGTTGCTGTCTGAGGGTTTTTTTGGAGGAATTACATTATCATCAATCACAAGAAAAAGAAAAAAAGTAGTGTAGACTAGTTACCAACTGTTCAGGCCAGAAGAAGGGGCATGAACAAACAGTGCTACAAAAAGGTGAGGAATCATTTTACAGGTGGCAGCAAAAGTTGCACAGTCAAAAGAGCTAGCAGGAAGTCCCCTAATTTCAGAAAATCCAATCAGTACTTTGTGATTGGTCCAACTTGTTACTGTAAGCTGATGGCCGACTAAAATCTCATGATTCCCATTTCTCATGAATTGAGAAACTGGCCATCTGACACATTTTTCCCACCAGACAACAGCAAGTGCTTCCCAAACAAACACTTGTTCCTGCTCCTGCTAATGTCCTGATACAGATGTGAACTGCAGAAATTGCTTCTTCATACAATGGGAACAAAAGCACACTGGACCAAGAACTATTTTTGCTGCATTTGCCTGCTACTGAGCCAGCCATGAAGAAATGCAAACCCCAGAACTAATCCAATTCCCACAGATGCACCCTGATCCGGGAAAAACTGGATTTTACTCCAGTCATATGCTTGGTTTAAGGTTTGTTTTTTGGATTCCTCACCCCAAGAAAAATGTAGGTGAGAAAAAGAATGCCAAGTAGATATAACCTGAAATTGGTGACCGGCGGATAGAGTATTCCTCCACCCTTTTTTCTTAAATAGCAACAATAAACAAATTGACATTGTGTTGAGGCTCTGTTCTGCTGCTGTCTCCACAAAGGCATTTTGAAGCTGCTAAAGAAAGCTGGAGATTAATGGGGAAAATATGCACGTTTACAAATCAACTCATTTTCTTAGGATTCTTGATTTTTATCTTACCTCATCTATATAAGGTTTCACAAGCACTTGACCAACTAATGCCTCTGCATCTCGTGTTTTGTCAATTGTTGCATAAGTGCGAAGACAGTGACGTATTATGTCAACATTTGACGTTTGAAGGCCTTCCAAGAGCAGCCCTTCCAGAGACCGCTGCAACATAGCTGTTATTCCAGCTATACGCTATGAAGAGAAACAAAATATAGTAATAAAAAAAACAAAAGCAAAGCCTTGCCATCATTACTGAAGAAAACTTTCCCAGAAATACCTAATTCAGCTTTCCATTTTCATTTCAAATGTGCACAAGTTTTGATAACCCTCAGCATTAAATGAACATTAACACAAGCTTAATGGGTTACTGATGCTATTTAACACAGTATTTACTATAATAAGGTTAAAAGGCAACTATTTTCCTCTATATGTTGTAGGTTACGCGGTAACTTATCTAAGGTTCCTTTTATCCTGAAGAAATAGGTCAATAATTGTTCCTTGTTCAACTGAACCACTATGTGTGATAATACACAAAGGTTTCACAGTAAGTCACCAGGGATAACAACTGCCAAAAACTAAAACGATAGTGTGTTCCCAGCACTACTTGTCAAATTACTGCAAACCAAAAGACACTGAGTGACACTGGCAATAAAAAGAAAAAAAAGAAAAAAAAAAAAAAAGGAGATACGCCACTAGATTCCTTCTGGCTTCTGCCAAACAGCTGCTTCAGTCAATATATATTCTCCCATTTTTCCTCATCTCCTGCAACATCTCTTCCACTAGATCTAACTCATTGCTACACTACCTGCAGACAAACTCCTGGCCCAAGATGGTCCCTTACAACTTTATACTTGAAGCAAGTTCAGCAACACACACTAGTTTAATCACAGCTGACCTACCAATTTAATGAGTCAATTTTTTTCTCTGGCCTTGTGCACGCTATATCCTAAAAGGATTCTTTAAATAGCCACAGAATTTGTTCTGAACATGCAAAGCCCATAACCAATTGCTGACTAGTCATGAAAACTATGATCTGATGACCCTTAGCAACAACAGGCACAGGAGAGAAGCCCTGGCATGCATCTTTAAGGAAGCCACATGACAAAGTAACAAAGGTCCTCCCACCGTAAATACTATCCTGCTGCTCACACTTCTGTTGCTATCCATGTTTGGTAACTCAGTGGCCAGAACAGTCTTGCAAACTGCCCATGAATCAACATGGTACCATGGAAGTCTTGAGCTGAAACGTGTTTATATTGCCAGTAGACATACCTAGTGAAAAACTGGAACTATGAACGACCTTGCTAGCTCAAAAGCCATCAAGAACGTCAGCTCCATGCTAATCAGCTTAAAGCATTACCCCATCTCTATATTCACATTATTGATACTATCTACCTTTAAACACCAGTCCACATTTGCCCCTCTCTCCAATGAATACATAGGAGGGGGAGAAAAAAAAAAAAAAAAAAAGGTCAATTCATCTTTTACAGTAGGCAGTTATTACAAACAGGATATTAGGGAGATTTGCCTACCAGCCTGAACAGCCACAGTTAGGAAACAAATTTCACCAAAAGACAAAGATGAATATATTCAGGCCAGCCACTTTGTAGGCACATTCCATTTATATTCTGGTCTGTACACTGCAGCTAACAAAACCAACATAAATCTCTAGAACTAGGCCTCAGTATTAGCAAGCAGGCAAACTGCAAGACACATTAGGCTGACAAAAATGTCTGTCATATTTCCTACTCTTATTATAAGGAATTTATCCTAAAGAAGATAGCAAACAAAGCATAAACCCTCAGAAGAAGCAACATTTCTAGTCAACTGATAAAAATGACTTCTTGAAACTCATTTCCCCCCATAAATTAATTCCATAAAACTGTGTGGAAACAGGCATTTGTCTTCCAATTATATTGGTTTTGCTTGATCCTACAAGTGTTAAGCTGGCTACCACGCAATACTTACTGGTCTGACTTTGTCCAAAAGGGGCATTCCTTTGCTTTGTACTGCATGAAATTGTAGTTGATTAAATTCTGTGGCAATTCTCTCTAAAACCTGTCCAGTTAAAAGTGGGCTAGAAGAGAGACAATACAAAATGAGAACACAAAGTTAGATCCTTTCAAATCAACTCACTTTCATCTAGAGCAGACAGATAATGCTCTCCCCAATTTCTGTGGTTTAATCTAAGTATTTGGAATTATTACTACAACTATTGCAATCACGCAATAGTAACCTGGAACAGACTACATGATTAGAGTTGTTTTGGAGCTACTAAGATACAAAGCAGGTGACGTAGAAGCTGAGAGGAACATAAGAAGCTGCCTGAGCAGTATGAAGCACTGTTTTCTATATGATAGTGCCTCTTATTGTCACATGAAAAGGCAGCCTTACAGCTCATACTGCAGTAAGTGCTCTTCACCAACCAGATTTGTTTCTTATTTTCCTCTTCTGTCATATGGTAAAACCAATGACAGCTACTTCTACAGAAACAGTCCTGCCCTTCTCAGGTCTATATAATTAGCCAAATTTTCAGCCACTCGAGTACAATCTTGCTTCGAAACACGACTCTGCAAAGTGCCTCACCCTGACTGAAAACATTTGCACATCCTTTGTCCCTCTAGGTATCAACTTTTTATTCTGTCTACCTTCTTCAACTCATTACAATGTGATCCAGCGCACTAAACTGAAGAGACAGTCTTATGTTCAAACAGGTTCATGAAATTGTCTTTCCTCCAGCATAACTTGCACTTGCGTCCCAGTCAATTATTTCAAGTACATAGCTGGTACATCAGTTCCAAAACTGCCTAAAAGACATCTTCCATCCCTCAGTCAAGGCAGAGGGAGAAGACAGTTTCCATGAAGTTGTTAAAAAACAAAACTTGTGAGACTGACTGGAATTTGTCACAAACTTTCCTTCTACCAGAAGTATAACATGTGTGGCTTGCCTGCCTCAGACTACTCTTGCAGGAGCCCTTTCAGTGATATGTATGCAGGGAAAACAGGAAAAGCTATTTCCCATTTTACTTCAAATGATACTGAAATAAACTGTACTGTAAAGATTATTTCAGACATGACAGGATTGTGACTTCCAAGAAAAAAAAAAAAAATTATCGCATGCAAACTTCAAAAAGCACACGTTTACTGAAAGCACTACAAGTAACTCAGAACTTTAGAGGCCAAGTTACACTCTATGAATGACCAGTTTGCAGAAGACTAAACCTGAGAAAACACTAAAATAATAGTCACTTATTCCATCAGAGTTACGTTTCTAAAGATATATCCTAATGTTTGTAAATCCATCTACACCAATACCATGAAATTAGATGAGTTCCATCAATTAGAAACAAATCTGAACATTTACATATTTTTTACCTGTTTCCCTCTAATGAGGACAATTCTTTAGTGCCTTGGGAATGTAGAATCTTCTCAATTTTCTCAACAGACTGAATAACGTGAATAAGTCTCAGGACACACATCTGTAATTAAAGAAGGATTTTTCATGTCTGACTCCAACCTAATTTACATTACCTAACAACCCTGAAGATATTTTGGATGTTTTTTGTTTGGTTGGTCAGTTTGGTTTTGTTGTTGTTTCAGGGTTTTTTTCTGGTGTTCTCTCCCTCCATCTTAATACTTGAGTTACATCTCCGTTGAAGTATTGCTCACGTAAGTCCAACAAATTATGTTTGTCACAGATATAGAACAGCTGCTCTTATTATATTTTTACCAAGTTAAGCACAAAGACAAATGTTCTAGTTCCTCCCCCTCATATAGAAGTCAAACTGCTGTATTTCAATTACATTCATTAGTAAGTTAGTTTATATACTAGTACAAGCAGAAACATGAGTAACCGTAATTAAAAAAAACAACCAAACCAAACATACATGTTTTTGGCAACTAAAGTAAAATAAAAATTTATGATCAACTAGACACTGTAAAAATGAAGTCAGTCAACCAAAATGTCAATCATTATTTTTACAAGTGCAAAATCCTGCACAGTGTGAATCTAGACAGTCTAAAACTTTTAAAATTTCATTTTCTCCGGGTTAATGGCAAAACCAAAAGTTGTCCTAATGAGGATCTTTCCAAGGTAATAGTTTGCCTGTTGTACCTTTTTTCTTCTAATATCTTCCTGTTTAGTCATTCGGTCATCTACAGCTTGAATTCCTTCACTGACACATGACTTAAGACTCTGTGAGAAAAAAAGTCAGGATGGAAAGTTGGCTTCTCACTTAAGGTTTAAAAAACCTTAACTCAGAAATCGAAACTTAGAACAGGACACAGGTTAACAAGAATATAGGACAAATAAAAGCCACAGTACATCAACTACCTTCTAAGTGAAAAAAAACAGAAGTAAGACTAAATCACTGAAAGTATAACCTGCTCCTAAAGTACTGCCACCACAACTACTATTATTTCAACCAGAAGCGTTCTTTATTATCTTACAGAGAACATACCACCTTTCACCCAGAAATAAACAATAAAACCAATATGATTTTATGTCTTGAAACTGAAGTTATAAATCAGATTTAAGTAGCATTTTTCACATAATAACTCCTTCTCTGTGCTAACTGTGAACCTATTTTCTGTTGTAGAAAACAAGGCTAAGATATTTTGAAGGCACATTTATGCAGTAAACAACCCTTTGAACAAGCTGCCAAGATGAACAAAAACTTCCCTTCACTAAATACCAACTCATTGTGGAAGAGTCAGAATAAGACTGACCTTCAAGAGGGTGATCTTTCACAGTTAAACCACAGGACTGAACAAAAAGGTCCTTAGTGGGACTGTGTTGCATCTGATTTATTTACTACCATCTTTAAGTTACTCAAATATCAAAACAGTTCAATATTTCACCATATACTTGTCTTGCAAGAGTCCATTCATTTATCACAGTTAAGAAATCCTTTATCTCTTCATTAAAAGGTGCTAAAGAAAATGCAAATTTACTGCTACTACAACTGCTTGAAAACACACCTCTCCTACTACTGCTCTAAGGAGTCAATTTTCAAAGAGAAATTTATTATAATAATTATTAACACAAATAAAAGACATTCTATATATCATATGAAAGTGAGCTGAATTTTACCAAGACGTGTATAATGATTGTTTCGAGCATACCATAACTTCTTCCCTTAACTGTCCCAAGGGTACTGAAAGCTGATTAAGGGCCTTGTCCATGCCAACCTAAAGAAATTACCATAAAAACATTTATGATTTTTCTATAAGTTCATATGTGAATTACTGACAAAGCCTACCATTTTACAGATACTAAAAGGGAAATGAGAATTGATACCTCCCTTTATAGTCTCCAGTTTTAAGTGCAATGCAAAAATACATTATCTCAAATACAGGGATATAGATATCAGACTGTTTGTCACACAATGCTAAAAAAGAAAGAAAACTTCGACCTATGGAAGTTTTTCTTCCAATAAAAATGTTAAATCTCATTCTTTGAACCTATATAATTGCAACCTGGATGAATTGGAGTAAAAGACCAGGATGCACAGTGAACAAGACATTTTAATATGAAAATGACTAAAATTCTCAGTCAAGTGGGTTGGGTTTTTTTTAAGATGTATTGACTGTATAGTAAATTTAAAGATTCCTAAAAGAACTCTTCAGAATGGCCTTATTCGTATCCTTGCTATTCAATTTTAATGATTCATTTCCTTCAATTATACAATTACTAGCAGTTCTAAAAAAAAAGTTTGCCTTGAGTCTAACTTCCGAATGAATTGATTTTTTTTAAGACAAAAAGCATGTATCTGAAATATTTATTATGGGCCAATAGGCATTCTCTACAGTACCTATATTCTACTATAATGGTCTTTCAGTTTCTCTCAGTGCAAGGGGTCACAGTTTAAGATGTCTTACATGTAATAATGCCAAAATACAAGCCACGTACTTGTCATATGAAAAATAAAAATCACACTAAAACACGTTAAGTCTGAACTACATAGTACAACATAAGACTTACTAGATTTGTTGAGAGATTAACAAAATCTGCATAGTCCTTATTTATGAGTTCCACCATGGCAGTTTTAAGGAGTTTGTAATAGAGCTCCAAATCCTCTCTGAGCTCTTCCAACTGCACATGTTTCCTGCAGTCTGATACAAAGTGATCAACATCAAAATCTGGCTGAAAATGAAACAGGAAAGAGAGAAAGATGTAAGTAAAAAGTTCAAACTAGGAATATGCCCCACCCCCAAAATAAAATATTCCATATGCCAGTGAGCTGACCAAACTGAAGTACCGGGAGGCAAAAAAAGCTACTTAAAGGAGCAGTTTCCAATGTTCTAAAGTCTTGGTCTTTAATCCCAAAAGCACACAACGTCGTGGGTCAGAGTACCAAAAGACTAGGTCTCCAATGTACAAGGTTGTATATTCCCCGCAAACACTTAAAAAGACCAACCAACCAAAAGTCGAAATATAGTATTAAGAACTACTTTAAGCTCTCTAAGCAATGAGGCCTGAACGCTGGTTACCAGTCTATCTGCAACTTGGCTTCTAGGCAGGACGAGTGTGATTTGGAGAAAGTATGACTGGGGGCTGCCCTAGGGGGTGAGGAGCTGCAGCACCGGCCCCGGCCGGGGACAAAGGGGCTCGCATCACCCGGTTCCAGACCTGCCGGCTCTCTCCTCGGGCAGCACCCCCCTCCCCGGCTCCGCCCCTCCGTCTCGCCAGACTGGGACGTGCCCCCTGCTCGATTGCAGCCGCAGAGGTGAGAGCCGCTCGCCTTTACGAACGGCCCAGATCCCCCTTCCAGTGACACACCGCTTCTCCGGGAGCCTCAGCT
>VYXH01005058.1:599341-652696 GCA_013397275.1 Burhinus bistriatus | reverse complement strand
GCTGACGTGTGGCGCACAGGGCTGTGGCCTACCCGGCCTCTTCGGAGGAAGTCCTCTGGTTCCCGCCACCCTGTGAAGTCGGGGGGCTGTGTTGTGTTCCTGAAGTGGGTGCCTGGTGCCCCATGGCAGGCCCCCAGCACGCGAAACTGAGCTGATCACGTAAAGCCATGGAGGCCAACCATCAGGGCCGTGGCACAAGCCATGGAGACCCAGGGCTGCGAAGGGGCTCCAGGGCATGGGACGGTGCAGCCCCCCCACCCCGGCCCTGAGCAGGGTCACCCTGAGCCAGCGGCCCGAGGCCAAATCCCCTCGGGGTTCGGGTATCACCAGGGGTGGAGGCCCCACAGCCTCTCTAGGCAAGCTGTACCAGGGTCTGACCACTCTTAATAGCAGAAAAGGCTTTTCCTTATGTTTACATTTATTGCAGTTTGTGCCCACGTGGTCCTGAGTAACAGGAATGGAGCCAGAGCATGATTTACCTCCTCCATCCTTCTGCTTTCCAGCAGACTCTTCTGTTAGGGTCTTGCTTCCTTCAGAATCTTTTGTTCAAGGTCACTTACGGCTTAGTGAAGACAAATTTAGCTCTAAAAAGCCTCCCTGCTGTCACTTGCGTTTCTCTTTGCTGCCTCAGGATGGAAGATGGCAAACGATCTCATTCCTCACACGTACCTTTTATGGATTTAATTTTGTCACAGTGACCTCAAATGAGGAGCAAGCCCAGTGCCTTACCAAACAGTTTTAAGAGTGCATGCACTGTAGCTCTGCCGGTTGCTCCGCTGACAAGGGTGGAGAAGACTCCCTGGGCCTGACGGACGTGGGTTCACTGGTGCTGGTGTGGTACGCTGGGCTGGAGACCCTCGGACCTCCTGGGCATCTAGGGTTTTGGCAGGGCCAGCGCGTACATCCCTGCCTAACTCCAGCAGCACCTCTGCAGAGCCTGGCTTGCCTGTAACCAGCAGCAACTCGTGCCAGTGATTCACGGCTGCCACGTGACTTCATTAGGAATTCCCTGAGTTATTGGAAGTATGAAGAGCTGAGCAGTTCAGTGATGACCGTAGTGGGCATGTGCAGCTGCTGGCTGGCTCCTTACGTACTAATTGCCCCTGCTTGCTTTCACCCTGTCCCTTTGGAAAGCCCATCAAGACTGACATACTTCATAGTGTCCAACCCTCTCAGAGATCTCAAATGTAGGCAGGCATAGCTTATAGCTGTCATGTGTTGTCAGCTAGAGAGCAGAAAAGATCTACCCACCACATAAATCCACACTGGCACTCCTTTGTGATAGCTATGACTATATGTATCAGATCGAAAAGGTTTTCTTATGTTGTGATAGTTAAATGTCTACATTCTGGTACAGGAACAAAACCACATTACTGCTCAGCTGTCTTTAATTTAATGAGCTGGATGCTTGAAATTAAAATTCTGACCAGTTTTTAATGTTAACTCCTTAACAAAGGAGTTACACCTACTGTAATAGCTAAGACAAATCTTGCTCTAAAAAGACCTACTGTTGCCATTTATGGATTTGTTTACAACGCTCTTATTACGAAGTTCCATGAGGAAATAAAAAGCATGCTTCCGCTTGAATTCATTTATTGACAAACTCTTTACACTCTTCATATTTATTGATGCCATTGTAAATTAAATATGAAGTTTGTGGAATTTAGTAATTTTCCAATGGAAATCGCAATATAACAATTTCAATAAGTTAATAGTAAATCCAGAATTAGGGCTCGTGGGTTATTTCCACACTCCGTCCCTGAACAGCCATCTTCACCTGGGGCAGTGGTGCACAAATAAAGTTTCTCCAAGACAGAAGAGACTAGCAAAGCAGTGGGGCAGTTAGCCATTCCAAAGAGTCATAAGAAGCTCTCTTTACTTCCATTATTTTCGTGCTAAGATTATTTAGTTCATTTCTACTACAAGCCCCTTCATCCCTTTCCTTTCGTAACTCTCGTCACTGTCATTCCAAGATTTCCAGGCTTAGAAAACACAGTTTTAAACTCTTTTTCCCATCATCCTTTCCCAACCATGAAGACATGACACTTAATAATTTCTTATGGATACTGTAATCACTATTTAATCTGCAGGTTTTGGATAACGTATCATTAGTGGACTCATTAGATGAACGAAGAGAGAGTATCTAAAAGTCTGTCTCAGTATTGCTGTTATCTGAATAGGGATGATGTGGGTGCCAGAGAGTAGAAGAGCTACTTTTAGCTGTCATGTGGGTGCTGAATTTTAAAGATTCCAGCATCCCTTCTCATTCTCAAATTAAGAACATTTCAAGGGATGTGTAATGATATGACAAATGATGTTTAGTATAATTGCATCATCATTTTCCTGAAGGCTGCCAATGACTAATACACTATCTTGGAAATACTTCCATTCTGGTATATATCAGTTAAATTGGGAAGGAAAGCAGCTAGGTTTACCACCCACCACATTCTTAAGATTTCTCTCTGGTTTTATTTTTTTAAAAAGCTGAAGGCATCACGTACAATTTATGATAAAGGAGAAAAGCGTGACAGTGTGCAGCATGCAGGGATAGAGATAGTAGAATTAATTTTTGGTAGATACTCCAGGTACCAAGAACCTTCAGGGAATTTAGATAGTATTAGACAAACTAACATGCCAGTGCTGATTAATTCTTTTTAGTATCTTGCCTTGGTAAAATGATATCTCCATCGACGTATCACTTGGTTGTCTGGCAAAATTGTGGAAGAAAAGTTCTGTGTTGGATGCTTTCAGTACATGTTAAAAACAATGAACACCAATGAATAAATAGAAGTTCAAGGCAGAAAAGGGTGTTTTCCTAATATTGACATGTTACTGAGTGCCTTTATTTTGTTTTCTTTCGGGAATGGAATTGCTTACGTGAATAAAGGTAGAAGAGTTTATGTCCCTGGTTGTAGTCCTGAACACAGAAGTCAATGAGTGAATGCTTCTGATTTCTGTGATAACTGTCAGTCACCGCAATACATGCCTAACTCCAAAGGTGTAAATAATCCTACTGCAGCCAGTGAGGCTGCAGTCATGCTTTAAAAAGTCTTGGTCCTAAATGAACAAGGTAAAGAAGACGTTTGCAAATTCCTCAAGTGGTGGGTCTTGGAAGCCAACTATAAAATGCAGTAATGCTATTGTTTTGCGATTATATTAAAATATGATTTATACGCATGATATAAATAAACATACATCTTGACACAAGAAAGAAATTTTTTACAGTAGGAACAATCATTCACTGGAACAACCTCCTCAGAGACATGGTGGAGCCCCCACCACTGGAGGTTTTCAAGATACAGTTGGAAAGGGTGCTAGATAATCTCATCTAAGCTCCATTTGCCATGAAAGGTTGGACCAGATGATGTTTGGAGGTCCCTTCCAAGCTGGGCTGTTCTATGATTCTATGATTCTGTGATACGTGCTATAAGATCTGTAATAAATATATGTAAAATGTAGAACTGCAGGGTGAAAATGGACCAGTTTAAAACATGTTTTGAACATATATCATGTTACAATATTGCAGAATCGTCCCCTTTCCCTGATGTGTTAAGTACAGACTAATATTTTGCATCAAAGGTATGTTAACTACGGAGAGATGAGGAGGGATGGAAGCAGGAGGGGAGGCAGGGAAGGAGGAAGCTTCAGCTCTCTCATGCTTGAGTTGCCATGCCCAGACAAATCATAGCATAAAAGAACAGCTTAACTTAAAACGTCCGACCTCAGTGCCCCAAATAATAACTAAAAAAAGGCTGTGAGTTTCCACCTTCTTCTGCTACCGACATGCTCACACGACAGTGAGGAAAGCTCTCAAAATGAGACTTAATTATTCTGAGTTCATCTGAAAATTTATTCTGGGTTGTTGAATTCTCAGGTGGAGTTCAGTGATATCCCAGGCAGCACAAAAGTAGCAAAACTGAAACTGAGATAACTGCCTATGTCTGATTCAGCAGACTCTTACTCAAAATTCAGGGTCTATCAACTTATTTCCATCAGGAAAGGAAACAGATGGTAGAGTTGTTTAGTTCTTTGATAACGTTCTTATTATGACAAAGTGCAAAAGCTTACCTTCTTTAAGACAAGAGAATTACAACAACAGCACAATGTATTTGTTTGGAGATTCAAAAGTGGCTGTTAAGCTTTTCATCAGGATTACAGAATTCCTGAGGAGGGCCATGAAAATGGTCAGAGAGCTGGAACACCTCCCCGATGAAGACAGCCTGAGAGAGTTGGTTTTTTTCAGCCTGGAGAAGAGAAGGCTCTGGGGAGACCTTATTGCAGCCTTTCAATATGTAAAGAAAGATGGAGAGAGACTCCTGTAGTGACAGGACAAGGGCCAATGGTTTTAAACTGAAAGAGAGTAGATTTAGGTTGGATATAAGGAAGAAAATTTCTACAGTGAGGGTGGTGAGACACTGGAACAGGTTGCCCAGAGAAGTGGTGGCTGCCCCACCATTGGAAGTGTTCAAGGTCGGGTTGGACAGGACTCTGAGCAACCTGATCTAATGGAAGATTTTTTTCACCTTTCTCCTTTTCTAATAGCTATCTGTTCAAGAAAGAGATGGAAGAAGTTTAGGTGCCTCTTGACAATAGGGGTTATACAGTTTTAGCATTTGCATTGGTAGCCACTGGATGTCACTAATGGTTCACAGAAACATAGAAATCTGTGCACTTTTTCCAGGCGGTAAAAAAATGACTTTAAAGAGCACAAGGTTTGGAGAAGAAGCATTTCTATGTGAAATGGAAGCAAATTATATCAGTGTGCAATAAGCATAGATCTGGTTGGGATTGCCAAGTTGTCTTGAACTTGGTGACTTATTAGGTAGCAAACTGATCTTCTGTTATAAGATTCTGGGGAACAAAGCCTGCAAAGGTTTCATGCATAGCTCAGTTAAGAGGCACAAGCATAAGCAAGCTGGAAGAGAAACTCCGTATGGGAAAATGTAAGTGTGAGTTGTGGTGTATGTATAATGGATATTACACATAAGTGTACACTCATACACACAGAATCCACCTAGTAATACCGGAAGAGAGGAAATAATGAAAAAGGCTCAGATATGCCCTTATTGTATTAACCAGTTAAGAGGAAAAATACACATCTGAGGATTTTAAGAAGTGTACTTTAAGATGGCAAAGCATATTCTGGCCAACATCACTATATAGGTGCCACTACCACTGTCTTTTGCACTGCAAGTCTCAAGAAGACAACATACCAAATGACTTAATGCTGCCGTGGTTTTTGCATTAAATTAGCAACCACTAGCATACCTGCTACAGATGTGTGTAGGACTTCCAGACTTCTGTTCAAGAAATCCTAGAGAGAAATTTCTATTTATGCAGCACATATGCCAGATATCAGACATACTCCAGCTGCTTCAGTTTTGCTGTGAATGTACAGATCAACTGTGCAGCCGCCATGCAAGGGATGGCTGTCTACTGCAGTCCAGGCAGGTGTTTTGGTCAGGTCCACTGGCCTCAGATGCATTCCCGTTGACTGGAATGCCATGAATTTCCTGACATACCCAATCAATCTGTTCGTGCACCACCGGCCATCTGTCAGGAGCTGCCTGATTTCTAGAAATGCCAGAAAAATAGCCAAACTCTGCTTTTTCTTCTAGGACATAAGCTGCAGGAAGGAAAAGAGGGCATGCCGGTCAGAAAATGAATATATAACCAAGCATACAGAGACCAGAAGTAAAGGTACACTATAAATACAGTATAATCACTGCTGTCTGGTGGCTGGCCCACATGTTAAGGCAAGTTGCCCTTATACGTGAACACATATTTGATCAAATTATTGTTTCATTCTTTGTTCTTTTGCTATCTCTGGTTTGAATACTATTATTTTTTGCTCTCTCCACTGTCAGTTCCTTCCATTTCCATTTTAATCCCTCTTTCTAAGTTGTAGTCATGTTAATGTTTGTGTACTCATTAAAGCTACGCACAACTGAAAGTGATACTGGCAGTGGTATATGCAAGGTGTGAATTTTATGGTACAGGGCACAAAAAAACCCCAGGCAGACTATAATGAGGCTTAATGTTCTAGTCACCTTAGTATAACTCTTATGACTTTGGATGTATTATACCAATAAAACAAAAATGTACTTTCTTAATATGAACAAAAAGACATGCAGCATCGGTCAGTGGCAACCGAATGTAAGAGAGACCTCTGCATTCTTGAGGGACTGATCGTTAGCTCTCTCTTATCAGTGCTTGGACCAAGGACAGATACTTACAAGATGTACTGTCAGTTCCTTTGTGGGACTGCATCCTGGTCTAAGACCTTGGAGAGCTGAAACTTTAATCTTGGCTCTGTCATTAAGTTCCTTTTTGATCACAGGCAACGTGCTTCACCTTTACTTGACTCCATTCCTCCGCATTTTAAAAAAAATGACTGCACGGCTGACAACCTAGAGTGATATTATTTTTTAAAAAAATCCTAAATTCTGTTTAAGTTAAGCTTACCCAAAGGTTCAGAAAAAAATTGTCTTTTATGAGAAAAGCTGTATTTGATTGGAATTCATTTGCCCCTTCCTACCAGGATGCTGTCAGGCTGCATCGTTTTCTTCTGAGAAGAATTCTTAATCCTCATGCAGATGGGAAGTAACAATAAACACCATCTGCTGCAAATTAGGTTACTCTCTTAGCAACGAGGGAGATCAGGCTGTGTCTCGGCCTCCCATTTTCTGTGCTGAAGTACGCACTGGCACTTCAGCCTGTAACAGAGCAAGTGATCAGAAACAAAGTGGAAATGAGAAATGAAAAATCTTTCTTACTCCCCTTCTGGCGAGATGCTTCCCATCCCTGCCAACCCTGCAGTTTTATTGCTGTACGCCAAAGAGGCCGAGCTCTGCTCCTCACCCCACCATCCTCTGGCTCCCAGCTCCTCCCGGGGGAGTGGGAGCAGCATCACGAAATGCTGGCAACCTCTCATGGCTGCTAGGTGCTGGGAACCAGCCCAAAAAGTAAATGGGATCAGCAGGGGAGGGCTGTGTACCAGTTGAGAGGAGATTTAAAGCTGTCTGCTGCTGGCAGAGCTCATGGGGAAGAGGGCCAGCGAGGCACTCGATTGCTACCTGGCCTCCCCCGGCAGGACCCATCCCTTGCCCCGTGGCTGCCCCGTGGGTGCTGTTTGCCTCCCCAGCCAGCCATCAGCCTTCTCCTGCCCAGTTCCACCACGGGACTGCTTGATAATCAGAGTGTGTCAAGTTGTTCAGGACAGCAGGTGTCTGAGCAGACGCTTGTCATTAACTTGGCATGGCATCTCTTCACGCAAAGCTCTCTCTCCTGCACTGCAACAACATGATTTTAAAAGAGAATGGTCTGGTTTTTCCATCATTTAATATGGTGCCTGATCATCAGTCTCTGTTGCTAATGTCCACAAGGTCTCAACGAGGTTCAGGCAGCCCTTAATTCAAGTGCTGTGCAGGTCACAGATTCATATGCACTCTCAGAAGACAGAAATTCACAGTCTTCAGAAGTCATTTAAAGCATCTTTCTGATACAGCTATATAAGGAAATGTTATCTTTGCCCTGAAATCACCAAAAATACACTTGTAGATAAAGGACTTGAATTTGACTTACTGCCAGGGAAAAGATCTCTGCTCTTTATTCAAATATTTGTGAAAAAATTTGCACATCTTGACAGTTTCAAGAATTCCTCATGGAAATACTGTGTGTGTCATTCCTTTTTCGTATTTATCATGCTACTGTTTCCAGTTAACATGCTGGTAGGTAAGCGTTGGCATGATTAGTCACTGGGAATCAACCTTTTTAATCTGCTCAGAAAATTTTACTGGCTGTGTATTGGATTTGTTAAATTAACTCATGTGATGCTCCGTAAGTTGTGAGACTCAGCTAATTGCAATGAGCCATATAGAGTATTTAACACTTCTAGGATATGTCGCACTCCACTGCATGTGTACACATGTGCTAATCAGCTGGTGCTCCTGAGAAGGGTAGGGTTTATAAGCACATGCGCTAAACCATCCGCATGTGTTGGTCCTGCAGGTCAAGCATTGTACTTCTGAACTGTTGATGCTCTGAGGAAAAATCCCAGCTTTCCAGACATACAATAGTGTGGTCGGAGCTAGTGAGACATAATGCCAGCTGCCCAGAAATCATAGGCAAATGTGAAAGATCCTCTCATTCTGCCCAGGCAAAATTTTTCAGTGGAAAGAGACTATATCTGAGACATATGGTAGCCTGAACTACACATAAGGCTGTGAGTCACTGTCATTATCTAATGCTGTACAGTTAGAGCTGGGAAAAAAAAACCAAGGTTATGATTTGCAATCCTCATTCTGTCCTTAGGCCAGCTTTGTCAGATTCTCACTGAGGCTACCAATTAATTTACACATGGCAATAAATGATCGGACATGAGCCCATATTTTCTGTCGATTTCACCATTTTCTGCTTGTCCTCTGCCGTCTAAACGTAATGAATGGCTCTTGTCAGGACACTTGTGCAGCCAAGTGCCTTTGTTGAAAAAAGTTCCCCCTGACCTCAGCTACAGTATAGAAAGATATTGTAATTGCAGATGAAATTTTCAATCAACTAGTTTTATGGTGCTTTTAGTTTAGATAGTTTATAACACTTCAAAGGGACCACATATTCAAAAGCCATGCTTGAGGCTTCTTACAAATCAGATCCCCACAAGATGGATCACATTCAGTATCTGAAAAGCAAGGCAGGCAAAATCATGAGTCATTTATTAAAAAAGTAGAACGTATCTGTGCTTTACCAGTGGTGTAATTATGTGCACTAGGTTAAGAAAGCTCTTTTTATTAAAAAGAATTTTTAGCGTGCACCCTCCTGAGATATAGGCAAAGAAATTAGCAACAGAAGTTACCTGTTTGGTCATTAAGTCCATCCCTTCACAGCAGGATAATTGCTATGCAATAAAGAACACAAATAGCTCAAATAAGCTTAAATTTCCTATGGAGAAGACTGAAGGCAAGATATGACTTTGTACAGATTAAAAGGACTTGCCTTGATGAAGTGGTCAGTGTTTATTATTAAAAAAAAAAAAAAAAGAATCATTGGGCCAAGAAGACAATGCGCAGCCTGACCCAGTTTCTGAAAAGCAAAAACTGTGGTTTCATCTTTTCTGCTGTCTTTGAATATATGGGTCCTGTGAGATATGGGAAAGATGTGCTATGGAGACTGATTAGAAACAGGAGTTCTAGATATCATTTGCTGTGAAGATCTTCTCCCATTCCTCCCTTACTGATCAGTGTTATCAGCCATTCTCCACTTTCTGAACAAATACGTGTTGTCCTATTCTGTAAATCTTGCATGAGTGGCATTGGATATACGATGTATTCTGCTGGGGTTCCCCACACCCATGTCAGATGTAAAGGTGGAGGGCCAGGTGCCAGGCTGCGCACACGTTACCAGTGGCCCTATCTGCTAAACTAACAGAGCCGGCTACCCCTGACTCACCCCACTGTGGGGGAGCTGCCAGTGTGAGGGAGGCATTGATGTCAGCTGCTCACAGGACTCCCACACATGCTGCTTGCTGGTAATTTTTATTATAAGTCTCACAATACATCACTGGTTTCCTTGAGTTCTGATTTCACTTTTCTTTGCCGTCGCCAAATGGCAAAATGGACAACAGCTGTTTTTCAGTAGTTCGATGAATCCTCGCGGGCATGTACAGGGGACAAGGTATAGGCATTTGACAGACAATTAGAGAAGTTAGGAGCACTTCTCAGCCTGAGATCAGAGCTTCACACCTCCCAGATACGGGGTGCAGTCCAGAGTTGGGCTGACAGGTGGTCTTGAGAGTGCTTTCTGGGTTGCTCTCTTTAAAAGGTTGTGGCACTGAGGAAGCCCCAGAGCATACTGAGCACTACTTTGTATTTTAGCATATTTGCATCTTTGCTAAGGAGAGCAAGAAAGCAAAAACAGAGGAAGAAAGATGAAGGAGCCAGAATGGTCTGAACTTAGCTAGTAAACCTATATACAGGTACTGCTAAGATGTCCAAGAGTGCTGTGTGAAGTATCTGAAGTAAAGAAACCACAGGAAATGAACTTGGAAGAGTTACAGGACATCTGGGAATGCTGAAGAAAGTGGATTGAATTCAAGGGAAAGGATAGCTCCTGCCTGAATCATGGGAGAGGCTCCTGAGGAAAACAATGAGGCTGTAATACTCTTAAGCCTTTCTGAAGCCCACCTCTAAGTTGTTGCCTTGGAAATTCTTGGCAGCGCTGAGTCATCTGGTGCTCTATGATGACTATTTCCCTTGCTGTTCACAGCTTGATTCCACTTGACCAGTTACCTCTAGATCTATCTCCATTGCCTGACTGGTTTTGTATCCCTTTGGAGTTTCATAAGCTGTGTTTCATGTGGCTGTAGTAAGTGATTCCCAACTGGGTATGTTGCCATCCACAACAAAGACATTGTTTGAAAAAGAGAGAGAAGAGTCTGGGAGAATTTTCAAGGTTGAGGTACATTTCTAGTAGATATAAATAGACTAAAGCTATCATCACACCTGCTTCTCTTCTCTAACAGTCCTGCAGATCACAGGCTCTAAGTGTCACACTTGGCAAGGACAAGAGAATACAGAAGAGAGAAAGGAGTACTGCTGGCAGTGTAAAAAATACAAGGTTTAAATTTATTCCTGGCTCACAGGCCCTAAACCATGACTATTTTTTGTAAGTTGTGAGTTCAACCATGAAAGCACTTTGGGTCACCTTGCTACCAATATAACTCACTGCTATTTTCTCTCATTGTCTTATAAAGTATGGCAGGTGAGGTTTCACTTCTGCTTTACTGTTCCAACTCTTTCCCATTCTGGCACATCCCTCTCCTAAAATGTTTTCTCTAGTCCTCTCCGTAAATTAAAAATGTTTCCAACTCAGCGCTTGGGTTCTTTTTTTTTTTTTTTTAAGATGATAGCAGTTGCTACAGAAAGTCTGATTGACTGCTCAGCTGGCTCCATGTTGTGTCTTTGGTGGTGTCTAAAACCAGCAAAGATATTTACTGAATCCCTGAAAGATACTCTACCGAAATCTCTCCATAGCTAATTCTCAAAAGGGCTCAGATGCCTCAAAGGAAATTAACAACCTGAGCTGTCCAAAAAATCTCTTCTTATCCCAAACAGTGATTGCAACGTCCCCATTAATGAAACAAAAGGTCAAGACTTAGGCTTAGAGTTAGAACCAGCTTCAGGCATAAATACTCCAATGACTGCCGTGACCGTGTGCTTATAAGGACCTTGCCATGTGCCACCCTGCCCAGTCCTGCATCCTATCAAGCCACCCATCTGCAACAACCGCTGATGTGCAGGCTTTAATTCAGGATAATTGAAGGCCTCTTTCCCTTTGAAGGAAAGACAGCTTCAAGTGCCCTGTGGCACAAGATAGTTGTGATGCTGGAGCAACAGATGTGTTCTTGTGGGGAGGTGGTGGGTTTGCAGTTCCCAGATCTCTTCTGCAGTGCCCTATGCAAAGACTGAGCTGGTGTTATGACCAGTGCTGCCCTGTGAAAGCACTGGTGAGGCTTGGGAAGCAGCATACAGGATGGGGTGAGGCACTGGAGGTGAGGAGAGAGAACATGGGAGAGGCGGAACGAATGAAGACAGCCATGGGATGGGCTCTCACTATGTGGGGGAAGGTCAATGTGCTTATTTTAGAACAGCTTAGATCCCTGAATCCAAGTTTGGCAGGTGGCACAGTTTTATTTCAAGCCAGTCTTTACAGCACAGTCTCTCCTTACCAGAGAAGGAGGAGAATTTTCTTCATGACATCTGAGCTGACAGGACCAGCTGGAAGCAGACAGAGTAGAAAAGGGAAGGGAGACTTTGAACTGGTCTTCACTGGCCTGGTTGATGGCAATAATTTAATTTGTTCCTTCAGCTCAGAGGCTCTGCAGAGAGCAGTGTCTCATCAGCGTCCCCATTTGTCTTTACGACCCTAGGGCAGAAATCTGTGCTCATATTTTTGCATTGACCTCTCAGATGATTTTTTTTTTTTATTTTTATTTTTAAGAGAGGGCATAGGAAATTCCACATGCTCTAACAACATTTGCTGTTTATTATCCTCTGTCTCATTCAGATTATGGCTTGCAGCTTCTGCACACTGGGGAAGTCTGCATAATAGTTTCAGTTCACTTGTTAACAGTAATTATTTTTTCCAGCCTCCCTTTTGATGTAAGCTGAATAGCTTGGCCTCTAAGAGATGTAATTAGTGATTCCTGCAGTTTGCTATGGAATGGGGCAATTGCATCATTAATTTCAAGATAAGTCTTAACTTGGTGTTTGAGGCACTCACGTAACATGTTATGCAACAAGGGAATAAAAGCTACACGATCCTGCCCTTAAGAACTTTGCCCCAGTTCTTTCTGCCTTTCCACAGCTTTAATCCAAAGAGAGAAAACACAGATTTACCATTCAAGATGAAGGGATATCAGCTGCCCAGATAGCATCAGTTGGCATGTCGTTGGCTAGTGTGACGTGGGATGAAGCAGTGCAGCTCCCTCCACTCCACTGACCCTTTTGGCTATGCAGCTAACAGAGTCTGGATTTACCATGCAGCAGCGAAGATAAGAATCGATACTAACTCAAGAGAAACAAAAAACCAGTCCCAACTTATTGGGAAGGGATTGTATCTGGGGAAGTCAGGTCAATCATTCAAGATTGTTATAATTTACTGTTTTCTCTCAGCTTGTTTATTGTCTTCTGTGGAAACATGGTTACTGTAATAACAACACTTGAATTTTTTTTGGCATTTACTATCGGTGGATCTGAAAACTCCTAATGTTATTTAAGCCTCATCTCACTCCTGAAAAGTAATCGTGATGTTATTAATAGGAATACCTATTTGGTAACTCATAGGGAAACCAAGGCACGGAAACTGTAATGTTATCTGTGTATAGCTGTACATAGAATAATAAGTGGTAGAGTGAAGAACTGATCCCTAGTATCATGCAGCTTTACCAGTTCCCTACCTTCCTGTTTTATCTCAGGAACAAAATAATTCAGAAAAAAAAATCTAATCACAGGGAAAAAATTAGAATTTTATTTAGTAATATTGAAATCTACTATTTAAAATATTATTTACTATTTTCATTTTATTCAGCCCCCTTCTTTGCAGATAACTAGGGTTGATTTTAAGGTAATGATTCCTGAAGTTTATGTATAATCTCTTTAAAAACATCCCTGCTTTGGGACTGTGCTTTCCTCAAAGTCATATGGCAACCCTGTGACAAAGCAGTGTTGTACCTGCACACAGAAATCCTAACACTGCCATGATGATTGATAGAACACTGCCACATAGGAGACAGGAGCACATTTTTGACAAATTGCAGTCCTGTCTTAGGACCAGAACTGCATGACACTCAAAAGGAGTGGCAACTACACCAAAACTTATCACTTTTATTTGTCACCTGTGCCCTGAAAGCTAATGCATAGCTGGATGGTATTTCTTTTCAGTATTTCTTTTTAAACCATCAGTTGTTCAAACCATGCAAAACATATATAGTCATTCTTTGACTATTCCCTGAAGTGCACCAACATACTTCCATTCTACAGTTTTACTAGGGCTAATGCCTTGTCCCTCTGACATTATCAGAAAGCAGAGGGAGAGGTGAATAGAGATGTTACCTTCTTTCATTATGTCTTATTACAGCAGTATCAGTATTTCCTTGAAGATAATGTCCATTGCATTTTTGGCTTTCTTGGACAAGCTATGTCTTGCCTAAAACCTGGAATCAATTTTTGAAGATGTCCTTTTACGATCAATTAATTTGTCTATTGTATCTCATGTATCAGGCATTTAATTCCTGGTGCTTGCTGTGGCCAATAGGCAAGAGAAACATGTAATTCCTCTACAACTTGCTACCACGGGGATCAAGCCCAACTTCTTAGGATGATTTATGAGATATGCATGGCTGTACTCAGGTGACTGATACTCTGTTTCTCTTCCCCACCACTGCCTGTCCCATCGATGGATGCACATTCTTGGGATCTCTGATGTGAGAAGGACTGTGCAGTAGATCTCTTCCCAACTTTGGTTCACCTGATTCTTCTAGTCCATCAAGGTTTGACAAAGAGAAAAAAACAACAGGTGGAAATCTGATTAAGCTGGGAGCAGAGGCTGTCCTAGTGACATATGTGAAGAGCAGCTCCCCTTGCATTCCCAGGAAGCTCAGCTACCAATCAGTGTTAATTAGTTCATTAGCTTCCCCATTAGTGTCTGACAGCATGTGATTAAGCTGCATAGAGCACAATGGGGAAGCCAGTCAGCAAGCTAGGAGGAACTCAATCTGAAGAAGTCTGCCAGCAGCAGAGTATTGGAGGATACCGCTGTACAACATCAACACAAGTCACGATGGCTTCTGCAGGAGTGAAAGGGAATGGAGGTCCCACTGTATGTGAGGAATCATGAGGCAAGTGTTGCTTGCTTTGGAAAAGTTGATTGGCTTGCTCTCTTCTTTCTCAATCTCTTCTTTCACCATGTCCCTCAAAACCACAGACCTCTCATTGATTCCCAGCATGAGGCAGTTCCATGGAGAGCGCTGTCCATCTGTGGATGATAAAGGCCATGGCCCACCTCTGGCATTTCCCTCTCTCCTCTCCTTAACCTAAGGCTTAAGGACTTGCAGCTCTGAGCAGAGTAGCGGGGCATGAATGCAGACGGATGTTCAGCAGAGCTGGCCCACAGCAGAGTTGGCACAAGAAGAGTATCACAGACAATGGAAGTGTGACTGCCCTGTTATTTTGGTGGTTTTAGTCCTGTGGCTGTTGTAAGCTGTCATACTACCCTAGAATCACCCAGCACAGGTTTCTATGTTCTTATAAAGGCTTCTGTAAAATAACTGGATTGGGAGTTTTTTGAAAGCACAGCTGTGGGGATTATTCATCCATTCATTGCTAATGCAGCACTTTCTTAGACCTGTATCTTTTCTTGCATTACGGTAATATTTTTAGTACAAGAAGTCACTACCCAGTACTATTTGTTCTATTTTTTGTTCTCTTTCATGTGATGAACTGTGTTGCTGGTGGAAAAACCATCTCTCCTTTTCTTTGATACAGATTCTGGGCATTAGCTATCCATCCTTACAGGCGATATCCTTGACCACCAGACTAGAAAATGGTCTGGACTTCTTTCTTTTTTACAGAGAGGGAAAGGTGTATGATTGTTTGTCTTACAGTTCCTCTGTTTCGTAGTACCTGCAAGGCTCCTCTCCTTGCATGGGAGGTTGGCAGGAGCATCGCTTTTGCATGTGCAGGCGGTTCTGCCTTGAACAGATGCTCCATACCCAGGACTTGGCAGTGAAGATGTGCAGAGGTTGCAGATGACACTGGCAACTGGCTGGACAGAGCCCACTTGCACAGGCACTTACACCAGCCACGCTCTGCCCTGCCTAGTCGATTAATCCCTCACAAAGCCTCCAGGAAAAAGAGCTTAAGAAATACCTGAACCCCCATTCTGGCTGTCACCATTTCCCACTCCTTCTCAAAGCCAGAGGGCATCACCTTCAAGATCAATGCACACATAGGCCCAAATCCAAAGGTTGGCATCCCAAAATCCAGAGCTGCAGCTCTTTGATGTCCCTTTAGGACAATACAGCTGCTAAAAACACCTCCTCCACAATAGCTACAGATTGTTTTGTAGAAGTGATTTTACAATGAACTAGGGAAATAACTTCTCCATTCATTGACTGCTGCAATGACTCTGCAGTTTGTGAGAAGCCTGGGCTTTAGTGATTTGAGTGATTCGTTGCAGTATCTTCACCTCTTAATTTTTAATAAAGTGGCTTAAGAAAGTTCTAGTAGCTATGTTATAGACATTTTTTTTTCCAGTGTGGCTTAGGCACTATTTTTCTTGCAGTTTCCTTGCTCTGATGAGGAGCATAAATCGTCAGTTCTGTATTACTGTACTAGGGATACATCCTTCAAAAATGTGAGAAAGAAGCCAATTACTGTAGAAATTATTTTGGATAGCCAAAGAAAGCTGTCTTCGCATGCCAGGCTTAGCTTTCTTGACAAGTCATTAATATTATGTTGGCAAACCCCTTCTTTTTCTTTTTAATCTATATTTTTTAACTCAGCGTCCTCATTGATTTTACGGGAGACTAATACCAGACTAATAGAACCCGTGTAAAATCAGGGCACAAAGTTACACAGAGGAAACAGTAAAAAGGAGAAGAAACATGAAAGAGCGTATTGTGGCAGGGACTGAGTTGCTATCACTGCCTGTAAGTAAGGCTGCCTGACACTTCCCAGATAAGACTGCTTTCTGGTGACTGTAATTATATAATTCTTTAGCTGTTCAGGATGAAACTTGCCTTGCTGGGTGTCTGCTGCAGATAGATTTCTTCTTGTTTTTTTTTTTTTTTTTTTTTTNTTTTTGTGTGTGTTTTTTTTTTTTTTTTTTTTTTTTTTTTTTTTTTTTTTTTTTAATTTTATTTTAATGCCAACTAAATACTCAATGACAGAAGAGAAACCCTGGGGAAGCTTTCCCCGATATTCACCATCTGGAACAGTAAATTCCAGAATGGCATGCTATGAACAAGGACTGTCCAGAAAAGCCTCCTTAATGGATTATGATATATGTGTCTATTGGCATAAGCAAATAGAAAAGCTGCCTGCTTCTTTACCCTAAGTAGCAATGCCCTGGCCTTGGAAACCTCAGCCTCATTTAGGCACCTACCCATTTTAAGAGACCACTGTTTCTGTGATGGGATGTGACAACTTCTCAGTTTAGCAAGGCAGTGCGGTACATCAGATCTATTTTTATGAGACTGAGAAAGGCAAAGGTGAACAGCTTTGCCACTAATGAAGAGGAGAGAGTAAACCTCTATATGTATTTCCACCCTTGCAAGAGACAGCTGTAGTCAACGTTGGGAGCTGCAAATGCCGTAGCATATCTTTGGTTGAGGAGGCAGCCAGTCTTTACATGTTAGCTTTACAAGGTGACTGTTGCTTTGTGCTTCAAGAGCAGTGCTCCAGAAGTGCTTTCTGACTTCAATTGTCGATGGCTCAGATCCCATCTCTCCTGTGTTGGAGGATGAATTGTGTAAAGAATGTCACTCTACCCTAAGCCTCTCCATCCCTTTCGTCAGCCATCACCCCCAATATACTCACATTCATTAAGGTTCACGTTCATCCTTCAGTTCACCCGTATCCACTCTTGGTTCATCATGAAAGATGGATCTTTCTTTTGCTGTAAATGCTGCCCACACCCCTTAGCTTCAGCTCGCTCTGCAGAAAGCAAACAACAAAAATACTTGCCCCAGGGATCTGTGATCGGTGACCTGCCTTGGCAGGGCACCTTCAGCTCTGCAACATATGACAGACCTGGACCTCATTTCCAGTGAATGAAGAATGCCCAATGGACCGGTCTGAGGCATGCAACTCATGTGGCCTTAGGGGCTGGTCCTCACTTCTCTGAAGTGTTTATGGGTTATGTAAGTGTATAAAGGACACTTTGGAAGAGATGCTCACACCTCAGTTTTATTAAAAACTGAGAAAATTAGTCATGACACAAATGAACTCACTAAAGCACTACTTTTTCTAAGCATGACTTCTGAAGCTAAAGAGATGCCAAGCTTTCTTTTTGCATTCTCAAGGAATTCTTCTGCAACAATTAGAAGTCAAAAACATCAGGTTTGTCCTTGTATGATGTAGAAAATGTTTCCTTTTTGAGTTCTGATATCCTGGTCAAAGTCATATTTTTAATATGACATAGAGTGGTGAAGTGTTCAAGGCCAGGTTGGATGGGGCTTTGAGCAACCAGGTCTAGTGGAAGGTGTCCATGCCCATGGGAGGGGGGTTGGAACTAAATGATCTTTAAGGTCCCTTCCAACCTAAACCATCCTATGATTCTATGATACTATGAAACTTTGCTGGTATGCATACTATTGCCAGGTCTACCAAATCAGCTAAGTAAAGCTGAAAAATCAGTCGGTCATAGCTGGATACAGAACACTGGTTTATAAGTACATGCTGAGCTGAAATTTCTGTTACTGATACGAGTGGTAAGAGTTGCCAGATCTTTAATAATTTTGTAGCTTCTGCCTTCAAATGTTCATTGATACTGAACTTTTGGACATAAAAACTTTGAAATAGATGGCTTAAAAACATTCATCTGTTACTTTGATTATCTGAATTTACATGTCACCTACTTTTGCATTTTCTTAGAATTTTTTTTTATTATTGGGCACTTAGGAACCTCATCAATTTCCAAGCTTCTGGTAGCATTCCTTCCAGAAAAAATTGTGGCTGTTTGGGTGAGTGAAGTGAATTGAATGTTGTTTTCATTAGAGGGTAGTTGATGAAATTTCCAGACTTTGCACTACTTTAGAGAGACTGTTCATCATGATTCAGAAGCAAAGGGGGAGATTAACTTTTCCATCTGACATGACATACCCCACCATTCAGAGTCTCATTTCATGATCTTTCACTGCCCCCTTTCAAAACACACTGCACCAGATAGCTTTGGAAAGTAGAGCCAATGCCTTCACACAGACAGTTCCTCTCGTGGGATTAGAGACGTGCATGGCTGATGGTGTGACTAACACTTCCCACCTTATGTCCTGAAGTGCAGCATCCTGTTTGGATCATTTCTTGCTTCCTTTTTCTTCTTCCTATAGTTACATAAATAGCCTTTGGCCTGTCTGTTACGGTGGTTTTGGCTTGTTGCATTCAGAGCAAGCCTGTGGCAATAAATACCTGCAGCTCATATTTCCTTCTGTTGCTGTCTGCTTTCTACACCTGGCACAAAACCTGGCCTATTAGCAAAATCATCATTGTGTGCACTCTGTTTTTCCTCCATGAGAAGTTGTTCTTCCTCATAATAACCAATCTCAATCACATTCATCATGTGACTTGTTTATTTAATGTCCTTCAGTTTATTTATAGCTCATTTGAAATCATCATCAGCTCCTCCCTCATGCAGCAAACTATTTGGTCATGGAAGCTGGTTCACAAAACTGCCCTGAGCAGGATGGCTCGCACAGGCGCTTATGTTAACCTTGCGTCCAAATATCTGGACAGTGCAAGATCTGAACAAGACTCTTCCTTGGCTAGAATTTTCCTGGGATGGTTCTGCACTGGAAATGCATTTTCTAGACTTCCAAATATCATTGCCATCTGTGTAATCTCTTTGGAGGGTCTGTTGATTGCATGTTGGAAGTACCTGAACTGGACATTGTGTTTACCTCTCTGCATTCAACATATAAAGGTGCTTTTGGTCAACAATTTCTGTATAGCCTTTTCTCCTTAATTGCAGGAGGATGCCCATACTGAGTCAGAACAACGACTCCTCTAACTCAGCATTGTGTCTCTGGTACTATCCAATAGCAGATACTTAGAAGAAGACAGTAAGAAAAAGGGCAAATATAAAACAATCTTTCTTCTATTTCTTGATGCCTCAGCTGTTGAGGCATCAACAGCTCGAATTTTTTGGACCAGGAGGTTTTCTTCACCTGGAAGAGTGAACTGGAGCCTAAGTTAAATAACCCTTGGTGGACTTCTGCATTGATGAATACATCTAGCAGGTTTTTTAACCCATTCATGCTTTAGTCTTCTCAACACCTGTCGCGAAGAGTTCCACCTGCTGTGTGAAAAAAGCCCTTCTTTTTGTTTTATTTATATTCGCTGCCGGCTAGTTTGTTTTGGTGCTCTTTCATTCTTTCATTATGAGAAGCAGTGAAGATTTGTTGTCCTTTTGCAAACCATTATAATTTCATAAACCTTAATCATATTTTCCCTCAGTCATGTCTTTTTCCAAGTTAAAAGACTCTAAGCTATTTCCATAGCTTTGAACACTTATTTCCTTTGTCCATACCTTTTCTGAAAAAAAAAAAAAGAAAACTCTCTTCTTTGAAAAAAACGTATGCACATGGTGTATTTATCTAATTAATCATGGTTTCTATTTGTGATTCCCATACTTCTTTTTCCCAAGGTCAATAGCTAAATTAGAGCCCATTGACTTTTATGTATACTTAGAAGTGTTTTTCCTGTATGTGATATAATGACCTTAACCTTATGTTTCATCTGTGATTTTATGTTGCAGCTATTCAGCATTGTGAAATCTCTCAGCCACTTTTTGCAGTCAGTTTTAGAACTGATTTTAGTAAATCATCTTTTATCATTACAAAAAGTTTGTCACCTACATGTGCACCTCCTTTTCCTGTCATCTGTAACTATTTTCACAAGTCCCAGTGCGTAACCTTTGAGATTCTTGGTGGTAATTTCCCTTCATTATTAAAAGTGACCGTTTGTTCCTGTCCTCTTTCCCGTATGTCATAAGCAGTTTTTAATGACAAGAGCTTCTTCTTTCCCATGTCATGATAACTATATTCCTTTAAGAACTTTCTGTGAGGGAGCTTACTGAAAGCTTAGAAAGGAGCCGTGGAGCAGGGGTGACCTCTGAGAGCTAGGGATTCAGATTACAGCAGCAAAGCATCTGGGTCAGCTGGAGGGAGCTAGAGATGCTGAAGGTCATGACAAAACAGCTGTAGAAAATATTAAGGAGACCTAAAATTAGGTCTGGTTGAGAGAAAACAGGTTGGAGAGGCTAAATGATCAGCCCATATCAGATCTTGCTCAGAAAGCTAATTCAGATTAAGGCAGGCTATGTGAATGCAAAGAAGTATATTAAAATCATGTCACAGAAAAAGGATTAGATCACTTGAGGGAGAGGCTGTATGTCTCATTCCTATTTGACTGTCAGTTTAAATCCAGATCAGGGCTGTGTTGCTCAAGACTTTTTAGTATCTTGTGGCCTATCTGAGTACAGTATGAATCTCCATTTGCAAGCAGTAGTCATTCAGATGGGGACAACACAGAATTTCCTCTGGATGTCTGCTCCATCCTTGGGCCAGTTCTCACAACCAAGCCTGTTAGTGTGTACGGTTGGCACTTTGTCCTAAAACGCTCTATTAGAAACTGTTCCTGTTTGAGTGTCATTTAATTCAGAGGGGGAATAGCTCTTCAGAGAGATAGTGGAGGTGGATATCTTAGTTTGTCCCGCAAGAAATATTGTGGAGTCAGAGCCCAAAGCTGGTTTTCTCATCAGTCTGTTAGTGATGAAGCGTGCCTGCAGAGAAGCCAAAGACTGACTGGATAGGAGAAAAAACCTCATTCCCAGCCCACCAGCAAACCCATTTCTGATGGGCTTGTACTGATGACTGAAGACACACAATTTTTGGTTGGTGAGATCTTTCACTCAGCCTACTCTGTTTGCTCTTTATGCCACTGCTTACCTCTGACCCAGTTGATTTATAAATGTTACATCATTTTGAGAGAGAGGTTGAAAATATGTTTTGGAAAATATTTGGACCTGCCTCTTCATTACCCGGCCTTGGTTTTTCGGATGTGCTGCATGCCCAATCCATCTTTGTATGGGTACATGGAGCCTGCTGCCACCAAATTGTCCTTCTCAGTAATAAAACTGTGGTATTTAATGGAATGTATTGTTATTCCCCAGACTTCCATTCACTCAAACTGCTTCTTCTGCAGTGTTAATGTGTATTTTAAAACGGCAAGGAAACAAAAGTACTACATGATATATTTGAAGCAAAGTAATGGCTGACAAGGAACTTGAGTTTATATTAAAAAAAAAAATGTTTTAGTTGATATTAAGTTTAGTTGAGATAGGGCTCTAACCACTTATTGGAAAATTTCTTCCATGTATGTTGTTATGTGACCAAGAGAATTATAGGGAAAAGAGCTAGCATTTCTTCTAGCATGTCTTCTCATGTTTCATCACAGAAATGCACGTGGTTCATCACTGAAGGAATGAGTTTGCTTCATGAAAAGACAGAGTTCATTACGTATTGGTGTGCTGTGCAAGTGGTGACTTTTATTATTGCCATGCACACAGCCAAAACCTCTTTTGGTCTGGATGACTTTAATTTAATTTCAGATTACAAAGGAAAAAATAGTATTTCCATGTCAGAGATAGTACAGTGTGTGTGTGCGTGTGTGTCTCTTCTTTTCAGACTATTGTGAACTCCCAGAGGGTTCTTAGCTTGAAAAGTTACATACATAGAACCGTGAATCTCAGCAGTTGTCTTCATTGCCTGTGTCTAAATTAACATTTCAGTTTGGACAAGTAGTGAGGTTTTTAAGAGAATTCCATGATTGTCTCCACTTCCACCTGTTGTTTTGGTTCACCAAGTGGCATCTGTGTACAGGAACTGGATTTGCTTCAGAGAAAACTAAATGGGAAGCTCTGCTCCAGCTCTGCACCAAATGCCCTCCCATCCTTACTGGGAAACATAAAGGTCTGGAACAGTTATTGGTCCTTGGGATGGCTTTGAACCACAGACACAACTGAATCATCAAGTCCAAGACTCCATTGAGTAAAGGTAGTTCAAGACTCGGGTATCATGTAGACAGAGGAGCCTGATCTAAACTGCTCCAGTCACCCCAAATTAGATGCTTATGCAGACAGCTGCTGGGTACCCCAGTCCACAGTCAGGAGTACTGCAGAATGGACAAAACCAGACATCTTCCAAAGATACATTACCTCTGTTTAACTCAGACTTGGTGGCATGGACAGGAGAAGCAGCCCATGGATGCCTCACTGTGTCGCAGGGCGCTACTCTGCTTACTGACTGGAGATCAAATAAATCATCCTCAAAGTCCAGGAAACAAGTTGTCCTCTGGTCTCAAATACCTGCTTCCTATTTGGAGTCAGGTTGGTTGAAAACTGAGTTTCCAGTGAAAAAAAATTTCAATAATAAGACAAGCTTTCAGCTGAAGGTGATGTATTTCCAGGCAAAACTTGTCTAGAACATCTTTGTCCCAAACTTTCCAGTCTAGTAAAAAGACCTTCAAAAACCTTCTTGCCATCTTCTCTGCTTTTACCCCAACACATTTGCTGATCAGTTTTCATTGGGAACTCAACTCCAAGATGGCTGAAATTGAAGACATTCATTCTGGAAATACCCTTTTGCCCATTCACTCACACTTCCCAGGCAAAAAGAGAAAAATGAAAGCTTTTGTTTTGGTGTGGGTGTGGGTGGATGTGAATTACTGGAGTAGGTGGAAGGTGAGAGAGGAAAAAAGGATGTTTGAAACAGTGGGTAACCAAGGGACTGTTTAAAGGAAAATAATAAACGTGAGTTTAAGTGATTGAAAAAAAACGGGCAGAGAAAAGCAAAAATGTTAGAACTAAGAGATAAAAGGGGGAAAGGAAAATCAGTGTTCAGACAGAAGGAAAGAATAAAACTGTAGGGGAAAAATAACAAAAGGGATGAAATCCTGGAAGAATGGTACTAAAAACCCCTGTATTTTCATGATGAGAAAGCAATTTGGTTTTATGTCCATGCGTTAGTGAATGAAGTTGGCTGTGGTGCCAATTAGTTTCTGAGGGCTTACAACTTGTCCTCGTTTTTTCACTGCACTTTTCCCCTCATCTCAGCTGCAGTTTCATTTCATGAGCACAGCTGTAAGTCTCTTCTCTCTTATTGGATCTCCAGGAACCATGACCTGCCATGCCACTGGCATCTCCCTGGATGTGCACGGAAAGCTGCGGGGGCCGTCAAAAGCAGAACAGATGGTGGCTGTCTTTAGACAGAGCTTCTTCAGCATCCGCGCAGGTTCCTCAGCGTAAAAACCAAACTGGTCAGGGTCCAGCTTCATCTTTGCAACTGTTTACAGGTTCTCAAATGGCATTGCTACAATCTGGGGCGTCAGAAATTATTTATTTGGGGGATTGTTTGTTCCTGCTGTCTAGCCCTTTAAGGTGGAAATGTAGTATTTTTCAGAGGAGTTGATGTGCTTTCTGTAGCATTTTAAAATTCTGGGGAAGGCATCATTTTTCAGTGAAAGTTATATGCCTTTTAAGATGAATTTCAATTGAACTCCATTTAGATACTTCAGTACTCTCTTGTTCCTAGAGGTCACTCGGAGTGGTCTTGCTAAGGCCACAGGATGTTGTGCAGAAGGACAACAGGGGCAGCAGTTCTGAAATAATTTTTTGGCATAAGGAATAAAAAAAAGTTTTAACTAAAGAAATGAGAAACCTTTCACACATCCAGCTGCACAAAGAATAACAGCCATTTCCAGAGCTCCGTGAAAGAAGTGGTGAGCTTTACTTTTACTCTACATGTGCCACAGTGCTGTCTCTCAGCCCTCCTTTTAATCTGAAAGCAAGGTACCCTATGACTAATTTGTTTAGCATCAAAAACCTCCTTAATTCCTTATATACTGTCAAACATTAAAATTTGTGGTGGGACAACAGTGCAAAAAGTTTCATTAAAAATAAATAATTGGATAAAAGTGTAGTAGTTTCCTTGTGCATGAATACTCCAGCAAGAGACTTTCTGGAGAGCATTTTTGTTAACAACAATAATAATAGTAATAGTAATAATAATAATGATGGCAAAAATGAATAAATACTTTTTGTGTTTATACAAAGGAAAAATTTATCTAGAAATTTGCTTCCCAAAGTGATATTCTTCCAGTTCAGGGACATGCATGTGCCATGTTACATGTATATCTAATTAAATCTAGGCAACAATGCTCCAATTTCAGATATCTTATATTTTTAATAAACTGTACAAGAATAAAATCCATCTGGCAATAGCATGAAGATCTTTCAGAGGCAGGCTTTATTAATCTTTATTCCTGCTGATGAGCACTTAGTCACATGGGGAATCCTATTTAAATGAATGAGAGAATAGTGTGGAACTTCTGCACCTCCGTAGATAATTATGCATCACTTTGGGAAGAAATCTTATCGATGCTGTCTTTGTCCCTTCTCTAACTGAAGGGGATGGCTGACCAAGACATTTATAAGTCACGTATCCAGATTTGTGAACAATGTCTGGAAGATTTTAAAGTCACCTTCTATTGGTTTTGATCCAATTTTGGGGGTGTGCATGGTAAACTTGCCTGTTAATTTAGCCCTTGTGTTGACTCCAGCTACTAACACAGAATGCATTCTGCTTATCAATAATGAAATGCTTTCCCTTGCATTAGTGGGAAACTGCCATGTAGTATCAGATTTGCATGGTATAATCCTGAGTCTGTATTTCCTCTCTGACTTTGAGCCCCTCAGAGTTCCCTTGATAAGTCAAATGGTCAATATATGTTATAGGTTCTGTGTTCCTTCATTTACATCATCATCATCATTATTACTATTATTATTACTACTACTACTACATATTGTACTTCCTTCTTCAGTGTGTTCCTCCATTGACAAGAAGAATGGATGTGGCAAGTTTAACAAAATTTCTAAAGTCCACACATAACACAGTTATTTACATCTCTGTTCACTCCTTATTACCCTTGGGTTTTTTAGATTCAGGGAAGGTAAATGATTAATCATTACACTGCTAAAAACAACAATAACATAAAAATCCTTTGATTATTTTTATCATGTAGTAAACTCTTATATTTTGATAGTTTTCCAATGTAAGTCAAATTCTGCTCAAAATTAACTGTCAATTTCTTCTTAGATTGTCACCGTGCAGGTATTACACAGGGGGTTTTTTGATTCTGGAGAAGTTTAGGTACCCGCCTCTTCCTTCATTGATTTGCCTCTGGCATTACAGTACTTATCTCAGCAGAATTATTGACTTAAGTCAACCACAACAAACCTATGCAAAGCTACACACCCACGCAGCAATTTCTGCCTGGCATCATGCACAAATGACAAATGCTCTTTTGCCTATTTATGCCAATTACCTAAATTATTCTTACCAATTTGAAGGCTATCATCATTTTTCCTTTCATCAGGTAACTAACAACCTCTCCATTCCTGCAATGACAACTTAAGCAAGTGCGCTCGCCCATCAGTGCTCAGACTCACTTTGAGTGGGCGCTTGTGCTCAGGTGGAGATGTGAGTGGATGTAAGTCTCAAAGAGGATTTTTCTGGTAGCAGTTCTCCGACTTGAGTCAGATTCTACATGGGCCATAAGAATATAGATTAAAAGCCCCTCCTCTAACTTGATTTTACACGCTTTCTCTATTTTTCCAGCTTACGGTTGTAGGCAGGCATCAGTAGCATCTGCGAAGGATGTCATGACTCCAAATAAGGCAAAAGACAGTAGTTAGGAAGGACGTTTGAAAGTCAGTGAGCTATCTCTAAAGACAGGATTCAAATTTTGTGGCATCCACTCATCAGCACCTACAAAGGACCTGTAAATGAATATTAGATAGTAATTTTAAAAACTAGCTCAAAATTTGCCCCAAATACCTGTTTCTTAACCATGCTTGCATGCTTTCTTTTGAAGCATCCCTGGTGAGCAAAAGGAAATCTCATGAAAACAGTGATTTTGCCTTCTCATTTGGCTTGCCCATTACCTGCATTCAAGCCTGAGGACTGTTCACCATCTGAATTTTGTTGCTTGAAGCCATCTTGATTTTGTGTTCACCAAACATTTACAGATGGAGCGAAGAAGCACTTTTCCTGCAGCGAACACTCTTCTCTCTGTGCTACCTTCTTGTTTTCTTCACAATGATTTTTCCTGTTTTTCAGGGACAGACAGCATTTAGCGCTGAGCATTACCATAATGTTTTCTAAAAGCACTTTCTGTGATTGAAGAGACCACTGCTGGATTCCTCACAGGCCTGCTTGGTAGCCTTGTGACAAGCTAAAAAAAACCCCAAATGTAGAGTAATGAGAGAAATCTGCAAACTGACATAATTCCCCACATCAATAAATATTTCAAGTCATCCCACTAATGCTGCGATTTTCTAAGAATACCCAGAACCTTTCATTAATGACCTCTGCTAATGCCTTTTACTGGATAGAGTCGTTCCTTTCAGTCACACTAATGGCAGCATGACAGACAGGCCAGTAATGGCATCCCGGGGGCTACAGCCACTGCAGCCCAGCCAGGGCCTTGCACCAGGGAACGCGAGCTGGAGGAAGCCGTGCCGTTCCCCTTGTGATGGCCAGGGGATTGCTGTCAGCCAGGGATGCCTCTGCCGGGGTTGGTCGGCAAAGGAGTGGTGCCCATGGGAGAACTGGGATGATCCAAAGAAGGGGAAAGGTAGGGCAGCCCGTGAGCTGCTCTAAACTGTGGGGGGGACTAAGCTCACCCGTGGCCGCTTCAGTAGCTGGGAAACAGTGGAAGAAAGTCGTAAAAATCCACTTTGTCCACACCTTAGTTGCTGCACTTAGGAATATCATCCAACATTTTTACCATAGTATTTACCTTTGATATTAACATTTCTGCAGCAACATCTCCTAAGAGTACAAGGAACTAAGAGCAAATGTTATCTGCGTAACAAAGGTAAAAAAGCATCCAGATTTTGGTAATTATCTCTTGTTCATAATTTCAGTCTCTATATACAAACAAGTGAATTCTGAACTCTTCCCATGGAACATTCCTCATGCATTTTTCTGGTATCTGTTGAAAATGTAGGTATGTTCCTACCCCCACGGAGGCCACTGAGAAGTGGAAACTGTCATCATCTGACTCCAGAGAGGAAAACGCTGCTGCTCTGTCAGATGCTCTGGGACACATTCATGTGGACCAGAGGGGGAGGAAAAGGCTGAGAGCTACAACAGCACCCCAAGTAGGTCCGTGCCTGTCACTGAGCCTGGCAGAGGGCCCTTTGGGAAGGCCTTTTACTCTTCAGGAGCTCACTCTGCCACTGGCACAGAACTTGCTGCCGGATCCAGCCTTCTCTGTGCACCTGGGAACACAACTCAGCAACATTTCTTTCTGAAGTGCCTTCCCCAATTTTCACTAGCAATCTTGCCAGGGGAGACTTTGGGGTCACTGCTGACATTGGGACTAACAGCTCCACCAACAAACACGCATATTGTCAGCCATTCCCCAAACCACCATTCCCCCAAGAGGGGCTGTGGGATAGATTGTGTGCTGTATTGCCCATGCATGGACATTACAGGAGGGTGCTGGCTCTTGACTGTGCTTGAGCTGATCCCAAGCATAAGTCGTATTAGGTCAGGAGACTGATGGAGAGCAACAGTGATCGCTGAATCCTTGCTTAGAGCAGAAATGGCTAAGCTGCCTGTGTGTGCTGGAGACAAACATGACACCACTCCTAACATTTTCCAGCACTATCTCTGTCATGCAGGAAATTATTGACAAATAGCTTCAAGTTATGCACTACAAATGCGCCTGGTGTGCACCTCGTGCTGTAATGCCTTTCATTCATTCACCATATCGGTATCTTTTCAGACAGATGCCAAACAGTTGTTGCAGGAGTGTTTTTCGAAGAGGCTTCTGGTGTGAACTCTTTTCTTGGTTCTCCAACTGAAAAAACAGATCTATAGCTCAGCATGATCAGTTTCCTTCCCCAACTTACAGTCCTCAAAATAGCTTAGAAGCAAAGAACTTTAAAAACCTAGAAAACTGAGTTTTTCCTCCATGTTCTCCTTAAACATGAAGAGTTAAGGGAGAAGCTGAAGGACCAAAGTTTAGTCAAAAGTAATGCAATACGACAGGTGCTTTTGACAGAGATGTCAGATATGCCTAACATCAAACCGAAGTGAAACCAGCTTTGCTGCTGTGTTGCATCTTGAAAGGAGGAAGAGAGTTCTAATCTTAAGATGACTGAAAGGCATATTTTTTTGCTTACTCTATACTGAATGACTTTGGTACTTTAACACGTGTTTTGGGTATAGACAGGACAGCAAACGATAAAGAACATTGAGGGTGAGAAATCAGAAATGCAGAGCTCACTTTCTTTTCAAACATGTGATTCCAAACAGTGGGCCACATCTGCAGCTGATAAAATTAATTTCATCGTAACCCGAGGACAACACTGCTCTGTTCGCCTACAGGATATGGCTAACACAGTTTCCCACACATTCTTGAGCAACGCACTAGAGAATATCACAGACTATCACTTCAATTGCAGCTTTGACTTAATACCTTACAGTATGCAATGCATCTACCTCTTAGGGTGATCAACAAAAAAGTCAAGACAGGAACAGTTCTGGTTAGTGAGTTTCAAATGTTCCACTTTTAGATCCATTATTTGTCAAAAACACTACCTGTAAATCCCTCAGACATGCTAAATCAAAGTAACTTTCTTCTTGATTTTGAAATAAAAAAATATTAATGAATTGTTTTTCTTTAAGTACTGTCCTTGATGAAGAGATTGTTACCTTGCAGCAGCCTTAATCTGGATTTTTTTTATAAAACGTTGAGCTATAGCAGTCCCTTCACTGGGTGAACTCTAATAAATGTTCATAAACTAGCCTCAGCACAAGGACAGGGGATCCTGGATGTGCCAGAGTCAGGGGAAGGACCAGCTCTGGTTGTGATTCCTGACTGCCTCCCTCTCCTCCAGAGACCAAGATCCTTACCATTCCTCTTCCTCTGTGCTGCTGTGAGCCAAGGGCATTTTGCATCAAAAGAGGGAATCACCTTCACATCTAGCATTTCAGACAGCAGCATGCATGATCAGTCCAAATTTGGATTGACCTAAAAACATAACCAAACAGCTCTTCACAAATAGGAATGTTTCCACTGAAAACTACTGGTATTTTTTGAAAAGCTGATCCAATTCTCCTCCAAGTAGATTTAGTGCTTTAGCTCTTAAAGGAGATACCTTGGACTCAACCAAGTACAAGAAAGCAAGTTCTTTTATATCCATTGCCGAGTAATTCATGCAGCTAATTTCGAAATTGATTTCTCTTAATTACATATAGCTGAAGAACTCAGATGGCCAAAGAAATTCTTTTGAAGCTTAAAAACAAGAAGTCAAATTGGGCTGATATGAGAAATCAGATTTCACATCCCCTCAAAATCAGTTGATCAAAATTGTGATGCCTGAATTAAATAAGACAAATATATTTCTAACATATGACAGAGACTCTCTGAAGAGTTTTTTAACAGTCAAAATTTATGCATTTAAGAAAGGAACTACATGGAAGTAAACTCTCCTAAAGAATTCTCAGGCCAAATTTACTTATGGAGAAAGATGGTACAACTCTTTTGCACCAAAGAGTTACAATGGATGATGCCTGTGATGCATTTGGCCCTGCAAATGAAGCTTTGGACCACCAAGGTAGTTTTCAGCAAGCAGGCTTCCTGTGGAATAATGCTGGTTCATTCAAGCTGGAACTGTTTGCAGGAAAGTGTCAGTTCTGGCAATATTTTACCATCAAGAATTTTCAAAAGTGATTAAAAAAAAGTTTCAACATAACTTATTTTCTAATTTCAGCATATTTCCATTCTGTTTAGCGGGTTTCCCTATGTTGAAACAAAATCTGTGGTTTGAGCAAGATAATTGTCAAAATTGGGTACAAATATTTCAAAGGTTTTGAAACAAAAAAATTGACGCAAATTAAGTTTCTTTCTTTATTTAATAACCCCTCCTCCCCCCACTCAAAATCCCAGGATTTGACCTCTTGGTCTATAGAAAAATGGAATTGTTCGTTTGCTTTGTTTTTCCTAAGAAAAGTCTGGGAAAATCTATCTACGTCTAGTATATATGTTAGCCAGAAATAACAGTTTTGAAATATGGACTAATATAACAATTTGTACCTTTTTTTTTTCCCAAAAGAGCCTGATTAAGTTGTGGAAGAAACCAACATCTTAAAGTTCAGCACTGTAAGGAAATTACAGATGGTGAATCAAGCCCACGAGAGACTCTCTATCAGAAGGGAATAGGCCTGTAGCTTATAAAAACACAATAAAGGTCTAAAAATTCCAGTGTGAATTCTATAGGCTGTTCTCAACCCTCCAGCAAAAATTAGCATCATGGAAATTTCTGCAACTGAAAGCTTCAAGACCAGTCTCAAGTTACACTCTTAAATATTAGTGTCTGTGGTCATACTGTATAGTACATCCAAAAGACCTCTCACTGACTAAACATAACCTATTAATAAACAGTTACTGTTTATGTTGATGTACATCCTTATCTTTGCAATTAGAGGATCAGTTTGTGTCATTCAACCACCTTCTGTTCCAAGGTAGCATCAGGTCAGTTCTACCCCCGCATGCGCATTGGCACATTAGCCCCCCGAGAACTAGTTATCATAGTTTGGATGCATCTACCTATATGCATCTGTCTTCTAGAAGCAACAGGTGGCCTGGAGTGTGTTCTTACATGGTTGTTTTATTGATTTAGTGTCTCTTGGTCCTGACAACACTAGCTTTAAAACACAGGCACATACTTGACAGGCATATATGACAGTCACATATATGTTCCTGCTATGGCCCACAAGGCAGTATTCATTTCTGCTTGGCTTAAAAGCTAAGTTTAGTCACAACTGATCAACTCCAGTAGCATCACAGAGGTAAGAAAGGCATAACCAAGACTGAATTCGTCTCCATTTGTAATTCCCCTTCTCACCCTGGCACCTTATGCTACTATATTTTGTGTTATATTTGTATATTTGTATTCTCGGCATCTTTAACAAACAATGCCTGCATTCAGCTCTTCGCCCTGTTAGAAGCAGCAAGATGGCAAACAGACACAACACGAAACCATCCCTGCAGGTGAAAAGGACCTGTCTCTTCCTGTAGGACCTCCGTTCAGCCCCAGTATTCTGTTAAGCATGCGAGCTGCTACCTGGGTTTCAATACGATCAGATGTCGGTGGCCGTGTGCCAAGGCTTGATTTGGTTTCCTGAGAGTACAGGTATTTCCCCACCTCCCTGGACTGTCCTCAGCAAGATGGATGATCAATGCTTGCACACTGACAACGCAGTGACAAAATGGCCTCTTGACTCCCTCACTTTCCTTTCTATAATTTGTTACTGTCCTTGTCTGTTTAGCGATGCATTTTATAGTGGAAGCTGATTCATTTGAGCTTAATAAAGCAGCCAAGCGGCTTTCTGGCATTATCCCAGCATAATCACTATAATTCCTTCTGGTTCCAATATAGGTCAAGTTATGTCTGATTCAATAAAATATCATTTTTAAGTAAGCATCATTCATCTTAGGGTGCATTAGTCTGTTTCATTTTGGTAATTGGTCTCTATCATTTTTGTTTGCTTTTTCAGATTTTCCTTGCTCTTTAATTCTGTAATCACATGATGGATTATTAAAAAGCTGAATCCATGTTAAATAAGGTGACCATATACAGAAATTTCTTTGCAGTTCAATTTCCATTCTTTTGGGCTTCAGCATTCATGCTGTCTTGGAGTTGAGCAAAGAAGTGAGGAGTTCTGATTTTCAATTATAGGCATAGAAAAGAAGAAGAAAGAAAGGGTCTAGTTGTAGTCAAATTTGAAATTGAATAGAAGTGGAAGTCATTTTAAAAATAACTGGACTAACTGAGAAGGTTTAGGGGGTCCAGGGACTGGAAATCTGATATTTTCTTGTGTGGCAAAGGATAACTTTTGGAATCTGGAAAATATCACTGATGTTGAAAAGGGAGAGAGACAGCTGTAGGTGTATGAGATTATACTTCTCTTTATTATTACATGTGCCTGAACCCAGACTCCAAAATGACAGATGTGCAAGTCAAAGAGATCAGTAATCAACAAATTAAAAAGAAATACTAATAGCTTTTGTTATTATAAATGGCTTCAGCTGAAAAGGGGCCTCGCTGCCACAGGCTCCTCAGCAGATGAGGTTCCTAAATGTAAAGACTTACATTGAGAGGAAGCAGTTTTTCAGGAAGTTCCCAACATCCATGGAAAGGATGCATGATAAAAGTTGGCCAGAACGTCTGTTTCTTTTGGCAGGTAGTACAAAGTTGTAAAAAGAGGTTGTATTTTGTATCAAAATGAAATTTAATTAAAATAATGAAAAGTTAGATTCAGAATTTAGATGCATTTAAATGTTAAATACTTTATTCTGATTCTGCTGAAACACTTCAATAATGTTGAAACATTATAAAATATAAATGTATTTGGTACATGTAGTAATAAATATAACATTCTATGTAGCATAGTATTCATATTTTAATATGAGCCAAAATTAGGTGAATGAAAACAATGCAATCTGAATAAAATTATCAAGACAAGACAAAACCAAGCTATTTATAATTGTTCCCTATTGCACATATGAAAGAAATTGGCAGGTTTCTGTGAAATTTTTAGGGGGATATCACGTTTTTAGGGGGAATGGGTATATAGATGTTTTTTTCAACTAGCTATGTTTCCAGCAGAAATTTTTAAATAACACTCTGCTCACTGTCTGATGACAGTTGAGAGTTTAGCTTATACCATGCAAACAAATGAATACTGAAAGTAATTGTGAGTAATTATTATATATTATTTGTTCTTGCTTGTATGCCTGGTGCACTTGCAGCTCCATAGACCTAACAGAGGGATTGGTGCCTTCCCAGGAGAGCAGCTGGAAGATTCTGATCTACAACAACCTTCCTACTCCTTCCAATAAAATAAAAGTAGAGCAGAGGTCTCCCTCCTTCTTGTGTCCTGGAGATAAACAATGGTGCATCCTGCCCATTTTAAAAATGTCAAACCAAATTACCATTAAGAGGTGTGTGAAAAAAGAAGAAAAATTAACACATCGTGCACTTTGCAGCTAAACCTTCGTGCTCTTGAGAAGGCTGGATGTGCTGCAGCTGTGGGACCAAAGTGATCTGGGTGGCCCCAAACCCACCACAAACACAGAAGGAGAACTTAGATTAGGCAGTCTTTTATATATATCTATGCATATGCATATCTAGGACATCGATATTTATGCTTGGGGAAGCAGACTGATAGTGGTTGGGAGAATATTCTCAGCAGGCCAGTAACTCCATAATTCTCTCTTGTACCTGCCTCTCATCCTGTGCACCATCTCTGGTTAGGTGGACCCCCAATAAGGAGGGCATGTGCATGCATAGGGAGTTCAGAGCCATGAGCAGTGTGCTCCACAGGGCATCGGCACCACTGCTCAGCCTGATTTTCACTGCAATACTTGCTGAGAAGGGAGCGATCCTTGCTGTGCCTGGTGGCGCATTACATGGTGCTGCAGAACCATGGTCTTGGCTGAGCCAGGGAGGAGCTACATAAAACTGGATGATGTTGGTGAACATCGTGTACCTGAGACTGGCTAAGTGGAGTACTGGATCACACCTGGTAGCAGCGGGGTCTGCAGCTCAACTCTCAAGTGGCTTGCTGAGTTGCTGCTATTATTCCATAGTAGCCAAAATGTGGCTGCCTGGCTAGCTGTAGCTTCACCTCAAGTGGCACGGCAAGGCAAGGCGAGAGTGCCCGTGACCAGACCAGCAAGCAGGGGGAAAGCAGAAATCAGTGGTGGGTGGTGAAAGGAGTGCCCGATCCTGTGGCCATATGCTGCCCTTCTGGCATTATTGTGCCCACTGAGAGCAGGGTGGCTGCTCAGTACAGAGGCATTTTAGCCAAGTGCTCATTACTGGCTGGTTGGCTCTCAGCATCTCTTTTTCAGATCAGCAGAAGGGACAGAGCCTGTCCGCATGAGCTGGGGGTCTCCAGGGCACTGCTGCGCCCCGAAGCCATATGCTTGGCTGAGGACAGGGAGCACAGTTCAGTGGGGCTGCTTTCCAGGGAGCGGTGAAATGCTACAGCCACGTAAACCAAAGCATACAGTAGAGGATTGTATGCTACCCTGGCTGAGAGGGAGCAAGCAGGGCCTGGCACCTCATGTCTCCTTCCCTCTGTCCGTCCCCTTCCTCCTCCCTTTACGAGCCAAGGCTGTTTACCGACGTCTTACATGAAAGGAGCAGAGTGCTTTTCCCAAGCCCTAGCAATATCTAGGATATTAGAAAGAGTTGTCAAGCACAATCGCTCTCCCGAGCCACCACTTCTTCTTGCCTGTGTGTCTCTGTATCTGAAAAATAACTCGGCCTGTCAGCACAGCTAGCAAGCCTGAGGAACTGAGCTTTGCCTCCCTTCCCACGCTCCTCAAGGCAGCTCCTGCCCACCTGCTCTGCACTTCTACCAACAGCTAAGGAGGAAGGACATGGGGTTGCAGTGAGAGGAACAAGAAGGAGTGGGGACGGAGCAAGGAAGTCATGCAAAGAAATGGGGTGGATGTTTCTGAGCATTAATGGTCCAACTCAGCTCCTGCAGGAGTCTCCTTGTGGTATTCTAAACTTATTTACAGGCATTTCTGACAGTTAGGAGGGAAACAAGGGGTAGGTAGTGGTCTAAGTCAAGTGTAGGGCTTTAAACTCTTACAATTCTTTACAAAGAGCAAGGAGAATATGCTTCTTCCTCAGGACGGAGTGTGTAAAACCTCTGGGAGCAGTTCTGTTTTGGACTGCATACAGTTTTCAGACTGCACACAGCTCAGCCGCCTGTTTGAATCTCTCCTGCTCTAATACAGTTCTTGCAATTTTTCAGGTAAGACTTAGAAGATTTACAAGGAGCTGTCTGTTTCTAGAGTGGATCACCTCTTCTTTTTTGCATAGGATAAGGAGACTAAGGTAGGACAAGTCCTGCATTACACACCTGTCTCTGCACTTAGTCCTGTCCCTCTGAGCACACGGACATCCAGACAAAGAGTCTGTAGCTTTTCCTTCGAGTTGCAAACCTCATCGTTTTGACTTTACTGTAGGGCAGCAGGCTGCCAGCATCACTGGGCTGGTGCAGAATATGGGGGCTGCTTGGGAGCCTTCAACTCCCGTTGTCCAGGACTCGCACCAGATGAGAAACCTTAGGTAGTGTTTGTAATCCCAGGGACCTATCAGTTAGTAATTATAATCCCAGGGCAGACTGCTTCCCTAACTCTGCCCTACATTGCGCAGATTGTAATTCTCACCATGCTTTGATGCTCTTTTGATCCTTTTGTTCAGCCAAAAAAGCCTAATAAGAGTCCTGGTTCAGAAGCCGGAAACATTTGTGTTCATTTCTGCACCCTCACCCGGAATCACTCCTCAAAGTTTCTCCAGATTTCATCCTGTCCCCTAAAATCCAAAAAGGCTGTCCACAGTATATTGATCATTGCAACAAAATGGATGAGAAAAATATTTTAAATTAATGAATTCTGTTAGACTGTCACAGATGATTCACCCTGGTTTAATGCCATTTACTTCAGTGGACTAATATCGGTGATCATTTGGCCCATACCTTTTGGATCTGTGAAGTAAATAGCTATTAAATTCCATACATGAAGTCAGAGCTGTCAGTGTGCCAAATAAAATTAATACAACTCTTCTCTGATTTGACATTTTTTCCTGGGTTGGTCTAGAAGAGACGTTTGCCACACCGAAGAGCAATTCAAGATGATGTGATTTCTTACACTGATTAAGTCTTTGACATGACTTCTTGAGAGATCTACTCTTTTGGAGATAATAACTGTTTTATGTAAGTATGCTGTGATTTCCAAGTGCATCCATGTGGAAAAAAAAAGGCAAATTCCTCTCTATTGGGGACAGCAACCAGGGTTGTGAGTTCCTGAACCAGCAGCCACTAGCTTTTAGTTACCATAGAGGATGACTGAAATCAGAGTATGAGAAGAGGTTGCTGTGCAAGAGGTCATTTTAAAAGTAGTCAAGGCATGATTCAAATAACAAGTGAAGTGGAAAGAGAGCTGGCTGTCTTGAGGAAGAGAAAGCCTTGAACTTCAGACTTTCCCTAGTGTTTTGTTTTATGCACTCCAATTCATGAAGGCACAAGAGACTTCGTAATTTCTCTGGGATCTCTGCTCGTGCAGTGGAGCTTTTGTAAGTGGCAACAGCTTCTTGTTTAGGACACAGGAGGAGTCTGATCCCAGGCACTGGAGGAGTTGGAGGCAGATTTTCTCTGCTGTTTCACTGCCCTTCATAACAGTGTGCATGTGACTAGTGCTCCAAGGTATCAAAAACTTTGTCTACGACATCAGTTAAACATGGAGGCCAGCCTGGTTTCCAGATCAGGCTCATCCAGCTCAGACATATTTACACTGGCCTGAAGATGTCCCCTCTGCCAGGGTGACAGGGCACTCTGAATGGGAAGCAGAAATACCCAGGCTTGCTGGATGCTTTAGCCTGTACCTGGACTGGGTGGCCTCAGCACTGGCAGAGCTGAGCACACACCAGCCCAGTCCACCCGTCCTGAGTGGAGCTCTGCTGAAGCCTGAGGAGAAGCTCCCAGCCATGGCCAGCCACAGGGACTGCTACAGCGGTGCAGTGCTAGTGTTTCTCAATGCTTAGGGACAGCAAGATGCACCAGGTTGTCTTTGTTGCTCTCAGCAGGGGGAAAGAGGGAAAATTGCCAGCAAGGCACAACAGGTTTTCCTCTTCTCGGGCGCCCAGGGGACACCACCAGAGAACTAAAAGGGCCCTGCATTTTCTCCGTGCGAGACCTCTAGTGAAGTAGTGGGACAAGTCAGGTACTCTTCAAACCCCGGGGAAACCTGCTGTAATTCTGCAGTATTTCTGGATAACAGCATGTTGTTTGCTTGTGTTTGGAAGAAGCTGCCTCTTTCCACTCTGACCTGTTTATACAAAGGGACAGAATAAACCAGTCTCCAAAAATGCTATTACTACCTGGATTTCTTCAGTGCTGGCTTCTTTCCCCCATTTAAGTCTGCTTTTAATAAGCATTTAAGTCTGCTAATGAATACATTCATCACAATTCCCACATATTTTTTTTGTAATTCACTGACTTGACCGTTCTGGAAACTGCCACTTTACACTAAACAATTCTTTTAAAGCAAAGATAGCTGGGAAAAAAGACATCTATTTCCATAAGACTGTACATTTTTCTTCAGGCTTTCCAGATTTTTTTTTTCCTTAGACTTCAAAGTAACCAAGAGTAACTAACGAAAGCCAAATCAATTAGTCAGTTAAAAATAATAAATGAGGAAAAATCAGATTTATAACTAAATAGGGAGAAACTGTCTGGTCTCCATCCTGTTCCTAGTCTAGTAACATTTTTTACTAGAGTAATCAGGAGAAAACCAGGTTAATTTAGCCATATAGACATTCACAGGGTGGACAGAGAAGTATAAAAATCATTTTGACTGATGGTCATCTCCTTGCAAGGGACTGAAACAATTAAACTATTCAGATAGTATAAAGCCAACATATGTGCACCATAATCCCCTAAGTGCAATAAAGAGTAATAATGCTTGGAGCACATGAATTTTCACATGAAATATTCTAAGACAAAACTGCTGGAAGCCTCTTAAAGCAATAATGGCTGTAAATTCATATGTACTCCATTAACAGAGCCAATATATTACATGTAAAGAACCTTGCTGTCACTAAATGTGTGGAAAATTTTAATCAAAATAATTCTTTTCATTCATTCATTTCATTTTTTCACAATTTAAAAAATAACAGAAAGGGAACTTGGGACTAGTCTTCTAGTTTTGTATTTATCGTTAGCGGTACTGTGTGCTTAGTACAGGCAGCAGTGCAATAATTGAAATGAGGCTGTTTATCCTACCAGCTGCTGACATTCGCCCCTTGCTTCCCCTGTCTTCGTAGACTGCACCTGGGTCCCTCTGACAAGTGGTCCTTGGTGCAGTTGAGTGCTGAATAGCTACATCATTTCTTCTGTCATCTTTCCATCTCCTCCTGTCTCCACGGAAATGCTATAATTTTCACAGTTGCAAATGATCTTTGATTATTTTCTGTCCTCATCAGGAATTACACTAAATGCTGTTATTCCTCATTGATAAGGTCTACTTCATCCAAACATGAAAAGCGAGGTTGCATGGTCCACACCTTTGTCATCTCTTGCCTCTCACACTGCAACTTGCTTCTCTGTAGCTTCCTCTCATCCGGCTACCTGTTCTTTCTGAAGATGGGCTGAGGAAACAAAAGTCTGTATCATTTATCTTCATATGAATTTACGCATCCTTGTTTCCTTTTCCACATCTTTGTGTCTATTTTTACATTACTTTAAAGCACCTCAATTCTGAAGTTCTGTATCTCATTATGTTCCAATCAGCAACTATTATTCATGAAAGAGAAACTGGATTTTTTTCTGGATAATTCCTGAAAACATCAGTTCAATATTCAGCATCCATGAAAAAAGAAAATAGAAGGCTAAAAACTAGAAAGAAAGGAGTAGAAAATAGAATAGAAAGCATTCATAGGTCATTGCCAAAGTCTGTAATGCGCTCACACCTTGAAAACTTCATGCAGTTTTGATTAATCAATCTTTAAAAGGATATGGTAAAACTAGAAAAGGTACAAAAGCATATAAAATCCTATAAACATAAAATATAAATTATATATATATATAAAATCAGCAACACCACAGAGAAAATGAAGGGGGAATAATTATTGACTGTTTCTCACAATGCAAGAACTGAGGGGCATCAAATGAAATCATCAGGTGGCAGGTTGAAAACAAAGGAAATACTTTACAAGCTGTTCTTAAATTGTGGAATTCATTGTCACAGCATGCTGCGAAGGGTGTTGAGAAAGCCAGAAGTACAAGTCTGCTCAAAAAGCAATTAGAAGGAGGCTGAGGGGAGACTTTACCATTCTCTACAACTACCTGAGAGGAGGCTGTAGAGAGGTGGAGGTCGATCTCTTCTCCCAAGTAACAAGCGATAGGACAAGAAGAAATGGCCTCAAGTTGCGCCAGAGGAGGCTTAGATTGGATATTAGGAAAAATTTATTCACCAAAAGGGTTATCAAACATTGGAACAGGCTGCCCACAGAAGTAGTGGAATCGCCGTCCCTGGAAGTATTTAAAAGATGGGTAGACATGGTGCTGAGGGACATGATTTAGTGGTGGTTTTGGCAGTGTTATGTTGATGGTCGGACTCAGTGATCTTAAAGATCTCTTCCAACCTAGGTGATTCTGTGACTCTATGATTCTTCTAGAAAAATGATTGGAAATAAAGCCTACCAAGGCCATTAGACAGAGAAGTGTAGTTACATCTGTCTCTGAAAGTTCCTAAGCAGATGGGAGCTCAAGGCTGGGGGCTAACAGTGGTAGCATGATGGCACTATCCTGTTAGGCTTTTCCTCTAAGCTTCTGCTACTAGCACTTGACAGAGAAGGTAGGTAGACAAGAGAGACCTTCAATCTGCCCCAGCATTATCATTCTTATTTTCTTTCCCTCCTTCCTGCTGGGACCCTTTGTCTTTTGGTCTTCCCCTCCAGCAGGTCACTTTTCCTACTGTAAACCTCCCATATCCTCCACCTCTTTCACAGGAATTCCTGGGTATTGAGTCATCCTGAAAACACATCATGATTAACCTCATACTTTTAGTGTATATGTCATAACCTGAACTGAAACATCAACTAATCTTGGAAGGTGTCATCCTTTTTTAACATTTGCAGATTGCTGAGAATGCCTTCAGGGATGAAGAAATGTCACTGTATCTTCCAGCTTCATAATATCATGCCCACATCTGCAGAGATCAATAGGAAAACAGAAATAGGAGAAAGAAAGAAGAGATGGATGTGTGCACCCTGCATTCAGCATTGATCAAGTTTTGCTTCTGACTTAATGCAGAAAAAGATAAGACGGTGCTGGACACATCTGAAATCCTGCCCAGCAGAGCCTTCACAGAAAGGAGACTCCATGCTCATGCCAGAGAGGGATGCTCCTGATGGAGGGCCCACAAATGTGGCCCACCTCCTGTCTTGTGACAGAATGTTCATGTGGCATCTGGGCATGGCATCTGGCACTCTCCACCAAGCAACCTGACACATACCCATCACCCAGTGACAGCACTGATCTCTTAATTAACGTGACAGGCATACATCCAGTCACTTGGAGCTGGCTGTCACTGCTGGAACAACTTATCCAGTCAACAACTGGCTCTCTGCTGTGTCTGAAGAGCCTTTCTGAAAGAACATGACAAAGCCTTTGTGAAGGAAGAAGTGACACAGATAAGGTGGATCTTGCCAGTGGCTCACGGGATCTGGGCTGCGTTTCTGTGCTGCTCCCCATGCTGTGCACGAGGCAGAGGAGGGGAAAAACTGCAAACATAAGCACTGACAAATAAGGAGCTTCCTCAACATGATCAGCATACATCTTATGGCCAGATAAAGCTAATAGGGCTGAATATTATTGAATCAGACAGTTACAGCCCCAGATTATCTGGCCTAACCTATTGATTGATCTCACTTAGTGCCTGCTGCAAACACATGTCCTCATCAACAAGCAACCATTCATTGACATGGCAAATGATAAATATAGGATGTTTATGTGATGAAGGAGTAGCCAGGCTTTCCTTAAAACATGAGTGCATTTTCCACAATTATATAAATTCAAGTATATGCCCTTATTGCTGAAGAAGGAATACAGCCAGCTATTTTGCCAGTAGCCTTTACGTGTTATTTTCTCTCAGTAGAATCAATGTCTCTTTACTTAAACCACCAGACAAAAGGTGCCCAGTACTGAACAGATCTGTTTAACAAGCTTTGCAAGATAAATCTTGCAGAATATATATTTGGAAAGACATTTCCAAGACAGCTAAATGCTCAGGTTTTTCTTTTAGCTTTCAGTCTGCTTTTGTGTATTTCAAGATCAAGGAGATTTATGCTCACTGAACTAGCAGAAAGGGGACAGCGTTACAGCCAACAGCTGATGATTTGACCTCTGCTCATCTTTGTAGAGTGTCTGCTTGGAAAAAGGAAATTAAATGAAACAAAGCTGACTTAAAAGTATAAATCTATCCACATTCATCACACAGTACATTTAAGGCTGTGAAATGACTGAACATTCAAAAGTAACCCTAGTAAGTGTCCTTGGAAAATAATTGTATCAAATTACTAATCTTCACTAAATAAATTGGTCTGTCTTGTACTGCAGCTGCCTGAAGCAAATGTCTATTTTACTAAGAAGTTCAAGGCTCAAGAGAAATGTAATTTACATACTAATCTTTAAGTACTGCTAAGACTAACTGTCTTGGGAGGGAGTATGTTCCTGAGGTACCACCTTACTAGTAGGTGTTGATGCTGTTGAAGATGTCCAGGATGCATAAGTGGTTGAGAAGCTTTCCTGGAGAAGACAGAAGACACCTAGTAGTGGTAACTGAGGATGGGAATAAATCACGGACTAGATTTTGCCTTCTCTCTGGAAGGCAATGACGTAGGTTATGTAGGAAAACGTAGGAAAACAGAGCCCCAGGAAGCAGAGCTGCAAATTTACCCAGGGATGGAGAAAGGAGAGAAACTACAGGGACTATAGCCACATCACTAGGTTAACAGCATGCCCATGACATTTCTTGGTGGCCCGGTGGCTATGCAGTCCTTACCTGTGGGAAGGGTAAGCTATTGAACAGTACAGCTTGTGAAAGAAGGCTGTGCCTACAGAGCAGCATGATTTCCCCTCTTTAATGGGAAAGGAATCGTAGTCAGACAAGAATGTTCCCTCTGTAATTGTAGCAATACAGTACTAAGGATGAACAGGGTGAAAATCAAGCCATGCAACCTTTTTTTAAGAGTAATGACTACAAATAAAAAAACGCCACAAGTTATTTTTACGTCAGATAAGTCAGCTAAGCATAATGTAGTATTTCCTCATTGCTTCCCAAATAGATATCAGGCAGTGATATTAATTTGTATTTATTTGCTATATTTTGAGCATGGAGGGGAAGAGAATTTGGAAAAACCAGTGAGCCACTGTGGGAAAAGACTTCTAAAATAAAAAATTCAATCAGGGGAACCCTGCAAGGAAGATTAAGCCCACAAACCTACACTCAGTTAAATCAGTGACAAAAAGTCCTACTGGTCCTGATGAGATGGGTGGCCAAATGAGATCAGGGAGACCAAGTCAGCACTGTGTGTAAGGGAAATGCGGGGAACTAGTGTGTCCTTAGCCTTCAGACTGCGACGGAGGGTCTCGCCTGTGACGGCAGGCTTCCCAGAGGCACAAGCAATGGTTGTATCACAGAATCACAGAATCACAGGGGTTGGAAGGGACCTCTGGAGATCATCTAGTCCAACTCCCCTGCCAGTGCAGGTTCACCTACAGCAGGTTGCACACAGTGGCATCCAGGCAGGTTTTGAATGTCTCCAGAGTCGGAGACTCCATCACTTCCCTGGGCAGCCTGTTCCAGTGCTCTGCCACCCTCAAAGTCAAGAAGGTCCTCCTCATGTTTAGATGGAACTTCCTATGATCGAGTTTGTGCCCATTACCTCTTGTGCTGTCACTGGAAAAAGGCTGGTCTCATCCTCCCGGCACCCTCCCTTTAAGTATTTATAGGTATTGATGAGATCCCACCTGTCTTCTCTTCTCCAGACTGAAAAGACCCAAGTCCCTCAGCCTTTCCTCATAAGAAAGATGTTCCAGCCCCCTAATCATCTTTGTAGCCCTCTGCTGTACCCTCTCCAGCAGTTCCCTGTCCTTCTTGAACTGGGGAGCCCAGAACTGGACACAGTACTCCAGGTGCGGCCTCACCAGGATAGAGTAGAGGGGGAGGATAACCTCCCGTGACCTGCTTGCCACACACCTCTTGATGCACCCCAGGATGCCATTGGCCTTCTTGGCCACAAGGGCACATTGCTGGCTCATGGTCATCCTGTTGTCCACCAGGACTCCCAGGTCCCTTTCCACAGAGCCGCTTTCCAGCAGGTCAGCCCCTAACCTGTACTGGTGCATGGGGTTATTCCTCCCCAGGTGCAGTACCTTACACTTGCCCGTGTTGAAATTCATTAGGTTTCTCTCTGCCCAACTCTCCAGCCTGTCCAGTATACAGTGGGGAAGATGAAGAAAGATGCAGATGATGTTTAAATCAGGAGAGTAATGCCGTATTTCCCGATGTTCTTTGTGTAATCTCCTCCAGAGGCTAATCTTACACATAAAGAGCTTTGAAAAGGCAGGTGACCCAAGTGAGGAAAAGTAAGTGGGCACTGCAAGTGAACAAAACAGTGATTTGATAGCATACTGGTTGAATATTTTGCATAATATCTATTTTAAGCTTCAATAACTAAACTGGTGTTCAGAAGGGCTTCTCTTCTTTCTCTTTCTTTTTTTTTTATAGACTCTTTATGTTACAGAGCAACTTTGAAGGACTAATAGTTAAGTAGCTGACGAATATCAATGTCACTTCAGACTTTAGTGAAGACCCAGTGCCTTTACCCACTGTGGTTTCTCATTTAGTTCACAAAATGAAGCAGACTAGGATGTGACACATGGAGCACTGTCAGATTTACAGTGGTAGCTGAATTTCCATGAACATTCTGCTGCTTTCAGCATACATAGCTTTGCCAAAAAAACAATCTCAGCAAAACAGTGCTCACCTAGCGGGATTTTTTTTAAAAAAAAAGAACGTGAAAAAATATGTATTTTCTTTGACCCTTTTTGAGAAAGCAGACAAGAGAGAAGGCTCCTACCCTGATGTCAGAGAAGGTGTCTATTCAAATACAGGCCAATGTGCCAGTGCTGGATCTTTGTATAGTTCTGGTAGCTGGTCAATGCTCTGACTGAAACACAGTGGTGATACTCCAGACAAACTACAACTCAAGTCTCTGACCAGTGATAGTACGATTACAAAGACTGAAGGGATGCCTACAAGCAGTCTCTGCTGATTTAAGAAGAGTAATCCCCAAGCAAAGCCCCTTAGGAAATGTTCCAAGGTCTGAGGACCGGACTGTTCAGCCATGAAGTCCCAATAAGCAGCAAGTAGCTCAATACCATGGGACAACACGCTACGATAAACTGAGGTACAACAAGAAACTGTGGCTTTATAACTCTTATGTTGGATTTAACCTGTAGGTTGGTACTGTCAGGAAGAAGACAATGCAATAGTTGGGGTGTTGCCAGCAGCTCTCCGCAATGATGATTCATTCAGTGATCTACCGTGTAGCAATGATACACCATACATGGAAGAGCAATGTTCTGGCTTGTGAGTTAGCTGCAGCTGGTCACCAGCATTGCTTTAACGACTCTCAGACCACATCATCTCCCTGCAAAAAAGGATCAGATTAGGATTCCATCATGTAAGAATGTTTTCACTTGTTTTCTTAAGATAGTGGGAACAGGCTTTTTAAAGAAAATTTGAAGCTTCTCGTGAAATGCAATGAACCCAGAACACAATAATGTTGCCAAACTGTGAAAAAGCAAGGGACTTTGTTAGAGCATGCCCATCTGAATGAAAGTAACAGGCATTAACCAAATTATCTAAGCTACACAGAAGCAAAAAAACAAAGGGTGAACATGAATCTGACATAAAAGCTAATTTGTATTAGTTTTCATTTTTGTAAAATTATTTTCAGCATCACATAGAGGGAACTTCTAAAAATGCATTTCAGTTAATAGTTTTCTCCATCTCACAGTACCAAGATGTCTGATTTTTATCTTGACAATGCTTTTTGGAAATGTTCCTCTTTTGAATCCTGACCACATACTTGGAGAAAAACGTGCATGCAAATAAACCATTTATGACAGAGGATCACAAACATTTTTTCCAGATGTCTTTTAAATATCCTATTTCTAACAACATTACAAGCTATTTAGAGACTACAGCTTCTGGAATTGGTAGCTTCCAGTGGTGCATTTCAGAACAGAAACTCAGAGTGTGCCGAGCCAGCAGTCATTGATGTGCCCTGAAAGGACTGTTTGATGGGCCAAATCCTGAGAACTGGGAAGTGTTTGTACATTTCATTCACTGCTGCAGATGTTCAGTTACCCTCAAGAGCAAAGCCCACTTACTTTGTGATGGTTGAACTTTCAGCCTTTGCTTGGAAAAAGAAATCATCTCCTACAGGGTAACAGATGTCAAACAGAAGGTATTTTTGAGCTTAACAATTATTTTTGTCAATGAAAATAGTCTTTCTCGCTTTCTTCTTCCTTGTCCCCTCACACATTTTCAATAGTGCTCCCTTTTATGATCAGATTTTGACTTCTGAAAGACTTCTTATGCAGGAGCTAATTGGGAACTGGTCTCTCTCATGACTGTGTTGATTGACCAGAGTGGATAAACTCTCCGAATTTAGTGGTGACTAACAGCCATCTGCCATACTCTATGACTAACATTATTCCGTTTTTGTGGGAAGATGTGATTCTATTTCTGATTCTTAAGCAATTCAAATCATCCTATACAGAAGATGTTTTGCCTTCTCAGCCTCTTTTTTTTTTCCCTCTGGAGAGAAGTTGAATCCCCTAAAACATGCAATCCAAGGGGCTGCTTTTGACCAAAAGGTAAGTGAATCTGTTTGGTGTCTGATGAGATGCAACAGAGTGTCAGTCTAAGCTTACTTTGTGAACCTGTACTGCTTTGCAAAGACTACCCATTTCAGTAGGATTATAATTGTCTGACAAGTTACTAGCACACAAAAAAAGACATAATCTCTTATGAGAAGGTTTAGGATAGGTTGTTGATGGATTGGAGACTATTTAAGACAACACTAATCAATGCATCTTGGCAACTGCCAGATGGGACACTGTATTTCCTGGTGGCTTCAAAGGGCATTTTAGAAAAAGATGCTAAAAACCAGAATGCATTTCATCATAGAAAAGGAAAGTGGTGGTAGATGGCAGGGATAAACAGCTCAAGGAACTGGTTTGGGGCATTGTGGCTCTTCTACCCACTTATGGGCTATGTTTTCTGTCTCCAAGAAGCGGTATTCATAACATTAGTGTATCTTTGGGGCCACTTTTCACTAGCATATTATACTTACTTTATGATATTATTATTCTAAAATCTAATGGTTTATTAATAATATTGATAAGGTAGTTATTAACTAATCATTAATTACCAAATATTTATTACTAATGATTAATGTTTGTAATATTTAATGATATTACCACTCTACTTCTGTGTTGGAAAAGCAGATGATACACAAAAAGAATGAGCAAATTCTGCATCTGAAGAAAGCTCCAGTTTGAGCTGCAACAGGAGGGATAGATGCTGGTATAGCCTGTAGAGCAAACAGGCAGAATATGGCTGGACCTATTCACTCAGCCAGGCAGGCACCTCACTTGGCAGCTGAAGCACCCTTCTAGAAAGGTCTCAAGAAGGTGAGCTTGGTGGTGGTAATATGGTGATAAAGTGAGGATGGCCATGGCAAAGCAAACGCTATGCAAGGCAGCAAATGAGGAGCCAACCTGGATAGGATCCTGTTCTCTAGTCACCTCCTTCATGTGTTGCCACAACACGGCTTTCTCTGAAAATGCTTTTATGTTTTTACTGAGCTAATGAACAAATAGGCTAAGACCTGAAATTATCATTTACAGCAAACAGGGCTGTAGGTGGTAGAAATGCAGGTGTGTTTTAATGTGTTATTTGCATAGTAAGCAGGGAACGTGTTATCACAGACCTGACTGTGAGTTGTAGGTCCAGAGGAGCAAAGTTTCTGTCACTAGCTGTGGGTGTCATACCCTGCAAACTTAATGATCCTGCAGTGTGTTTTAATAGAATTAACTAGCTAAACAAAGAGCCTCCAGATGCTACCCCACTCCCAATCCCAGGGACTTTCTAGAAACCGCTCCCATGTTAATCAAAAGCTGAACATGATTTACACTGTAGGGGACATCGGCTGTTGTAGAGCATCGGCTTAATGACTGCAGCCTTTACCAGCGCTCCCATGAGGCTCTGCCTTACTGGATCAGGTCTCACTGTGAAGTGTGAGCATGGGGTCAGCCCTTCAAAACGTGCATTTCAAAACTGCATGGTTTTCAATGGAAAAATAAATGAAGCATTAGAGCACTCTGATTTTTAAGAGACAGCACAGTTCTGTGCTTCTGGCCTATTGGACATAACTTCTGCTCCATGAACTCACCAGAGAGCTAGACAAGGCTTTTGCAGACTGTTGCAGCATACTTTATGGACCCTCCATAAATTATTGATGAAACAGCTAATCTTCCATGCATGCACGAACAACACACCTTATCTTTCTCTTTGGAGCTTAGGTGAGCATTGTTCATAATACAGATTTTGCTAAAAACATACCGTGCATGCACAGAACATGGTTTTCAAAGGCTCTTAAGGCAAACAGATCAAAATTGTTCATCACTGCAACACTCAAATTTCTCTGCTAAATTTTAAATTTCAGCCTGCACCTGTTTCAGTGTTAGAAGTGTCAAAAATCACCTCTCCCATTTATATTATGAGAAAAATATATTTGTTCCCTTTCTCTCACTTGAAAACAGCAACTTGCTTTTTTCCTTGAGCTTTGAGTTAACTTCATATTTGGGCAATGTAAAATATCAATCCAAGAAACAGAGGGTTGAAACACTACTGAGAAGTTGAAAACCAGAAAGCAAAAGGGAAATATCTAGGCAAGTGTTGTTACTGTTGTCAACATCTCATATGCCGTAAATACTTGATGAGTTTAAAAGAAAAAAAACCCACCTATTATCACTGTTACTTCTAACAGGAGAATTGTAGGGAGGAGAAGAAAGAGCTCCACAACTCCCTACGTGGAGTAAGTATATTATGCAGGGCAGTGCAGTGGCAAATCAAGCCCTGCAGAGCTGCTTTTCCCTGTGCCATGCAGCCAGGCACGTAACAGAAGCCTTTATTGCAGAGCATGGAGAACAGTGTAACATGACTGGTTGTGGTTGTATAGACTTCTTCCCTCTGAAGTAGGGACATCACATGGTGATGTGCTGAGAAACAGCCCGATCTATGATCCCTCCTAGGGATGGGGCAGCTTCTCCCTGCCTCTTCTCAGGGGCTTGGGAGGAAACCATACACTGGCTCCAAGTCATCACTGTTTTCAGTCTTGATGAAGCCTTTTTTCCAAGTTTTTCTGTTCACCTGAGACAGTAAAATAATGGAAGAGGGAACTAGAGCCTATTGATCTCACACTGGGTGAACAAATGGACTCTGACTCTACAGACTCCTTTTAGGAGGGTATTGACATGGAAGACAGTTTGAAATTCAGATTCTGGGCTACACTTGCAGAACAGGGGATTAGAAAAGAATAATTTTGTAACCTGATTAAATATTATTACATCTCGATGTATTTGTGCTGTGAAAGGACCAGGCACACGCCAGGGCTTAGGTCTACAAACTCTGTGAAATCAATAGGAACTGAGGAAGCTTAGGTAGGAGACAGAAATGTCAATATTCTGTTGGATCTGGGCCAGGGTTTGACAGTGTAAAGGACTGTGCAAAGACAGCACAAGACCCTTCCTCAAAGAGCTTGATGTCTAAATATGAAGAGTAAGTTACCAAGAAGTGAGAAATTCAGGACTTCCCACTACAGGCACAAGGCCTCACTTTTCTTATCCTATTAAGTTTTAAAACCCATCACATTGCATGTTGGCTTAACGGACCTGCTCATATTAGCCCACAGTCCTTTTCTTGTAGCATGTGTGTCTTCAGTGAGACATTAACACCTCCAGAAACACATGGAATAGCAGTACAAGAAAAACCCCAATACATTTCGAGCTATCTTTAAACACTATAAAGGGAAGTGGTTAGAGAAGGAGAGTTAGAAACCTATGATTTGCCATCTTTCAGTCATTCCGTTTCTCAGCAAGAGCTCTTCAGACAGCCCAGAGTTTATTTATGGGAGCTACAGGACCACCAAAGTAGGCAAATGTGAAACTGAAGTGGTCTTCCTCAGCAACCCAACTGAGAAGCTACGTGAGGGCCTGATCCCGCTCCCAGCAGAATCACAGAATCACAGGGGTTGGAAGGGACCTCTGGAGATCATCTAGTCCAACCCCCCTGACAGAGCAGGTTCACCTACAGCAGGTTGCACAGAGTGGCGTCCAGGCAGGTTTTGAATGTCTCCAGAGTTGGAGACTCCACCATCTCTCTGGGCAGCCTGTTCCAGTGCTCTGCCACCCTCAAAGTCAAGAAGGTCCTCCTCATGTTTAGATGGAACTTCCTATGTTCAAGTTTGTGCCTGTTACCTCTTGTCCTATCACTGGGCACCACTGAAAAGAGACTGGTGCCATCCTCCCGGCACCCTCCCTTTAAGTATTTATAGGCATTGATGAGATCCCCCCTCAGTCTTCTCTTCTCCAGACTGAAAAGACCCAAGTCCCTCAGCCTTTCCTCATAAGAAAGATGTTCCAGCCCCCTAATCATCTTTGTAGCCCTCTGCTGTACCCTCTCCAGCAGTTCCCTGTCCTTCTTGAACTGTGGAGCCCAGAACTGGACACAGTACTCCAGATGTGGCCTCACCAGGATAGAGTAGAGGGGGAGGATAACCTCCCGTGACCTGCTTGCCACACACCTCTTGATGCACCCCAGGATGCCATTGGCCTTCTTGGCCACAAGGGCACATTGCTGGCTCATGGTGATCCTATTGTCCACCAGGACTCCCAGGTCCCTTTCCACAGAGCCGCTTTCCAGCAGGTCAGCCCCTAACCTGTACTGGTGCATGGGGTTATTCCTCCCCAGGTGCAGTACCTTACACTTGCCCATGTTGAACTTCATTAGGTTTCTCTCTGCCAGAGACCACACTGATCAAGGCAATGGTATTATGGGACCTTTGGCTGCAGCGGAAGCAGGATGAGGTTTGAAACTGTGCAAAGTGAATACAAAGGACCATCTGACCACTAGTGGTGACACTGCTCAGTGGGCTCTGCTATGCATGATGTGATCCAACACACCTCTTCCTCAAAATATTTTATCGCTTGGTGGTAAATTATCTTGGAAAGATAATTTAAGGAATCAGCCACTGACAGTTGGCCATCAGGGCTACAAGGGAAGTGTTAAAGACTTCAGTGACCTCTCGCACCGGAAGAGAGGCTCAGGCCTATCATAGTCTTAACCTTGAAGGTTGGCACGGTCAGAAAGAGCATACAGAAGGCACCATTGCTATTGCAATAAAAACAAAAAACTTCAAGGAAAAAAAACCCAAACATTTTCTCTGTAGGCAAATTAAAAGTGGATCCACAGGTTGCCATGGATACAACAGTCCGTTTACTCTAGTAGTGTTTTCTAGCAGCTAAACACAAGTATAAATGATTAAGGAGAAAACAGAGCTATGTTTATAATCATAGAATCATAGAATGGTTTAGGTTGAAAGGGACCTTAAAGATCATCTAGTTCCAACCCCAATAAAGTTCCATTAGGTTTACATAATTAGTTCTCTCAACTGCAAACCACCACTGGTGCCCTTTTTCTCAACTGTTCATAAAAATCCAGTGGGCTGATGAGACCATTTATAGAACCACCTGTCCTATCTCTACCTCTCCACAATCGTTTGGGATCAAAGGACTAGTAGCATGTCACACGTGGCAATTTTCACAATCCAGAACCCTCATTTTGGGTTACGGTAATCCAACTCGCAGTTTGTATGGCTGGTCTGAGAGGAACACATGCACAGCTATGTCTTAAACTATAAGGCAAGCCAAAACCCTAGGCACACAGCCCTAGGTGGGAGCCTCTATAGTCCTGTCTCAGAAATTAATCTCAGAGATTAAAGCAGTCTCTCTGCATGTGGGACAGGCAGAAGAGCTACTTGTCTTTGTACAAATTAGGCTAAAAGAGGGGAAAGTTCTGCCAACAAAAGGATCACAAGTATGCATGGCAGGAGACTCTATCTTTAAAACATGATGTTGGATGGGTAACTGCAAGGCTCAGTCCTGCCTCTCTCGGTTGATGTTGTAGTGGTCTCCTCCCAGAGCTCTTGTGTCCAGCATTCCCTTCAAAAGAAGGAAAGCTGAAGTTCTGACATCTGGCATGCCATTAAGTAGGAAGGTCCTGGCAGTGTGCCTCAGCCAGCTGTAATGGGAGCCAGCTTTTGGAGTGAAGTATGCGAGAGTTGGGAGAAACTGTCTCCTGCAACCAGAAGCTAGAGAAGTCTGGGTGGGTTTCTTCAGTCTCTGGACGGTTTCTATTAATATTTTTACTGGAGGCCTGTTCTGATAAACCATCTTTTTCTGTCCCAGACTTCAGAGCAGTCCTTCCCACTGTTGTGTTTTACTTAAAAATAGCATTTTTGTGTTCATGGACACTCTCATAGAACCTGGATGCTGAGGTGAATTCTACATCATCTGGATGGAGAGATCCATCCATCCACAAATGAAAAATTTGTTGCAATGGCTCTAGTACAAAGAACCTTTCAACATCTTTAAAGTATTTTTTTCAGTCTTAAAAACCATTGTGTGAGAAGGTCAACACAGGGCACTGCTATTTTTTGTTTCATGGGGACTACATATAAAACAGACAATGTTTGTGAAGAGTAACCTGTGTTTTTCTACATGCCAACCCAGCAAACTGGATTCATGAGTTTCAAGCTGGTCGCTCATCATTACCAGCAAGAAAAATTCTGCAAAGTCCAGTTATGCCTTCCCATCAGGGTATTCTGAAGACACAGGGTGGCATGGATGCGATTAAACAGATAGTTTAGCCTACAGGGCTATGATTTCCGGTGAGCAGGGAGAAGAAATGAAGCCAGCATGATGCCCAAGTTACAGGCTAAGTTGGCAGAGCTTGCAGTAAAAAAAAAAAAATTAAATCCATTTGTATATAAACTTAGTAATTTTTTAATATAATCAATAAGACACTTATGAGATTTTTCAAAGTAGAAATATGTCTTAAATCTCACCTCTCAAATTACACTGGGCTTTTCTGTTTGCTTAAGGACACACAGGAGATGGATTCTTTTCTCTGGATTTGGCTGTATGCACTACATTGAACTTTAAAGCTTTAATGAAGTCATTGCAATTTAAAAATATCCAAATAGAACATAAGATTGGTCTTTTAAATACTTACACAGTCCAGTTTTTATCATATTCCAGATTGTGCTAGGGTCCTTGAGAATTATCAGAAGGACATTAATCTTTGTTTTTTAAAGACAGAAACATTCAGTATTATAAAATTCGTAAAATCTGTAGCACTAACAGATCTTCAGATCAACCTACACTGAAAGTTTGCATTAAAAAATGCAAATAATACGTGCCCTCCCCCAGTTGCATACAATCAATCCACAGAACCCAATTGCTGTTTATTTTGCAAGCAGTGCTGTGAAAGGGTAGGCTTGATAGCTGCTGTCGCTGTCGGCGAGAAGGGAGGCAGGGACTGTCCTCTTAATGAGTGTTTGTACAGTAACCAGTACAGTGGGATGCCAATAATAAACCTTGATCAGAGATTTCAAATGTTCCCGTAACATCAGAGAGACCATTCTGACTGCTGCACAACCAGGGGCTTCAGCTGCTGTATGAAATCCTTAGATTACTCCAGGGATACTTCTGAATTATGTTTAACTAACCCAGTCAGGGCATGGGTATTTTCACTTCCCTCGTTTTTCTTGTACTACCATATTGCTTTTAAATCAGCGGCAATTTTGGAAGAATGGTTATTTCACACCGTACTCGCCCGAGAAACCAAACCCCACGCTGCAGATGCTCAGCCCCACACCCTGCTCTGTGCTGCATCCAGCAATGGGCCGGAGCATGTGTGCCACCCCATGCAAAGCCTCCCCAGAGCCTTAGCCGGGTGGCAGGCCCAGCAGCGGCCAGCACCTGGCTGGTGGGGCCCAGGTGCCAGGTGCCCCGCGGCACCTTCCCTGCTTTGCTTCAAGGGCTGCCCCAGCTCTGGAGCTCTGTGCCCAGTTTTGGGACACTGACACCAAGGCCTCCACTGCTATATCCCTGCTCACGCTTCCCTTTCTGTCACGAAGCCACAGGACGAGTTGGTGTGGCACTGGCCGCGCCATCGAGGCCCCGACCCCCCCGGGCCCTACCTCAACGCCTTTCTCCTCCCTGGGGAGGCT
>VYXH01005058.1:542394-597747 GCA_013397275.1 Burhinus bistriatus | reverse complement strand
GCGAGTGGCGGGGGGGGGGAGGGAAACAACCAACCAAACAACAACATTTGCATCTCAGAACAGGACGTGATGATTGCTGTCATCCTCAACTGAGCTGATGGCTTGCCTGTCTTAAGGTTGCTTGTCTTCACTATTGGGGTTTTTTTTTGTGTGTAGTGTTTAATTCCTTCATTTTGCTATGAAAAGGTAAATGCAGAAGAGTGCTGCTAGACTTGGTGTAGTGTGCTGAAATTTGTGCAGTGGGTCAGGTAGAAATCTATTTGAGGAGGGAGCTTGGGATGGTGTGTAAGGTAGCACTGGAGCCCAGAGAAAGTTCTGTCATGCTTCTGACAGATGTGCAAATAGAAGTTGTGTCTGCATCTAGAAATAGCTAGACACTGTAAAATATATAAATATCAAGCTGATATGCCTCTTTAAAGAACTCTGCAAGTTTTATTGATGATTCTTATTCATAAGCATGTCTAAGATCAGGTTCTAGACTATAAGCTTCATGGTGTGATACTATCTCAGCATCAATTATCACTTCATTTCTCTGCCTTTGCTGGCTTATTCCTTCATATCATTACTTTATAGTAATATCCATTTTAATGTAGACAGAACTGGGATTAGTATTTTAATGCTAGTTTGGAAAAGAATTAAGTTGGTGACCTATTAATTCAGGAAGTTGATGACCTATTAATTCAGGAATTCGTATTTCCTTTGAAATAAACGAGTCTGATTTATGATTGTGAGAAATAGATGCAGATGTCTCTTCAGGAAGGTGTACGGGTATTGCTGTGAATATTTCCTCCTAGTAATAGATGGAGAAGAGGTTGCTGCTGCCCTTTCATTCTGTTGATCATGGTGATGATGATAGATGCTGCATGCTCTTCATAGCACGGTGATTTGGTTTGGCTGAAGTTCAGTTAGCGTTGTGCTTTGATATGTGTGAAACGTACCCTCTGTCATGTTTTTCTTTGACTACTCAAATTCCAAGCATTGTATATAACTAAACTCCTATAATCCTAATTTGTAGATGGACTAGGTTTAGGTCACGCATATATCATAATTGGAGTTGCACTAAGCATACTTGTACTGGCATGATTGTCACTTCATTGGACACTGTTCTGACCCAAGAGTTTGGATCCATACCCACTAAGGAAAAGGTCTCTACTGAGGTGAAGACAGGTGTCCCTTGCAGTGACAACACGTCTTTCAGTCACTAATGGAGCACAAGCAAGAAATGCAGGGTCAGACACAGAGCACTAACAAAACTGTATTCTCAGTTCAGATGTGTTGGATGTAAGAATCCTTTCTTTCTCGGCTCTGAGCTTAAAAGGAAGAGGCTTTCACGAGACAGATAAAACTTATCTTAGGGTAGCACCAAAGCTTCCAAGTGCAGCCTTTTGGTCAACATCTCAAGAGAAGAATCCTAGTGGCAGTACCTGACATCATCTGATGCCAGAAGACAAATGTCCTTGTGGACTGAAGTCTCAAAAGACTTCAGCTACGTCAATGTTGGAAATAAATCCTTGAATCAGACTAGGATCAAATCTAGCATCAAGCTGTTAGGTTTGGGAGACTGCCCCTTCATGAAAGGGAAGGTGCAGAGGAGAAAATGGTTTAAATTAGTTAATGAGAATGAGGAGCCACTTACAAAACTCTTGGGGTCTTTTTAACTAGAAATAGAAAATGCTATCACTTCCTTTTCTCTTTTTTCTTTTTATTTTTTTTTGAGTAAATTACTTAATACCGCTTTTTCCTTCCCACCCTCAATATTAAATGGATGTCTTAAAAACATATTATATCCATCCCTAGAATTAGTCATGAGCACAGACAGGCTAACTGATACTTCATCTCAAAACTATACTAGAAGTCCAGATGTGCTGGGGGCTGCTGGCAGTGTTAGATGGTTCAGTATTGCCTCATTCTGCAGTCAGTCCCTGCATGTGTTCATGGTGACGCCTGCCTTGCCCGTGTGGAAGATTCTGACAAATCGGGAAAGGTCTGGATTGACTTCTGTCAGGATAGAAGTTACTGGACAGCATAGCTATGCAACACTGTGCTGCTTGTATCCCTGACTTCTTTTTCTGCCCCTTTTTCAGGGATCTCCAGTTGCTGTTGTTTCTGTTCCATTTAATAAAAATAGAGGGTGCTTAGACTCCCTGGAGGGGAAAAAAACCAAATCATGAATAGCTTTAGCTGACTTCCTTTGTGGAAATCCAAAATAGCTGTTAACTTTAACACAGAGGTTAGAACAGATGGCTTACTGGCACTTCATGTTATTTCCAGTTAAGCTACTCTACAAAATCATTCTCTTTAGTTACTGAGAAAAATCCCAACCATATTGTGATGACCTGATTTTTAAACTGGTAACTAGTGGCACTGTGTAGTTCTGATTAAAATAGGTTGAGGAAACAAGGCAGCTCAAGTGCCTGTCACAAATATCAAAGCAGTAACATGAGTTCTGGGGTACTGGGGTACAAGTAGCGGATAGGAGGTCATAGAATGGTTTGAGTTGGAACTAGATGATCTTTAAGGTCCCTTCCTTCTCCCCTGCCATGGGCAGGGACATCTCTCACTGGACTGGGTTGCTCAAAGCCCCATCCAGCCTGGCCTTGAACACTTCCAGGGATGGGGCCTCCACAACTTCTCTGGACAGCCTATTCCAGTGTCTCACCACCCTCACAGTAAAGAATTTCTTCATGAGATCTAAGCTAAATCTACCTTCTTTCAGTTTAAAACCAATTTCCGTTGTCCTGTTGCTACAGTCCCTGATAAAGAGTCCCTCCCCATCTTTCCTGTAGGCCCCCTTTAAGTGCTGGAAGGCTGCTATAAGGTCTCCCTGGAGCCTTCTCTTCTCCAGGCTGAACAACCCCAACTCTCTCAGCCTGTCTTCATAGCAGAGGTGCTCCAGCCCTCTGAGCATCTTCGTGGCCCTCCTCTGGACCCGCTCCAGCAGGTCCATGTCCTTCTTATGTTGGGGGCCCCAGAGCTGAACGCAGTACTCCAGGTGGGGTCTCACGAGAGCGGAGTAGAGGGGCAGAATCACCTCCCTCGACCTGCTGGCCACACTTGATGCGGCCCAGGATGAGGTTGGCTTTCTGGGCTGCAGGTGCGCATTGCTGGGTCATGTTGAGCTTCTCATCAATGAATGCCCCAAGTCCTCCTCAGGGCTGCTCTCAATCCATTCCCCACCCAGCCTGTATTTGTGCTTGGGATTGCCCCAACCCACGTGCAGGACCTTGCACTTGGCCTTCTTGAACTTCATGAGGTTCACACAGGCCTACTTCTTAAGCCTGTCCAGGTCCCTCTGGGTGGCATCCCTTCCCTCCAAGTGTGTTGACCACTCCACACAGCTTGGTGTTGTCGGCAAACTTGCTGAGCGTGCACTCAATCCTACTGTCTATGTCGCTGACAAAGATGTTAAACAGCACCAGTCCCAGTCTTGGAGGCAGCTGCTGAAATGCATTCCCTGAGAGCCGGGCTACAGCAGGTCTGTGGGTAGGCCAATGCGTGTGTGTAAAAGTGTGGTCACATCCATGATCAAATGTTGGATCCAGGCATGTTTTGGCATCTCCCTTCTCATTGTGTCCAAACCTTGCTGTGAAGGGGAAGCAGAATTGATTTGTTGGGAAGTGAACCTACAAATATATAGGCTCCTAGGAAAGGAGGTCTGACCTTGGCCCAAACAGTACTTTAATTCTGGAAGGAGGGATAGCTGGGGCTCCTCTGGCTTCCCTTCCTCTGAGGGCAGGACAGAGCTACTTGTGGAAGTGCAGAAAGAATAAGAGAACAAATTGCTGCTAGGATAGGAAGAGCATAATTGAAATGGACAGAGCGAGTGAGCAACTATTATTACTTTAGTGACAAGCTAGTGCGTGCCAGTAACTCAAGGCAAACCCTTGATTGCTGGTTGCTCCTGCCTCAGACTTAATTGGTGTGCTCTTCCTTCCTTCAAGAGTGAGGTGGCTCTGGGTGGTGCTTTCCCTTGTTATCTCAGTTACCTGGCCAGGAAATGTTCCATAACACATAGAGGCACTATTGGTTCTGGTCTTTCTTTGTGTAGAGTCTTAGAAGGTGCAAATACCCTGGTATTGCTGCAGCTTGATGTTCCTGAATTGGGGTAGCTGGCGTTCTCTTCTTAGAGTCCAAGGCTTCCTATATCCATATAGTTCAGCAACCAGAAAATTTGACCTCAGATGTAAGAGCGCTTCCTATTGTTAGGGATAATCTTTTAGGGGGCAGCAGTAGCAGAGACCTCTGAGCAAAAGTTAATGCTGAAGTCCTCAAAGTTACAGCCAATCGATGTTACTGTTTTCTTCATTTTTTTAATGCCCTCTAAACCCTGTTCTTAAGCCTCTATCTGAGGACAAAATGTCAAGAATGTTCCTTGTTGAAAGAGCATAGCAGCTGCTCTTCAAATTGTATTTAGAGAGTGTAACTAGCTTTTTATGGACTTCTAGAATATTTCTCTGAAACGCTAAATGTGTTGTAAGTTACCATCTTTAAAGGACACGCTCCAGTAGAACAGCATGCTGTCAGGGACAAGTTGCGTAGACTGTGTCTAGCAGTCAGGCTCTCCTTGTCACCTTGAAGAGGCTTAAATGAGTATTTAAAGTAGTTTTTAATTTTTTTTTTAAATGAGAATTTCTTTTTCCAGAAAGACCAGGTTATGGGAAACAGTCATTTATTCCATCATGGCTGCCACATTAGGAGATGATCTTCTATGCAACGGAGGATATGTCCTCTGAAAGAGGAAATGAACCTGCATGTTCCAGCTAAAGTCAAGGAAGCAAGGCATAGCTTTAAATTCCAATTTGTGACCACCCTCACAGTAAAAAAGTTTTTTCTTATGTTTAATCACAAGTGTCTGTTTGCATGTCAGCTGCAAGGCTTCACTCTTGATTGGATTTTTTTCAGTAGTGTTGTTATTTTATGCACGTTAAATAAGGAAAATTAATTTAGTTCCTTCAAGTTAGTCTCCAGTGAATAATACAATACAATATATATTGATATAGCATGGAGTTGTTCATTTGACCTGTGTTCTAAATAGTTTTAGCAGAGCTAGACAACTCTGTTTAAATAATCAAAGGAGAGGAAAGTGATACAGGTAAGGGGAGAAAGGCTTTTGGCTGTTATTTGAATGGCTATAATTGTAACTGGGTGAAGGGTTGTGGAAAGTCTTTGCAGGATGTACAGGGAGATCCAACGCACATACTCTTCCCAAGAGTGTGGGAAGCCAGCATTCCGGCAGCAGGGAGCCTGCGGGAAGAGCTCTTGGGTCAGGCTGGGCCATAAAAGAAGGCCATATACATACCCCATCTGACAGTGGTGGTGATCTTGGTTCAAGTCCTGAATTGAATCTGAAGGCTTTAGTCTTATTAGATTGAGGTCAATACTTAGAGATTCCAGAGGTGGAAGAAAAGCTATGAAAGCTACTTAGTCGCTTATGGCAGATTCTGCTTCAGAAATATCTGGGCCAAATTCTCTGACTGTAAGTGGATAAAGTGCTGCTGATGCGACTTGTTCTTGCTTACTTATGTCATCAGAGGAATTAGCTGCTTTTGACTTGCATAACCATGGAAAATACTGGAAAAAAATTGTCTCTGTATAATCTGTTCTTGCATTCTAAGTAGAAATTACTTATATTGTCCTAGAAGTGTTGTGATGCTGTCATTATAATAAATACATCACAAAGATGTACATGACTACTTTGCAGATCATTTATGGGATGACTTAAAGGTTTGAAGTTTTGCTAAATAAGTGAATTATGCAAAGGCTTAATATCTCATGCGTCTTACGAAATCTAAATGTACTCTTCAGGTGGCTTTACTGGGTTTAAAGCACACTTTCCTTCTTCCATCATCACTGAAGTGGTACAAGTGCATGACATGACAGCCTTACTGGTTCTAAAATTTAGTGCAACTTAGTTATCTGTGTTCCCTTCCTTCTTTTGCCCATACCTCTGCTATTGAACATGCATTTGGGGAGTAACCCAGCATTGATAGCCTTCATGGAAAAAACTGTTGTTCTTCTCCTTTTATACAGAGAACTAGTTTTGGTCAGTACTTGAGACATAAAAGTCTATAAGCACTGCAGATCAAGGTCTTCTCCATAGACACCGCCTAGCCTTTTACAGAGAAAAAGCGTATTTACTTCTAGGTTTGTCACTGCACCAACTGAGTCTTTTCCCCTTGCAGCTATTGATGGGGTCATTTAGAAGTAGAAGATTAGTTCCTACAGTTACTCATGTCCTTTTGTCAACAGCACAGAAACAGCAGAGCAAACAATTTCCTTGTCTGCATACCTCCAAGTCAACCTGGAGATGAAATTAGCTTCTCTGCTGAGTCTACTGAGGATGCTAATAGTGGCATTGACTTGCTAGTTCTGTATAGACAGCTAGGTCACAGGAAGCTGTCCTGGATGCCACAGACTTAAAAGAAGCTAGAAATCTCTCTTGGGTGTGCTTGTTCATGTAGGTGTTTTGCTTCCCCCCCATGCTCAACCTTCCAAAATTTTGGAGCAGATATATTTAGCAGTTTGGAAATACAAGGTGCTTCCCAAAGGGAAGGTAATCATGGATTATGTAGAGGTCAGTGGAATGTAACCCCTAAAATACCTCATCCTTCTGAATACTGCCAAAAATTTGGCATGTTATTAGAAAACAGAACAGATGGACTCAAAAGGAATTCATGGCTGAGACAAATGCGTGACAATACCAGTATTTGACATCTCGCTTCATTGTGGTAAGGCATCCTTTCTCGGAGCTTATCCAAGCTCCCACTTCATATTCCTTAAAGAACAGGATGTTAATCAGTCACTGGCTCTATCTGAAAATGAACGGTCACATAACTGAGTGGATCTTTTTAAAACGAAGCCAGAGCTCCTTGATTGGGAGGCTGCAGGGAAATAGGCTTGGAAGGCTCCTTAGCTTATTTTAGCTCCGTATAAATTACTCCTGGATTGTCTCCTGATTTTCTGTGAAGACAACTGGTATTAATGGCACATGATAGAAAACATGCTTTCAATTCTGCTTTCTTGGACAGCATGGGGGATTCACGTGACCTGTATTGACAAACTATGTTTGTCATTAAGAAGGACAAAGAACAAAACCAAGCAACTTCTATTCAGCAAGCAATACAAAGCTGTAGCTGTTGAAAACTGGGGAAACTGAAGTGTAGTTGAAGAGGCTCACTCTAAGGATGCAAAAATCATGTCCGAGAGGTGTACACGGGAGATGCTGAAGCAAAGAATATTGTGTAGGTCTTTATGGATGGGGGGGAATTAGCTGTGCGTTAGACAGGAAGAATAGTGAACTGAGATAAGACATACAGTAAGCCCATCAGTGGGCACAAATGGAAGGGTTATTTCTAGTGAAGAAAAAGCAGAAAACAGACTTAAAGCAGCTGCTGTTATAACTGTGATTCATTCCTGATTACATATGGCAGAGAGGTGGGTGTGTATGAAAGATTAAATGAGAGGAAAAAATGAGAATATCTTTCTTTTTTTAAGTTACTTATGAAATTCACTGTTGTGGAAAGTCTGACTATTGAGTGCGTATAGTCTTGTCTGCTTTTTTTGAAAGGTAGATGCTGGCTAACTTCCCGGTGGGTAGCACTTGTAGGTATGCAGTCTGGGGTCAGTGCGTGGCTGTTCCCATTGATGTCATGGTGCTGTCTGCTGCTGGATGCACCCTGCTGATACAGGGCTTGAGCAACAGTAATCTTGTCAGTTCATGCCCTGAAAAACTACTTTGAAGAGGTTATATGTGTTGAAACTCATGCATGTATGCCCTTAGGCATATGACGTTTGGGATGGGGACCTAGGACTACTTATTCTGCTCCAGTACAGAGAAAACAGTTAAACTGGACTGCAAGGCAAGAGGTAGCCAGCCTTCCTCAGAGGGCAGCGTGGTGGCTTGTAAACCTTCACTTGCTGCAGTGGCCTGGTGAAAATGAACTACCTTCTGTTTGCGGCAAGAAATTCCTGAGATGATCTTGACAAATGTAAGATGCTCTTAGACCTGTCATGCTGGGTATGTTGCATTATGCATAGGTGGATATAAATTCTTATTTAGTCTTTCAAAGGGCTTCTAGTTTGCTGGACTGTATTCCTGAATGGGATTCCTCAATGAGAAGACCTCCTTAAACTAAGACTTTCTGCCATTTCTTGGGCTTTGTAGTTATTCCTTACTTATAAATTTGTCCTATTATGTGGTAAAACACAATATCTGAAGGCTTATACTTGTGACATCTACATTAATTCCCTCTTGTCGCTGTCTTTGAGATTAAAGAAATTAAGCACTAAGACTTGGAGTGCCTTTGAGTGATCTGTAGCTATTTTCATGGTGCTAACATTGCTGCAAATAGTCTCAGACCTTTCTTTTAAGGGTAAGGAAAGGATGCAGTTTTAAGCATATCACGAATCTCCCCCATTGGGAAAAGAGTGATGGGTTTTGGAGTAAACGACATCCTGCTCTTTCTGCTTGACGGGGTTGTACTTGATAAATAAGGAATGACCCTCTCAAAAAAGGCCTTTCTTCATCTGCCCCTGTACTACTGGGTAATGACTCACTTAAAATGACATCAGAGATAGTCTAAAACAGCTTGTCAAACCTCTACAGCAACCCCGTCATTGTGCCCCATGGGGTCTGGCAGCTCCCTGTGGGCTGGGTGCTATGGGGGCTCCCCATGGGGGTCCGTCAGAGCAGGGCTTGGCAGCCAGGGCCTGTCCTACCACCCCAGCCAGGGCAATAGCAGCAGAGGTCACTGAGCCAGCTCTGGGTGTCGGGCACCTCCCTGAGGACAGGCAGAGGCTGGGTCAGGATGTGGGCCCGGCTCAGGCAAGGGCAGGGCTGATGGCCCTGGGGGTTGACATGGGGTCCTCGGCCAGGGGGGGCCAGGCAGGGACAGTCAGGCATGGTGATGCCCCTGGAGTGCTGGCAGCAGCTCCTCAAAATAAATTATTTGGTAAAAACTGTGACTTTCTGTAATGTCTTTTCAACAAAAAAAAGGTGTTGAGGAAGAATTCGGCAGTGGTTGTTTGGGCTGCTCTTCCAGCCCACTTCCCAATGGCTTGGGGCTCTCCTTACCCTCTCCCTGCAACTCCGGCTGTTGGTAGCTAGCCCTCCCCTCAGCCATGGAGAGCTTGGCTGCTGCCACAGAGCGACTGGAAGACAGCTCTGTCTTCTCATTACCTTTCTCTTCCACAGGTGCCCTGCAAGTTTGTTTCTGTTCAAATTACCTTTTTTTATTTCTCATGTATGAAACAAGGTACCAGCTTATGGTGGTTTTGGTGCCTGGAGCGGCTCTGCATAGTTAGGAGCTATCTGAGCCTTGTGGAGGCCTGCCATGGTCACTGTGTTCCCCGTCAGACTTATCTCCTTGTTTTCGGTACTGAATCGGAGGCAAGTTCTTGAGGCAGGAACTATCTCTGCATTACTAGCTCTGAGTTTCACCTTGTGCTTTGCATTACTCTATCTGTTGCAACAAACCTTGCAGAGATTAAAATATGTAGCGTGGAGAAGCAGGCAGATGCAGAAACATTTATTCATACCATCTAGTCCCTGTCAGGTATTCTCACTCAAATTGTCATTACTGCAAATGTCTGTTTCTGTCTCCATATGAATTTGGTAAGGTCTGGCCCAGTATCTCCAAAAATGTGTTGCATAAAGATCTTGCAAAAACTTAATGTTCTGATAGAATTTTTTTTTTTTTCATTTAATGAGAATTTTAAACCATCTTCCTGAATGGTGGTGGACTTACTGAATTCATTTATTAAACTTTTAGATAACATGAAGTTGAGAGTGATGCTGTGTACACTGGAGGCCAGGCTGAGAATCTGCAAGGTTCTTGACAGCCTGAAATAGCCCAGGGGGAGAAAAAGGGCATGGTGCAAGAGAGAAATGCTTAGTGTGAAGGCAGCAGTGACTAAAAGAAGTGGAAAATGGAGGGGAAAGGGAAGAACTGTTTCGATGGAAGAGGAACTGGAGGTTGAAGCTGAACACCAGACAAATGTGACTCAGTGTCATGTTGTTGTGAAAAGGCAAACATCCTCCCCAGATATTTAAACAGATTGTATGAGTCTTGTGATGAGACTGGCTTGCCATTTGTGAGAGAGAGTCTGGGTCACCAACACAGGTGAGAAGCAAATAGTCAAATGTGAAGAGAAAGGACTGAGAAGCAGAAAATCTACTAACTGGACCACCTTTCAGTATTCTGTTTTTAAGTTAAGTGGTCATATGTATAAGTAAGGGCTCTTATAGGAAAGGGAATTATTTGCCTTACCTGCTCTGAAAACTGAATATAAGGAATAACAGGTGTAAATTGAATTGATGGATAATTAAATCACACACGATAGAAACTCTCAAACAGACAGTGCAGTGCTGCAGAAGACATGAGGTATGTCACTGGAAGCGCAAGAAGTGGCACTAACCTGTTGTAATAGACCAACACCCAGCATGTGTCCTGAATGGGGATAGAGGCCTGGGCTAAAGGACTTCCCGAGGTCCCTTCCAGCGTTCTTTCGACTGGTTAAGAGAAATGCAAACACTAGGGAAGCTGCTTAGTGGCAAGTTGTATGTTGGAGTGCTATGCAAAAGGCTTGTTATTGCATCTCCTGCGTCAGCTTTGGGAGCAGAGAGAAAGCTGTATAGCTTGTGGGAAGGAGCTGTGTGCTCACAGAAGGCCTCCTGGTCCATTAAGGTGAAACTCCCTCCTTCCCTTTGCCCCGGTAAGTGGCCCAGGCACACTTGGGAGTTACTCAGGGTATTGTTCTCACCCTCACTTCTATGGTAAAGAGTTGTGTGTTCATGAATCTTGTATCTCTACTCAAATGACTAATTCTGAGCCTCCTTCTGTGTGTCAGAAGCGTTAATCTTCTTGTGCCAGGGATGCCTGATAGAACACTACCCAAATACTTGTGAGGTTAGCAATGCTACACTTGGGAGGCACTTAGTTACTGCATCATCCAGTGGTGCCTAGGTTTGTAGTTGCCTTCGTGCATGACTCTTTGTGAGGTATGAAGAGCCTCCTTGCAGCTGAATCCCAACACAAACTTCTGTAGACCATGAGGATGGATATGTGGAGGAAGACAAGCACAGGTCTGGAATAGGCCCAGCTATAAGTCATAGTCCAGACACCTGCACTAACTGATGACCGTGTAACAGATGTCTTCACAAGAAAGGACAACAGAATGTCTGCTCCATGTTTCTCCAGTTCATGGACTGGGTATCAGAAGGTTGTTTCTTCACTTCTTTGAGCATTGCAAAATTGTTTCATCTTGCAAAGAGTACTATTGGCACTTAGGTCTTCTCTTTTCCTGATGTTTACCTCAAGTACATTTAAGAGATTTGCTGCCTTTTTTTTTTTCTTTCTTTCCCTAGGCTAAAAATAAGACAGTAACAGGTTTCTTCACAATCTTCCCTTGCAAGAATACACCTCTACTTCTAGTAGTAGTTCATTGTCTTTCCCAGCTTAGGATCAACTCTTTGTTGGCAAATTGCACAAGGTTGTAAGGTCTTATAGTTCCTTGTTCAAAGGTACTAATATGTCACTATCTCCGCTAAAGATAATCAAAAACCTGCCTAATGCTACCTAGAAAACGACTGGTGTATAAGTCAGTTGTGCATCACATTTCTGCATAATGAGAGATTGACTCTGATTTGAGCAGATAATTAGAGAAAAAACTTTCATTACTGGTCTGTAAGATTTATTTTGGCCAACAAATCCACCTATTACCTAGTAAAATGATCAGCCAGTTAGTGTAAAATGATCATTGCCAGTTAGTGTCTTGATCATACACTTGGTTCTAGTTCCATGTTCTAGTAGAAAATGAAACCAATCTCTTTCCCAAAGTCACCTACCTTCATCCAGGCAACTCCTCTCTCAGCCAAGTATCTAGGTAAAGAGGAGACAGAAGTCCCTAATCATACAATCCCACTAGGCTGAGGTAAATATAAACCATGTTGAGCTCTGTCAAGTGCGAATTATAATGCAAGCACCTACTTGCTTTCTGGGACAGATGGTGGGTGTAAAATACTCAGGTATGGATATTTTTGAATTGGTACTGTCAAAGCGGGTACTGAATATGAAACTGTTCTAGGAATATGAAATGGGCTTGACACTGTTAATGTTGTTGAGATTGTGCCAGTTTTTAACTCTCTTTCTTTTCCTTTTGGCTGTTGGCTATCACTCCCTGAATCCATGAAAATAAACTAAGCGAGCATTAGTTTCTCTCTAAAAGCAGGCATTTCTATTGTATGCCGAAGCAGAAACATTTGATAACATTTTATGGGCAGATATTCCAGTTGAATGAGTGAAATGTTAAAATGCAAACCATGCCTTTTCTTCAGGTCTTTTGCTGAAAGGTTAACTCAAAAGGGGTCTGAGTATTGACCTGGAGCGGCTTGACATCGAGCAGTGCGCTACCAATTGTTCTAATGTCAGCTTTCTTCCTCAGATAAAAAGGAGATGGGATTCTTTCTTTTTAAGCTCAAATGGGCAGCTAAAGGGAGAATGCTTCAGCACAATACTTTAATCAGAAAAGGAGCAAGAAACAAGTGTAACAAAAGCTGTTCAAAACTTTACTTTGAAGCTTTCTGTTTCTATGGAATCCTTTTAATCTGTACTATAACCTTTTCCTAACCTGCTCTTCTCTGCTACAGCATTTAGTTTCTCTAATTGTATTTTGCTTCCTAGAATCCTTTGCTGTCATAAAAACGAATGTTTCTCTTATGTCTTAATATAGATCCTACTGATAGTTCACATTTTAACATCGCGTTCTTAGTTGTTATGAAACTTCCTTTTTTTATTCTTCCAGGCTCTGCTGGACACCATGTCTCCACTGTTTCTGTTAAAATTGCAGGTAGTCTGGGGCAGGGGTTCATTGTTCAAATTTTGCTGCTCAGTAAGCCAGGCTTTTTGCAATTTTGCTCTGCCCCACGTGCCCCGGCCCATTCCTGTGGGAGGAGAAGGTAAAGGTCTTCCAGGTATTGAGTTCTCATCTACCTTTATGCAAAAATAGCTCCTGAGGGTGACAGCAAAAATAGCTGATGAGGGTGAATTGCCCTTGCTGAAAGATGGCTTGCTTGAGTTACTTGTAGTGAGAAGAGCCTGTAGGCTCTAACAGCATCTCCTGCGATGAAAAAGCTAGTTGATACTGAGAGACAAGACCATGTGAAACCAGACTCTGCCTGTTCTTGTGTTCATAGTGTCACACAAAGATGACAGCTGGTACTTCTAACATACCAAAGTGGTGGCCAGATGCCTCTGACCATGCTGCTCACCCACACCCGCTACAGCTGATGTTCCAGATCTGAGTGCGTAGGAGACGTGATATGTGAACAACCGTCACACCCACCACAACATCAAACTTAGCATTAAAAAGCTGGAAGGAATGCAGTGTGCAGCTCAACAGAATTTGAGTTTCAGATCTAACAGGAGTGATGCTTATCTACGGGTTTGGTTATCCCATGATTAATCAACCTTCTGTTTGGATGAAGGTTGCACTTTGAGGCTGTCAGCTGTCCCTGCACAGAGTTTTGAGTGAGCATTGTATTGGATGAGCATTTTATTGGTACTGAGGTGTGAATGCATCTGTGCTCCTGCTGCCTAGTGCAAGTTTAGAGGCTAATGCACTGATTAATGAGCTCAATTCTTTGCAGCAAGCATTTAAGGAATATTCTCCCTTCTCCTCCTTCAACTCTGTTGGGCGGTGGGAATTGGATCTTCTCTGACGGTGGGAGGTGAGAATTGGATCTCCTCCGTCTGGTGCTTCTCTCGCTTGCACAGTGTACTGTAGAGCCCCGTATCTACCAGACATTGGTTCTAGAGGCAGGAGGATGTGGCCAAAACCAAGTGATAATTTCTATAAAGAAAACAAAATATTATGTTTGTTTAAGCAGTTTTGGTGTGGCTCTTGCTTTTCTTTTCCTCTTTGAGACTAGCTGAATTCACTGTTCTGCATACTGGTGGAGCTTGAATGCTTCCTAAAGAAAGGAGACACACAGATTTTAAGTTTTGGTTTCTGTGACCACTGGTGTAGACAGCCATTGTAAGTTGCCTTGTCTGTAATTTAGAAGGAGGAGGAGGAGAAAGTAAACGGGCTTTTAAACTCAAGTAAAAAGAGATAGGTCTTCTAAGCAGAGTCTTTAATTGCCTCTTTTGTTGTGTCTTTAAGGACTCTGTACTATACTTCTCACTACTCGTTCTTTTATAGTTATTCCTGGTTTTGTACAGACTGCATCACTTGACTTTAGTACTTCTACCGCTAACTTGTTTGGAGCAACCCTGGGCTATAAGAAACATGTGTAATCTCACTTCCAAAACAGGCACTTTAGTGTAGTGTTGCACTGGTGCCTAAGAATAATTTGATCGCTGTAGCTTAAGGCTGAGTATCTGCCTCAAATGCTCTCTGCTGGACTGGAGCCTAAGAGACCCTAAAAGAGTTCAGTGTTGTCAGTTAACTCCCAAACTGTAGCCTCAAAAATTTCTTAAGAAATCCTTTTTGATGCTTGTGGAAATGTACAACATAGCATTTTATTAGCTTTTAATAAACATTTTATATACTTACAACAGTAATAAGTTTGCTATCAGATCTGAGTATAAGTGGTAGAAACATTAAGACCCATGATCAAAAGGAAAAACCCATGTTCCCTGAAGAACACATCAGTTGTAATTTACTTGCCAAGGTTTGAGAGGAGCAACTAGAATCTATTGAGTGATAGTCATAAGGCCCTGAAGGGAGGACCAGAGGGCTGGAGGAGAGACTACAGAGGGCTTCTATGACAAAAAGACATTTCTCTCCTTTCCTACCGCTATGGATATTACAGCCTTGGTCTTGCTTATATTACTAATAATTTGCGTGGTTGACTGCACAATGAGTGTATGCTCTGGAAACTTACTTCCAGTAGAGAAAAACATGAGACTGTTAAACATCCTTTTGATTTGTGAGTGACATAAATTAAACTCAAAGGTGAGCGTTGAGGAATGTTAATATAGTACATTATCCTTTGAATCCAGCGAAGCCTATAAGCACATGCTTAAATAAATGCATAGGTGGTACTACTTTAATGATGTAGTCTAGTAACATACTAATAGTGGACTGACATGAGAAGTGTTATACCAACGCAGAAGTACCTGTGGCTGATACCACCACTCCTCTGTTTTTATAAGAAGAACAGTTTTCTAGGGAGGGCAAAGGGAAATGACTCCTTTTCAAAGCAAACTGGTTATACTTATATAAAACCTACGGGTAGATCAGCTGAAGCTTATAGGATTCAAGTGCAGACTCAGCTCTCTACTAAAGTAAGGGTGAACTGTGTCTGCTAGGCTGCTCTAGTCCTGAATGCTGTTACTGAAGAACTCTAGGGCAGTGTTCTCCAAACATTTTTGATCATGCACCCCTATCAATAGAAGTTTTTTGAGCAGGTAACCCCAATCTATGTATATTTATTTATAAATCACATACATGTACTACTGTGCGAACATACTATGTATGATATAAAACATACACACAAATAGGAATTTTAAAAGGATGAGATAAAGATGAAATAAACACTATTTTAAAAATTTATTTTATTTATTAACAGTACAAAAAAATACTTTCTTCCAGCACCCCAACAGATTGTCTTGTGCACTCCCTGGGGTGGGCACACCCCACGTTGGAGACCACTGCACTACGGGCTAGGAAAGGATCTTGATATGAAGTTCATGTATGGGCAAGCAGACAGTGTCTAGCAAGCAGGACTGTGGTCATTTGTGTTCAGCTCTGCCAGACCGCTTCAGTCCAGGCTCAGAGAGAGAATTTCTGTTCAGTGGCTTGCCTTTCTCTGCCGAGCATACTACCAGACCCTGTAGCTGTGATAAAAAGTGGTATGTTCACCTGCTTCCTCTGTCTTCTCCTTTCTCCCTCCTCCCCAAATAAATAACATTCTAGCTTGCCTAGCGGGCTTGAGGTTTTAATGACACTAGGTTATAAAAACTCCAGGCCAAGCCTTGCTAATAATCTCAAGGCGCTTTTTTTCCCACTAAAACATTGATGGGTGTTATAGCACTTAGGACCTAGTTGAATTTGTCCCCAGGGGAGGAATGTAATCAATTCTTGATGTGGAAGGGAAAATGCTACCTATTCAGGGCCATTCACAGCTAGTGAGAAGCAAAGGAGTCACATCAGAGACCATGGAAGAAGCTGGTGGGGTTGAATGAGACACAGAAGTTCTCTTACTTTTCTTAATTTTATTTTATGAGGCAGTCAACATAAATAAAGAATGAATGGAGAGAAATGTTGCTTAAATGAGAGACCTTTGTGAACGTAGCAACAAGCAGCTGCGGAAGTGGAAGGGCAATACAAAGGAGCAAATCTGTCTATAATACAAAACCAGCTTTAGCAGGTAAGTCTGGAAGGCTTAGGAAGCAGGAGGCTCCCTGTGGAGATACATATTCTTCTTCTGTATTTGCCTTGCTATTCCTGCACACAGAGTCAAGAGAGCTAAGGAGAGACTTAGCAATCAAAACTTGAGGTTCTCAGATACTCCTTTTCCTGGGGGATTCCATATTCAAAGAGTGCTTAAAAACCAAATCAGAAAATGAAAGAAGGTTTGGAAAGAGATGAGCATTCTTGACGCCAGAGCTGCAACGCTGTTAATCCTGGCTGGAGCAGGAGCATAGGCTGATCTCTCCCGGAGAACAAGCTGACACTGGGGTTTCTGATAAATGAACGCTGACTGAAGCAGTGTCTCAGGACGTGAAGGGAGGTCTCAGCTTTGTAGAAAACACGGCAGTAAAGAGGCAGAGATGCTTGGATGTCAGTAGCAATAAAAGGAAGAAGAGTGTTGCCATGTGAGAGCAGTGACTTGCTTAAATAACCCTCAATTGTTTGTTATTTAAGTGGAGGCTGTGAGGCATCTAGAGAATGGAGTTTTCCTTGTAGAAAACGTTGTGGTGCTGGATAAACCCTGATGTACTCCACACAGTTGTTGAGCAATTCCTTGCCAGCAGGGACTGGCCAAGGCAAGAAAGGGACTTCCAACAGCAACTCTATGTGAGTTGTTTCACATCTGCTATGAAATTAAACTGATTTTGGCGGGCTGGCTGGGCTGTACAGAAGAGTATGTTTCCGCCTTTGCTCGCTTGCAGAAATAGCTACATCACCTTTTTGGTGTTCTGTTTATAAGCTCACAGAATTTGTATCCACACTTTAAGATTTTGAATGCTTCTTCCATTATGTTGAGAATGATTGAAGAGGGTGTAGGTGTGCCATGCTCATACACGTGGATTGTAGGAAAAGAGGCAGGGAATACAACTTTCAACGCTTTCATGTAACGTTGCACTGTTTTCAAAATGAAAGAGAAAAGTCACCAGCAGCAGACCTCTTTCACCGGTTGTTATGGCATTTGATCTGTGCTTACACGCTAATTAGGTATTCCTTGACAGAAAGGGTTTAATGCAAAAATGATGTATGAAAGTATGAGTGTAGATGTCAGTACTGTGCTAATTCACGTGGGCCAGTGCTTGGGAGCAAGGGAGAGAAGTGGAACAGGAACCAGAGGGCGTTGGGACATCTGATTTTTCTTTTTCAGCAGCTGCAAGCTGGCCAGGCACAGGTGCAGATCTTTATTCTGCGACTTACAACTGAATAACATACAGTTGGACACACTCCTAACCAACGCTGACCCAAGCGAGCACCTGTTGTATCTGAAAGCTAATCCTTGTCTCAAAACATGTATCCTTAGAAACAGCAGACTTGAAGAATTCATACTAACATAAGCCTCATCTCATCATGTGAGATGCCAAGAGAATGGGAAACTTTGAGGTATGGCAGTGTCTCAAAAATGCAGGAGGAAGGGTGGGGAAAGCAGCAGAGAAGCGGAGCCTGGGGACGGTCAGGGTCAGATAACAGCAAGCAGCCGGGGAACACTGGGAATGTGCAGAATGGAGCAAAGGAAAACAGGGCATAGGTCCCAGTGCCAGCCCGAGACATGGATAAGCCAGAGGCACAGATGATATGATTACCCTGAGATAGCCGAGCGTATCAGTCACAGAGTAAAAACATTCAGGGAAGCCGACTCCTAGTTCCTGAACTCAGGAAATACTTGCTCTGGTTTGGTGGGTAGGCAGTTTGGAAGGGAAGCACCGCTTTGTCTTTGAGCAGAAGTCAAAATTCACAGCCCTTATTTAAATGGGAACTTTTCCAGTTACTTGTCACCGAGTAAATACACTCCTTCATTGTATCATGAAATCATAAGCCAGCCCGATATGAAAACAGCTTTTATCTTTCCCCTTTAAGAAAATCAATCTTTAAGTAGATAACAGCATGCAGGACAGGACATGGGGCCAGGGTTTACAGAGGAAAAAACATACTCAGAAACTTCCTTATTATTATGTTAGTAAAACATTACCTTAAGCATGCCACTGTCTCTGCCTATGGCCTCTAATAAGTCACAGGCTTTTGTTCCAGACAGTTTTCTAAATTATGGAGGATTTAGTTCTAGTATAGTAATCCAAGATCTCTTCTGAAACCTACTGCGAAGATTGCATACTTCTTCTCTAAGAGGAAGAATATAGCTAGGAAATGTGAAGCTCCAGTCACTGAGGTCTCAGGCTATAAATGTCTTAAACTGTGGTTGCAGAATGGGAAGCTATTATTTCTGTTGTGATAATGCCCAGAAGCCTCTGTAGGAATCCTTAATGTGAAGTGCTTGTCACTTTCCAAACAGAAGGACACACTTTGCAGTGGTTGTTCCTATGTTACTCATTTAAATTTACCTTGCAGGTGCATCCTGTATAATTATACCTGCAGATTCAAGGAACTGATCTTTGGGCCTGGTTTGTATATAGCAAAAAGATTTATTTGCTTTGTCTTCCACTCCACTACTTAATATGATCCAGATGTCAGACAAGCTACTTCCTCCTTTTATAAGCTGAGGTATGTCCTTACAGTGATTAAATCCTATGGGGTCTTTCAGCTTTCGTGTGTTGGCAGCCCCTAAGAAGAGTGGAGAAGATGATCTCCAAGTGTAGCTGTGATCTGATGTGATGGATGGCTACCAGTAAGCAGTGCCTGTCTGGTGACCTCAAATACTTTCCCTCAGAGTACAGCAAGGCTGTGCTTGAGGAGATGTACTTGGCTTCAAATAAGAAAGCATCTCTCCTGAAGGAGAGAAGCTCCTTCCTGTGGAGGAAGACACCTGATGCTCTTCTTTGCAAGCCTAGTTCCATTGCCTAGTTCCTGCCTGCTTGTGTCCTGGCAGCTGTGCAGCATGGTGCGCGCAGTGGGGGCATCTGGCTGCCAGGTGCTGAGCAGTTCCGTTGGCTGCACACCGTAGCTGGGCAGAGGCTGCAGAAGCAGAGCCGTGTTGCTGAGGGACTGCTATTTCTAGATCCTGTTCTGACTTCACTGACTGTTTAGCTCCAAGTTGTGCTTCTGGCTCGCTCTCTGCGGATACAACATGCTGAAAGCCTTCCCTGGGGGTACAGTGGTTTGTAAACACGTCTGCATCACCCTGGAGTTAACACAGGCAGTACAAGTAGTAAATCCACCTTTTTGCACAGATGATTGCATTTTATATTTTTTTTTTTACACTTCATAGTTGAAGAAATGCTCTGGTTTCTTAAAACTCAGAAGTTGTGGGTTTTTAAGAGTTATTTGGAAGCCGAAGCAGTTGGAGTGCTGTGGAGTGTGTCATGTATCCTACATGTAGTAAGAGGATTAGGGATGTTGATGTGCATGGTATATAGAAGTCATTTATTGAACTTTCCATCCGCTTGGCTAGTTTGAGTTCAGATGTTCAGACAGCTTGTGGCACTGGTCACTTCTAAGGACAGGCAGAACAAGGATGGAAAAAGGCAGTCTACCAAGAGGTGCAGCAGTAAAAGAGCAAAAAGAAAACAGAAATTGCACGAGGTGATACTATGCATGTGTAAAGGAGCCCTGGCCCTAGCAAAAATTGCAAATACATGACCTCTGCTTGCATCTTCTTAGCTGTCCTAAGAAAGTATTTAGACTTTCTTCTGCCCCTAAGCCTAATGCACCAGCAAGGAACATGTGGTTTGTAACTGTTTCACAGAATCACAGAGGTTGGAAGGGACCTCTGGAAATCATCTAGACTAACCACCTGCCAGAGCAGGTTCACCTATAGCACGTTGCACAGGATGGCGTCCAGGTGGGTTTTGAATGTCTCCAGAGTCGGAGACTCCACGACCTCTCTGGGCAGCCTGTTCCAGTGCTCTGCCACCCTCAAAGTAAAGAAGTTCCTCCTCATGTTTAGATGGAACTTCCTATGTTCAAGTTTGTGCCCATTGTCTCTTGTCCTATCACTGGGCACACTGTAAAAACCTTGTCCCAAGGTTTTTCAGGGTGTTGGGGAGGAACATGGAGAATATGAAGTGGGACAATTACAAGTTTAAAAGCAGCTGTATAAATGCAGGTGTGTTATGATCTTCTCTGATAGAGATGGGGCAGCCTTCAAATGAGGGTGCCTATGACTGAAGTGTTGATTTATTTTATTATTATGACCTCTAAAGTGATGAGAGTTCCTTTGTCTCCCAGTCTAGGGCGAGCACAGCAGAGAAACCTTGTCTTACTGGGCAGTTTGTGAAGCTCGCCTAGAAATGTGTGTGTACACTTTCCTACAGAGAGCAGTAAAATCCAAAGGAGGCTGGTACAGCCCAAAGGAAGCAGGTTGGAAAAATAGCATGAATATCATTCACATAGAGCTCCTGGTACCAACTTCCTTGGGTGGATTATGGTTTTTGAGCTCTTCTAAGAGCGCCCTGCTTAGTTCTGTGCATGAGAAGCAGCATCAAAAGCTTTGGGGACTATGTGCTTACCCTAACAATTATTCTCCGTCCTCTCCAGGAAGAGGCTGTAGCTGCTGGGAAGCAATTGCAGAGACCAGTACTGTAGCTACCTTAGCTCACGCGGGATGGAGACGAATCAATAGGAGGTCCTGTACTGAAATGAATGTTCCTGCATGAAATGGTTATCTCTAATGCTTTACTGAACTGTCTGGATTTCCAGTTGATAAGTTCTTTCTTTTTTTTTTTTTAAATAATCAGTTTTTGAACAAAACAGAAAAACATTTCTTCATGAGCCTTGCTCAAAAACAAGAGGTTCATTTTTCAGTGGCATATGTGTGTGTTGCATGTAAATGCAGGAGTTGACAAGAAGGCTTTCAGCATCTCATTAGTTGGGTCACTTGCTTATTGACTTTTATTTACAAAAGAGAAATTAAATGTCCTGATGATTTGCCTGAAAAACATACTAGGCTATTTTTTCTTCTTCAGACACAAAATCCCTCCTTTGGAGGCAGGGTGCTGACACCAAATATTGCTAATGCTTATACAGTTGGATTTTTATTTTAAATTGCCAGAAAGGAGCAAGTTGCATGCAGGTAATGGTATTTGTGAACAGTGTGTACTAGAACAGACCAGGAGCCCAGGAGAGAAAGACGTGTAGATGGATTGCATCTCCAAGATGCCTGTGCCCATGCTGGGAGGCTCCCCCCATGGGACCATCCCAAAGCAGCCTTCTGGGATTTAGTTACAAGGGTCACCCTGCTGGTAATGGAAGTTGTGCTGACATAAAACTACCCATGCTGCTTTGTACAGTTATTTCATAAATGTGCACAGCTGTGCCTACAGCCAGATGTGTAACTGCTCTGTGATCTACCAAAAGCTGTATTACAGATGGTGTATGAAATCAGCATGTTGATGGTTGTCTCTAACCTGCTGGATATGCTCAGTGTCAGCTGGACTGTCAGGAGCAGCCAATCTGCTGTGATGGCTGAGTACAGTAAAATGTTAATAGAAAGTGCAATGGACTATTGCCATGGGAGATGCTGCAGCAGGAATTCCCCTGAGGAGGGACAAGTGTGTTCCGTCCCACAGCCGAATGAATAATGTGCAAAGGATTATGTAAGCTGACACAGTATGGTACCGTTTCAGCATTGGCTCTGCTGCTTTAAGGTGTTTAGCTTTTTTAAATTATTCTAACCATAAGCCCTTGTACCAGTGTTTGGAAGGTTCTGTTGGATGTTGATAATGATGATTCGTAGGTTGTAAGTTGTCACCACAGAAATGAAGTTAAGTATATAATTAAAGGTGTCAACATTACCTGCAGTGGGCTTTTTAGTCTTTCTACTTCACTTGTCGCAGCTTGAAGGCTTTGTAGCTTTAAAACATGATGGTAAACACAAATAAATACTGTCTTAATTGTTTTTTCACTGTCGCTTAAATCTACAACAAGCTACACTTCCATGGAAGACTGCCATAACATCTCTCAAATGTTCTCATTCTCAGACCAATGCTGTTGGTGGCACAGCACGCATTTGGTCAGTGGGAAAGGTGTAAGACTTGCCCGCTTGGTCCCCTGAAAATGCCCAGAAATTTAACTATTTTCATACAGTGTCTTATTATACATGGTAACCTGCTGAGTGGCAGCCAAAATTCTTTACCCTTGGCATCCCAGTCTTGTTCTTGGTGTCTCACTGCGGTTCTTCACCTTGTCCTGGCTGAACTGCCAGCTAGCACACAGCAGCACGGGGCAGGAGGAATGAGCGGGATGCCTTGGTTATCACCCCTGGCCTTGGGAGGCCACTGTAGCAATAAGTGGGAAGACCGTCTTATATTGGGTGGGAACAGGTATATTACTTATCCCTGGCCTATGCCAGGTTGACATGCTGGACTTGACTCAACAGTTTTGCTATAATGCTAAAGAAAGTGAGATGAGAATCTGGATCCAGTACATAGCAGGGAAGCAAGCTGAATTGCAGGAAGCTCCTTAGTGTACTAAATACTTTGCTAAATATTACCATTTAGTTTAAATTTTACTGTTTGGTTTACTAAGTAAGTTCTTTATTTAACTTGTCATAAACTCATTGCTGTCTGGTGTGGAGGCCAGGGACTCTCTTGACCAGAGTTAGCATGAAGCAGCTGTATGCTGGTTTTCAGTCCTTCTTCATTTGTCCTTGGATCACTTTTAGACCCAGGTCTTAATTCTCTCTATAAATACAAGTTCGAGTGCAATGTGTGGATCACTATATTGCTGATGTTGTGAGGAAATCAATCCTTTTTAATGCTGGGGAGGGAAGAGAAAGTGCCCTTTCACGAAAGCTGTTTGGAACAATTTTCGTGACTACAGTTATTGCATGCAGACTTGGGAGGCATTGTCAAAGGCTTACTTACAGAGGTTGGAAAATTGCAGTCAAATCTCACTTTACTAAATAGCTCAGAATAAACTTAACTGAAACCAAACGTAGAGCAAAAGTGTGTGCTACTAAGCACCCAGGCAGGGGTGCAAAGTAAGTTTCTGGGGGAAGGTGACGTAGTAAAAACTTACCCAGAAGCATGGCCTGCTGAGAGAGCCCTTACAGTCTAAGAAAACTGTCTTTGGAAGGACTGCATCCAGTTTCTTCTTTCTCATGTAAGAAAGCCAATATAGTGTCTGTTTGGGAGTTGGGTTTCATTTTGTTTTGGTTTTTTATTGCATCTGCGTAGGTTGGCTCTGAGCTCCAAGCAACTTCACAGTATGGATCATGTTTTGATCATTTATATAGAATTATTATGCTAGGCAGTCCTAAAAGCAAGTAAGATTCATCTACCAAAATAGCAAATGCAAACATCTACTTGCCCTGAAATATTGGTCAGAACCACAGCTAGTATAAATTAGGATGACTCCTTTGACTTGACTAGAAGACTTGGGGAGCAGACTTGTCACTGGCGCTTTGGTTGCTTTTTTTAATGAAGATGAAGCCAATGAGGAGAGGGTGCCATGCTGGACCTTGTTCTCACCAACAAGGAGGGGCTGGTGAGGAATGTCACGCTCAAGGGCAGCCTTAGCTGCACTGACCATGACATGGTGGAGTTTGAGATCCTTAGGGCAGTGAGGAGGGTGTGCAGTAAGCTTGCTACCCTGGACTTTAGGAGAGCAGACTTTGACCTCTTCAGGGATCTGCTTGATGGAGTACAGTGGGATAAAGCCCTGGAAGGAAGAGGGGCCCAAGAAAGCTGGGTAATATTCAAGGACCACCTCCGCCAAGCTCAGGAGTGATGCATCCCGACAAAGAGGAAGTCAGGCAACAACGCCAGGAGGCCTGCATGGATGAACAGGTTAATCCTGGACACTCTCAAACAGAAAAAGGAAGCCTACAGAGGGTGGAAGCAAGGACAGGGAGGGATACAGAGAACTTGCTTGGGCAGCCAGGGATCAGTTTAGGAAAACTAAAAGCCAGATAGAGTTAAATCTGGCCAGGGGCATCAGGGGCAACAAGAAAGCCTTCTGTAGGTATATCAGAGACAACAGGAAGACTAGGGAAGATGTGGGCCCACTCAGGAAGGAAACGGGAGACCTGGTCACCCAGGACACGGAGAAGGCGGAGGTACTCAATTACTTTTTTTGCCTCAGTCTTCACTGGTGAAGGCTCTAACCACACTGTCCAAGTTGCAGAAGGCAAAGGCAGAGACTGGGAGAATGAGGTACTGCCCACTGTAGGAGAAGACCAGCTCTGAGACCAACTGAGGAACCTGAATATGCACAAGTCCATGGGACCTGATGAGATTCATCCATGGGTCCTGAGAGAACTGGCAGATGTAGTTGCCAAACCAGCGTCCATCGTATTTGAGAAGTCGTGGCAGTCAGGTGGAGTTCCCGCTGACAGGAAAAGGGGAAACATAACCCCCATTTTTAAAAAGGGTAAAAAAAGAAGACCCAGGGAACTACAGGCCTGTCAGTCTCACCTCTGTGCCCAGCAAGATCATGGAGCAGATCCTCCTGGAAACTGTGCTAAGGCACATGGGAAATAAGGAGGTGATTGGTGGCAGCCAACATGGCTTCACTGAGGGCAAGTTGTGCCTGACAAATTTGGTGGCCTTCTACGATGAGGTTACAGCGTTGGGGGATAAGGGGAGAGCAACAGATGTCATCTACCTGGACTTGTGCAAGCCATTTGACACTGTCCCACATGACATCCTGGTCTCTAGATTGGAAAGATGTGGATTTTNAGCCGGCAACGTGCACTTGCAGCCCAGAAGGCCAACCGTATTGTGGGCTGCATCAAAAGAAGCATGGCCAGCAGGTCGAGGGAGGTGATTCTGCCCCTCTACTCCACTCCACTCTCATGAGACGAGACCCCAGTTGGAATACTGTGTCCAGCTCTGGAGCCCCCAGCATAAGAAGGACATGGACCTGTTGGAGTGGGTCCAGAGGAGGGCCACAAAGATGATCAGAGGGCTGGAGCACCTCTGCTATGAAGACAGGCTGAGAGAGTTGGGCTTGTTCAGCCTGGAGAAGGGAAGGCTCTGGGGAGACCTTATAGCAGCCTTCCAGTATCTGAAAAGGGCCTACAAGAAACCTGGTACTTTTTTCAAGGGCATGTAGTGATAGGACAAGGGGTAATGGCTTCAAACTGGAAGAGGGTAGATTTAGATTAGATCTCAGGAAGAAATTTTTCACTCTGAGGGTGGTGAGGCACTGGAACAGGTTGCCCAGAGAAGTTGTGGAGGCCCCATCCCTGGAAGTGTTCAAGGCCAGGTTGGATGGGGCTTTGAGCAACCAGGTCTAGTGAGAGGTGTCCTTGCCCAGTGTAGGGGTGTTGGAACTAGATGATCTTTAAGGACCCTTCCAACCTAAGCCATTCTATGATTCTATGAACAAAATACATGCAGCATAATATCCTATATCGAAGACCTGGATACTTGCTGCCCAGTTCCTACAGGAGAGCAGTATCTGAAATAAACTGGAATAAAACGCAGAGGAGAACTGTTACATGTACTTACTTCAAGCTGTCTTGACAGGCTTGTCATAAGGCTGTCAAACTGGGTATGGTTTGAGAATGGTCTGATGTACATTTCTTCCAGGCTATTAAGAATAGAGCTGATATGAAAACTGATTCTATGGCAAGCCAGATAAGCTCCAGTGCTTCTAAAGCTTACGTGAGGGAGCTTAGTGTGAAAACAAAATTCTGAAAAAATTCACTTGGGAAATATTAAAACATTGTTTTTGGTTTTGTTGGTATTTTTCCAGTTCTTTGTATTGGTCTCTACTCATTGAGAAAGATGAAAAATTGTTTAAACTGTCTGTCATATCTTATCAATTGACACTTTCTATGAACACATCATGATTTTTTTGATGAATGTGTATTTTCTGACAGAAATCTTCCATCAGCAATTTTTTATGTTCTCTAAATAAGACCCAAAAATCATGCTGTGTACTTTTGGAAAGGTGACTTCTCAGGAATATAAAACAGTCTCTAATTGCTTGGACTTGGGAAGAAGGAATTAATTGGCTTTTCAAACCCTGGTCTTTGAAAGCCGTGCCATATGTCAGAGGAGAAAGTACTTCCCAATTGCCAAAAGATAACAAGTTCTGGATAGATTTTTCTTAGGTATGCATCTGTATATATAATACACCTAAATGTGCTATCCTCATACATGGCTATAAATTGTTACATTTTTGCGCAGAGAGAACAATAAAGTGACTTCTAAATCCTTAAACTGATGCTTCTACCGCTTCTGTACCTGATTCAGGACTATTGGGTTCTGCCCAGTTGCTAGAGAAGTTAAATTAATTTCAAAGTCAACCCTGGATTAGCTCTGTACAAGGTTTGTTTCCAAACCATGCAATTTGGATTACCATACGTATGGTAATACCTGGGCCTATCAAGGTGAGGGGTTATTTTATTATGAACCTTGGTTACACTCTGAATGACAGCAGTAAGTCTTTTGTATAGCAGAGCAAAAGGAGAATTTTCTTCTACTGCATTTTCTTCTTACATATCTGATTTATCCTGCCCAAAACGACAATGCTTTTGACGACCTTAAGATTTGTATATTGTGTTGTACGCACCGATAGATTACGGTAAGTTTTGAAACTTTCCATCTTTTATTCTGAGTCTGTGAACTCTGAGCTACTAAATAACAGGTTGGTAATCAGAACAGGAAAAATGGAAAAGGATGAATTAACCTATTAAAAATGTTCTCAAATTACTTAGTCCTACAAACCAGTTAAGTAGGGGAAAAGCGGTTAATTCAGTTGGAGTTCTTATTTTTTTCCTAACATGCTGCTCAGTAAGGAAGGCTAGAAACACTGGTGGGATTGAAGCAGGGGGAAGAACGTGACTGGTGGGAGCCCATCCAAGAGAGAAGACCAGAGGTTGTAGGAGCATGTGCAGGGGCTGCCTGGAGGATGGTCACACAGAAGTTTCATGTGAACTTTTTCTTAAATCTTTCTGGGTTTTCTGCAACGGGTATGTTTGATGAGAAGCTGAGTATGCAGCCTGCTCTGTCGCTAGGCATTGGACCCAGCAAGGCTGCTGCGGTTTGCCCTGAGCTGAGCCAAAATGGGCTCTGCAGAGCGCGCAGTCTGAGGGCGAGGTGCCAGCCTCTGCTCCACAATCGTATCTCTGGTACGAAACACAAATGGCTTTCCCCTGCTTAGCGGCTTCATTTATTTTGAGTCTATTCTTACAATTTAAATAGCTTTGGCTCTGGGGGAGACTTTCCTTCTGAGCGCAAACCAGAAAATGGAACGAACCTGGTCAAAATAGGTTCTAGTAGCAGCAAAGACTTGCAAGGTAATTGCTGCTGATTGCACATGCAAGTTTTTGCTGGTAGACAGGGTGAGAAGGAAGAAGGGGAGTTTGTGTGTGTGCACATTGTATCAGAACAGAGGAAGTTTATGTTATTTTACATGTTCTGCAAAGTCACTTAAGCGAGCCTGAAGCGCTGGTGCTGGCATGGGTGCTGCCCAGCCAGAGGTTACTCAGTAGAGCTCTGTCCCCACCCTGGGTGTGCATGCACCATGGCATCTAGCCGCATGTTTGGAAACTCCAAGAGTGCTCTGACTCTATAACTTACATTGGAAAGCCTGATTGGTTTTTAAAGCAAAAAACCCTGCATAAATAAATATATTCTCCAAGCATACCCTTTAGGGCAGAAGAGAGAGGAAATTTTGAATTTTACAGTCATAATTGTATATTTATTCTGAGAATGGAAGACTAGGCAAAGCCACTATTTTATTTGACTAAATAAAGCTTTAAAAGGTAAAGGGTGCATGTATGGAACACTGAACTCTTTTCATATCAGTATTTTCTGGGTAAATGCCGTTTAAGCTAACGTAAAAATCCATAAGAAGTGCAAATTCACTGTTTAGGTTTCTTACGCAGTTGGCTCTATATATGGGATATATTTGTGTACTTAGATAGAAAGTCATATTTAAATAATTTATTTTACACTAGTCATTAACTATGCAAAACCTAATTCATGTTAAAAATTCAGTTCTCTTCCTACAGAAATTCAATGTCACTCTTGTTTTATTGCATATCAGTAAATTATGAATCAATTGTGCTCGCTTTGCCAATAAAGGCTGGTTTTTAAGACAATCAGATTATACAGGGGCTTTCAGAATTATGTTTAGTCAACAATTAGGTTGATGTTTGAGTCAGAAAGTGATTCAGCTCACTTTTTTAGAGCTGTGTGTGTTCTGCATGGTGAATGGGATACAAATCTTGTTTGTTTCAAGGAGGAGAGCAGATAGGAGATTCTGTGTGGCTGGAGCAGGACTGTTGGGTAAGAAAGGATTGTCCTATCCACTATACCTGGCAGTTTTCCATAATCACTTTTCAAGGTAAACTTGTGCAGTACTGAAAACTTAATTACATACAAAAGTACCTTTTTGTGCTTCTGACCGCTCTTGACTTCCTAAAGATGGAGTCCAGCCTATTGTCCATATCCACTTGTCTCAAGACTGACATATTTCATGTCAGAAGACAATGCTTTATGGAATGTATTTTCGTTGCTGTAGGCAAGACTTAAAATGTTACCCCCACTCCCAACTTCTGCTTCTAAAGGCAAAAATTTCAAAACTATCTCTATGCTCTACCTGGAAGGTTGCCGGGGCACTGGAGTTGTGTTTGATAGCTACTCAAGACTTCCTGTATAAGTAGGAATACACTCTGTGCAGTGTGTTGTTATCAGAAAGCCGTATCTACGGTAGAATGTCAAAACTTGGTTAAGTTGTGTGGAAGGAGGAAGTGATGGACTGTAAGTCACTCATACAGAATAGGTTGTAGAGCATTTTATGTCAGCTATAACAGTCTAGTGGGTGCTAGCAGAATATAAATCTGATCAGAAGAAGAGAACTCTTTGTTAAGAGGCTTTATTACTGCAATAGCAGTTAAGGTTAAGTAAGTATATCTATTCTAGCCCCCTAGTTTTCACTTAATAATGAAACCCTTTTATCATTTAAGTTGAAATTTTCTGCTCTGTCCTTACCAGAACATGGTTTGCGTGGGGCTCTTTACTCTCATCTTGCTCTATGGAGGAATGTGCTTTCAACTGAACTGTTTCACTTCCTGTTTCTCAATATCACAAGTTAAAATTGGAAAGTAATCTTTAAATATATGTTTCTTTCCCTGCTGCACTTGGGAAAAAAAAATCCACTTTTGTATTTTTGGCATTTTTTGCAATCTGAAGGTTCACTGTTTCAACGTCTTGGTGCTATTTTTGCTGTCCTTCTAATAGCTTGGGTTCACCAGAGTGAACCCAAGCATTAAGGCTTAAGAGCAAGTCCAACCACAGTACATGTGTAGTTCCTTGTAGTAAAGTTTTATGCAAAATTTCTGCAAACTGTAGTTGTTGCCATAACTAAGGATGTGAGCTGAGATACAGGGGTAATGGACAATGCGACCTGACCAATATGTTAGTGGATCTCTGCAGAGCCAGATCGCAGAATGGCAAATCTTGTGCTCTGATTCTCCTGGGAGAGCTGATGCTGAGATCCAAGCGACCATGTAGTGCAAGGAAGACTCACTCGTGTTAGGCAGAACTTCGAATGAGAAGTTGCGTCCTTCCTGCTTTTGGTCAGAAAGAGTGTTTTTCAGACAGTCCCAAGGCTGTTAAACTAAGGCACAGTATTTATTGGATCCAACTCTTAGTTTGGGGTTACAATCATGACACTGTCTTTTGCACAGGGATGTAGAACTGCTCTTAAGCACTGCCCTGTCCATTGGGTTTGTCCATGCTCCCCTTCTCAGATGTATTGATTTTTTGCTGCTTCTGTAGGAGAATAGAGAATGTCCCTGTCTCCATAGCCCTAACCTGGTGACTAAAGCACTGCCACGGGGTGGGAGCATGAAAAACACTACTTTTAAAATGGAGCTTGATTAGCTTATGGAAGGGATTAGAGGAGAGAGGGCTGTAAAGACTGGTGTCTGCGTCCCTGGTATTACAGGCTTGATGTTCCTAATTTGGCTTAATGTAATCTGGTGTCTGACAGGATAACCTTGTTACACTGATACAGTGCTGCCAACCCTTAGAGCCGCCCCCCCTCTTTTTTCCCCCCCGCTCTTCTTATGGAATAGTTGAACCTGGCAGAGAAGGTGCAAGATCAGTGAAAAGCTAGAATGATGACAGCATGGGACTGCAAGGCTTATTACATTATGGGAGGAAGAGGTCCAGCGTGTGCATTGTAATGCTAAAAATATTCCCTGTGACGTGGGACAGTGACACTATCCACACGGTGTCTTTGACTTGTTCTGGTAACGTGCTCTTATGGGCATGTCAGAGTGCAGGATAAGGCTCTGATGTGGTGGCAGAGACACAGAACTCAAAAGCTCATAGACGTGATCTGCACGGCTCTGTGTGTGGAGCAGAAGCAGGTTTGAAACTCACAGGGTTAATGACAATGAACTGGGTAGGAACTGGAGGTGCAAAAGAAAGTTGGGGTCAGGTTCTAGTGCCCAGGAATCATGTCAGCTGGGATGGGGGCAGCACTCTCTCTGGTGGGCTCAGACACCTTCCTTCTGGGCTCTTCTGAGGAAGGAACTGCTTTGACATGCATACGGACAAGTAAAAAACTATCCAGAAAAAGGCCAAAACAGCTGCCAAGGGTAAAAGGTACAAATAGCGTATAAGTGGAAAAATTAAATGCATGTTGCCTCACAGACTTTCATGCTACACACTAATGAGTGTGCAGAGCAGAGGAAGAAACTATTCAGAGTGTTGTATTTGTATCATACAGGAGGAAGACAGAATATAGGGGGAAGTTTCCTGGTGAGATCTGTCAGACAGTGGGTGGACTTTCAAAGGAATTAGCTGACATGCCATCACTTTGGCCTTGTTTTCCTGCTTTAGGAAAGTCAACCCTGCTTTAAATTGCTGTTGCTGGACATGCCTTGTGATGATGAGTGAGCTTATCTTCCCTTCTTGCTTTTGTCCTAGGTCCAACACGAAAAATGCCTCTGACTGCCAGTGCCATGGACTTTTTTCAACTCTTTGTCCCTGACAATGTTCTAAAGAATATGGTGGTCCAAACCAACATGTATGCCAAGAAGTACCAGGAGAGGTTTGGTAGTGACGATGCCTGGATTGATGTCACTTTGACGGAAATGAAGGCCTTCTTAGGCTACATGATATCAACCAGCATCCACCACTGTGAGTCCGTTCTCAGCATCTGGAGCAGCGGCTTCTACAGCAACAAGAGCATTGCACTTATCATGACACAATCACGGTTTGAGAAGATCCTGAAGTACTTCCACATTGTGGCCTTCCGCTCGAGCCAGACAACGCATGGCCTCTACAAAATCCAGCCTTTTCTGGACTCTCTGCAGAATGGCTTTGACTCCGCTTTTAGACCTTCACAAGCCCAGGTAAGAGTGAAGCTGTTGGCAGGGAATATCTAACCTATGTGCTCTAGGTTGTCTCTCTATGACTGAAAGCATAGCGCACAGCTGCCTGAAGAAAGCGCTGGGGCTTCACAGTGTGAAGCTGTGCTGTGGTGCCTCCGTGAAGCATGAGAGAAAGCAGCACTGTCCTGTCCCAGTGCTCAGCAATGTGTGACTTAGAGCTCTGCAGTGTAGGTACCTGGCATCTTTCAATAGGAATGATGGTCTCCAAGCTGGGGCTGTTTTCTTTAGTGGTCTAAACAAGCCTGGAGACTTCTCAGCGAGGTTGGCATCACTAGGTTTTGCTGTCCTGAGGATGGGAGGTTGCAGGCCGCTCCTGTGAGGGAGGGTAGGAAGGGCAGAGCTGGTGCAGCTGGGCGGGAGTGAAAACCTGTAGCTGCTCCTGCTGTCGGCTGAGGGTTGGATGCAGGAGCTGAGCTTGCTAGGAGTGACCGTCCCTGACCTTAGCGGTAGGTGCTTGCCGTATGGTCCAGCAGCACAGCTACCTCCTCATGACTGGGTAAAGGGAAAATAAGCAGGGGGACAGGTGCCTCTGCTCGGTGCAGTTGTCAGCTGCCCTCAGCAGCACTGCCTGTGCCTTGTGCCAGTCCTGGTTTTTAATGATAAGTGGTGATGGTAATGATGGAAAAATTTATTGATGTGTGGATTTGTAACGAAAGTGCCAGTGAACTGGAAGGATTTCTAGATTACCAGGAATAAAAGTAAACAGGACTCCAATGAACTTTCATTTTCAGATACAATTAGGGGTACAGCAGAATGCCGTTCTGAAGGGAGACTACTCTGTATACTGGGCAGACAATGTAAGGAACTAAATATAGAAACTTATGTAGCTGGTGGTTGTCTGACTACCGCTGTACAGTTGAACAATTTTTTTATGAAGTGCAAAGATATCTTTTCTTAATATTTGTCATACCCTGTTTAAACTTTGTTCCAGTATAACTGATCTCCTTTTGGAGCTGTTGCTACTGGTCACATTCAGAAGTCTGGAAAGAAAAAGGAGTAAGCATGAAATATGTTACTGCTTGAAATAACTTTTCAATCATCTCTCTGTTTTCAGAATTTGAAGATTTGACCTAGACATTTGGAAAGGGTGTTGTGTCCATCATCCTCTTTTTCTTCCTGTTTCCCCTCTGAAGCATCACGTTTTTGTCCACTGCACAAAATTAATGAAGACATAGATGCATCACATCCATTGAAGTGTTCCTAAGATAAATTGGGAGTGATTACAGGTTTTTTCTATTTTATAGACAACAAAAATCATACCTGTATAATACAGGACAACACAGCTGTCTAAAAAAGCTGTTATGGTAGAGAAGGGAGGAGGGAGGAATGTTCCCACTAAGCCATGCCAGCAAGGTGCATTTCCATCAAGACAAAACAGGCAGTGAGAGACACGGTATTGTCGGGACTGAACTCTCATTAAGATATGAAATCTAATCCTTATGGCCTCTGACTTCAATGGGTGGAGGATAAAGGCTTCAGAAATGTGATCACTGTGTCTAATGTAAATGCTTATAATGGTGTGCTGTGGGACATGCTGTGAGTGCAAATCCATTAAAGGATAAAATTTGATTTGCATGTATATCCCTTCTCCCTTCCCCCCTCCCAAGCAAGGTTTGAGAACTGAATTGACAAAATCATAGCGTCCTATTTGCAGTGGCAAAACAACAAAATCTCTACAAGCGAAATATGCTTGTGCTGAGCTCAGTAAGGAGATGCTACTTAAAAAAAACAAAACAAAAAAAAAAGAAGGGGGGGAAGAAATAATGACAGCCCAATTCTCTTCCTTCCCCCTCCACTTCTCTGCTCCCTTGCCAGTGTTTGCGTCAGTGATTTCTATACAGCATGTTTCAGTGGTATTGAGCAGAACAAAAAGCACTAAAATACAGCTTCAAAAATAACTCTGTAAGAAAGAAAAAGGTTTTGAATCTGTTGTTAAAAATACTCTAGTGTAGCACAGGTAGCCTACTGCGGGATGTTCCAGGCCTCCTCCCGAAAGGAGCCTTGTGCCTGACATCCTCCTGGGTGCCATCAGGCAGGGCTGCACACTGCCTCAAGAGACATGGACCCCATCTGCTCAAAACAGCAGGAAAGACCTCTCCCTAGAGATTGTCTTGAGTGCAGATTAGCAGACTGCAGTAAACATCAAACCCAGAATGTCAGGCCCAGTGAGAAATAATAGAAATAATTAAAAATAATAACCCAGTTGCATAGAAACAAAGGGAAAAGGCAAGGGGAAAGACCCATTCAGATGGGCTTTTGGATGTGCTGCCTCTGAAAGCGTTTTGGGAAGAGGGGCCCAGGTGTCTGTAATCAGTGATGGATTCCTGTATCTTAAACATGAGACTTTTGGGATCTGGGTGGCTTGTGCCTGAGCCACGATTTATGCTAAAGCTTTAGGCTAACGTCTTGTAAATGGCATCAAGCAGAGGAATGACTCGGGCTCCTTGCTGTTGAATGCAGCAAGGCTGTTCAGACCTGTAGGTAGACTCGTTACTGACTTTCTTCCTCTGGCCGTGTGGACTCACAGAACATGGGTTAGGAAGATGCCTTCTTTAACTCACCCCTACGGACAGAGCAGACAGCCTGCATCCAGCAGGCAGTGCAACATCTGCCTTCACAGTTAATTCTCCTACAGATTTGATCTTTTCTTTTTGGAGAGCTAGAAGAGATTCTTCAAGCGGAATGTCTGTCGGAAAATATTCAGTTTTTTTTTCTCATGTGTAACCCCCTGCCCAAAAATGTGCATGCAAAAATGACACCATAGTTTCTATGAAAGGAAACACAGAGAGAGAACTATGCCAAACAAAGAAAACAATCTAGTGAATTATAATTATTTTGCTAAATATACTGAACAAACAAAAGGAAATAATTACTCTCCAGCTTACGAAGGCATTGAAAGCCCAGAACATTATAATTGTGTATCAGCAGCGCTAGCTTCAATTTCTGAAGTAAAAAAAAATGGTGTTCTGACCTAGATTGGATAGGAATGACAGGAATATTCTCTGCATCTTATCCCTCCCCAATATCTTCTGTATAAATAACTGCTGGCTTTACCTGAGCAACAAGAGATGGAGTTTTGTGTCTGTTTCTGGAATTGGTGTCATCTCTTTGCTGTTTAGCTTTGTAGCTGTGCTACTGTCTACAGTACAGTGCTACCGTGGAAGCCTGAAGACAGGGAGGATGCCCTGCCTGATCTCAGGAGGTATACTGCAAGAAATTCAAGGGAACTCACCTGCCAAGGATATACACTGAATTCCAGAAACCAGAGGAGCTTAGGAAGATAACATCACTGCTCAAATATCCTTCGGTGCCTGCTGAGTATTTATATGCTTGTCAGCGGGATGCGACTAGACAGGATTGCTGTCTCTGGCTGCCCCTGACTGCCATGGGAGAGGTCAGGAGCACAACTCAAAGCACTCTCCTCTTCCCTCTCCTTTCAGAGTACCTTCTCTTTGGCATCTTGGAACCAAACAGTTCTGCATCTGCCCAGTGAAGAGTCAGCTTAAGTCCTTACCTCAGGCAGGAGTGAACTCCCTGGCAAAAAGAGAGACATAACTCCAACATCTTGCTCCAAGGGCATGGTGCTAAAGTTTGGCCAGTTGCTAGGGGGCTTGTTTGTGTTTCACTCCTGGTGGTATCATAGGGTACAGCTAAGCAGTTTCAACATAGTTCTTCCAAACCAGCTCACAGCATTAGACGACAGCTTCTCTGAAAACAGAGGGGCAAAACCAGGCTGATCAACTTGTAGCTCTTTTGTGTCCTCATGATTAAATGTTGCTTTGGTATTGGGCATTTCCAAACTATAAGATCTTGCTCAAGTCACACCTGTGTATCTCAGTTTTCCTGTTTTCAAAATGATTCTTTGTGAGTAAGGTTGCTGATCCCAAACCAGAACTGTTCTGTCTTAGGGCTTCTGTGAGTGTAACACAAAGACGTAAGTATTCAGAGAACATTGTCCAAGTACAAGACATGGAGCAAGAGAAAGACGGAGGAGGAGTAAGAATATTGAAGAGCAAGATGAATTTCTGATGTCCTGTAGCTCTGAGTCAGTTGATCCAGATTGATCCAGTCAGGTGAAGCCAGATGTTAGGGAGAGTTTCACAGCAGAAAATGATGAACCTTTATGGCTATTTTTAAGCTGCCTAATGGTAATGGAGTGCTGTAAGAACTGATTATTTTTTTTTCTTTAAAGAGAGTCAACTGAAGACTAAACAAATGGGTAGAGGAGCATGAAATCATCGCTCCATTGGAGGTGGGAGTTAACCTCTGAATGATGGCAAAAAGAACCAGTAAAATGTGGACAGGCCAAACAGGACTTTGAAAGTGAAGACAAAGAATCTGTCTGATATATTGCAGACGAAGAGCTATCACACAGAAATAAAGAAAAGTGATGTGACTAGTGTGATGGACTAGGAGAACGGCTTTCTATCAGCAATCTGTAGGGCTGGATTGTCTTACGTTGAGGCTAAAAGGAAAACTGTTGAAGGATGGCTGTGGGCTTGGATGAAAACTTGACTGGGTGGGTGGGTTGTTACTCTAAAATGAGTAACATTTTAGAGCTGTTACTCAGAAAGCATGGAAAATGAAGGCACTGCCTGGCTCAGAAGACCTTGCAAGGAGTTGGAGGTAAAGACTGCCATTAAGATTCACTGGCCAGTGAGATCTGCAGCAGGAGAGGGATGTCTGCAATGACCAAAAAAGGAAATAGCAAGGGGTTATCTGAAGGGGAGGGAGATGCTCTCAAATGCAGCGTAATAAAATCAGAACTGACAGATATGCAAGCAGAGATGTCAGATACTAGCAGAGAATTTAGTTTAGATGGTAGGAGCTTTGGAGCAAAGAAGCAGAATCACAAGCTACTATTGCAGAGGCAATGGCTGAATCGGTGCATACAGGTGCAGTTACCCAGGGGACTGTGTTTGCAACTGGGTGGTACCCACCAAAAGCCAGAGGCAAGGCAAGCTGAGGCAGTTTCTCCAGGAGACAGGCTGTGAAGAGGCAGCCTGTGTTGGGGATGGCCATGGAGCTAAGAGAAGATGAGCTATCTCGGACATGTTGGTTCATTATCTAAGGCAGTGATGTGCAGGAAGTCCAAGTACAAAAGAGTTAGTGGCTCTGGGCTTTGCCTACAAGCCTATTTGAGCTGTGGTGAGAGCAGGATGGGTAGAAGTGTGGAGCTTTGGAGATGATCTAGAAGGGAGAAGGAAGGCACTTCTGACAGTGGCTAGCTGTTTGTTCAATGAATGAAAGATGTTGTGACATGGAGCAATTGCTAGGGAGAGGCAAGACTCCAAGATGGGACTCCATCCCTTGGAGTGCGTGTACATACTGAGGGGAAAACAAAGAGTGAAACTTGGCAAGAAGATCAAGCAGGGACGAGGATGGCTATAAAGAAGAGGAAAAAAAACCCCACAATGCGGTAGCTATTGGGGAGCAAAGCAACTAGATGAGGATCTTCTTAGACCTGAACAAAACTGGGGATTTGAGAGAAGATGATGGGAATGATTTCTATTAAAAAATCCACGAGATATCTTGCATCAAAGGAAGTCAGAATAGGAAGATGGGGAGGGCTTGGGGAGTGAGTCAAAGATGGTGAAGAGGCGGCCAGGAATATGTGTAGGAGTCAATTAAGGCTGAAAGTAGATTTTTATCTAGGAAGATGAGAAGCAGGAAAGAATACACCACGGGGCCAGTAAGCTCACTCATGGAAAAGCAAGTACTGCAGCAACAGCAGGAATGGAGAAGGAGCAAATACCACCAGTTTGCATGGGGATTTGGCAAAGAGATGGGATTGGAGATTAGAGGAGGAGCAAAGAGACTGAGAATGGAGGAAAGTGAACAAATAGGACTACCCAGGAGCAACAGGGATAATTTTTGTCAGAAGAAAACCATGTCAATGCCAGAAGCAACAAATTGCCCCCTCTGAAAATGAGATGGGGATCAGCTCTTCCAGCAGCAGGCACAGCCCATACAGTGCCTTGCTCGCAAAGTCCTTTACAGCTGTTGAAGCAGTGGTTACATATGGAGGAGTGACAACACTTGTCTCCCCTCTGGAGGAAGCAAGAAGAGCAAGCTCCGGGGTTTTCATTTCAGTTTCCCTGCCTGTCCACATTCCCTCTTTGCAGCAAAAGCAAATCTTGCCCTGCTCTGTTTCCATTTTCATTCCCAGTAGTTCAGTAGGGACTTTGGTGGAGTGTTAGTCGTCTTGTGGAGAAATGGGAATGACTTAAACATTTGGGATAGGAGAAGGGAGGGGAAGCTCTGGGTCCTAGGGGAAGACAAGGCTAAGCGTGGGCAGGGAGAAGAGGAAGATGGAGAGAGGTTTTCAAAATTCAGATTTGCTTTCTAGATTTAAGGCTGAGAGGCCTTACTGTGTCTTAGAAGGCAGAAAATTAGTGCGAAGGGGAAGCAGGATGCAGTAGAGCTGCTGTGAGGAGAGCTGATGCTGTGGTGCAGAGGGAGCTGAGCTAATGATGGTAAAAAACATCCTCAAGTGATGCATATACAGCCTTTTCTTTCTGCTGCTCTCCATCCTACAGTGGGGCAGATTATAACAGTTGAACCACACCACTCTGGGATCTGGCAGGTAAGAGGGCATTCCCAGAAGCTGAGGAATTCTTAACTGTATATCCAACCCCACCCCAAGGGATGTGTTCCTCCCCTCTGCACAGAAGAGGCAGAAGGCAAAAGCAAATGAGGGCACATTTAATATTTGCAAAACGCTGTCAGAATTCCCTGAGGTGGAAGTGTGAAATGCCCCAGGTGGCTTTCAGAAAGGAAGAGTGGTGTTTTGTGGGGAGTTTGAGAGAAGAAGAGGATTTGGCTCCAGTGGGGAAACAGGGCAGCTGCAGCTTTAAGAACGAATACCTTTGTGTGCGTCTCTCCTTGCTCACATCTGCATTTTGGTGTATAATTTGAACATTTCACAAGAGTGCTTTCAGATGGTCCTGTGAATGTTTTATGAGCTGTTAAGAAGTGGAGATGCGTATAAATGAAAATCTGCAGCTGCCACTGCGTGGGGAGGGCACGGGGTGCCTATTTTGGGCTGACAGAGTGATGTTCAACAAACATCTTGTATTGAGGAGGCCAGCAGCTGCTCATCACTGGTACTTAACTGCTTACCCACCACATCTCTCCTACAAGCGTTGCTCCCAGGTTTAATGCAGCTTTGTTCTCATTTCCGCCACCGGCTGCGTGTAGATGTGCACAAATGTAGCACACATGCCAACATGGAACGGGTCAGTCTGAGGGTGAGCGCCTCTGCATTGTGGATACATCTGAGCCTACCTCCTGGGATATGATGGTCACTGGAAAAGGATGGGCTCCTTTAGATCATAACCCATCTTTAAAAGGGTATGAATTTTGGCCTGCCAGGACTGCTTTACCCTCATGTACTAGGAGGAGAGCCTGCAGTGACTTGCTCTGATTTAGATGTAGATGTCTGAATTTGATCAGCATTCATCAGCTGAGACCTTTCAACAGTTTCCAAGCATTTGTACTCTCACAAGTGACTTGCTAGACAGCTCACCGTGCAGTCAGGGATGCGTGTGTCACGCACAGCTACCTGTCAGTTGCACAAAGTAGTAGTGCTTTTCTGTAGGTGGGTTCTATAGTGTAATGTCTAATGACTTTGCTACAGAATTAATGGAGAGAAGTGTAAGGAGCAGGGAACTATTTATATCATCTGGATGCAGAATGCAGAAATTGCTTCACTTTCACAGATTTTCATTACTTGCTCCAGTCTGCCTTGTCTTTTTTTATTCCTTCCCCTGGTCCTTTACCTTTCTGTCTCCTTTTGTCAAATTTTTCAGCTCCTGACGTGGGAGAGGCTTCCCTGAAGCTGCTGCCACCAGGAAAAATGTTTTCTGTCTTTTCACCACCTCCTTAAGTGGCAGCAGAAAATATCTTTTTCTCCCTTAACTTCTCTCCCTCTTTGTGTGTTTTCCTTTGCTGTTACCAAGGAGTGTGCTTTACAACATACTGTAGGGGATGTTTGGGTGGAAGACATTCTGCCAAACAAGATGAAGCTCATGATGAAGCTTAGAGAAGGATGCTGCTAACAACCCTCACCCTCGCACCCTGCACCTCATTTTGGAGGGATGTTGAACTGTAGCTGATAGTGAGAGGCAGAGGCTACGTTTTGGACGGATAGTGAGAAGTGAGAGCCGTGCCTTGCAATGTTTGCAGAACACGTGTAGAGCAGCCATCCACGATGGAGCATGCCTAGCCAGGCTTTGTTTTTTTGTTGGATGGTAGCATTGAACAAAAGTGGGTTTGCTCCTTTGTATGATGTGATGTCCACAATCACAATGCAAGAATTTTATTTCCTTGGAAGAATTTAAAGCACCATTTTTTTCAGTAATCATGTACTCTTCTGTTTCTTCTCCCCGTCCTTCTTTTCTTGCCAATTGCAGGTACTACATGAGCCTCTGATTGACGAGGATCCCGTTTTCATTGCCACATGCACAGAGAGGGAGCTGCGCAAGAGAAAGAAGAGGAAATTCAGTCTCTGGGTTCGGCAGTGCTCATCCACTGGTTTCATCTGCCAGGTGAGTTTTACCTCTTCAAATGTCTTGATTCAGTTCTAGCAGGCCCTTAAATGTATTGCGGGACCAAAAGTAACAGTGACTTCTCTTCATAGCCTTGCTGGGGGCTACAATCTGAATGCAGACTCTGACTCCCACAGATACTAGATCCAAAGGACAGTGATGACAAGTTCTGATGCTCTGTTTACTGTATGATTTCACTGAGGGTGCCTGTCTCTGATACTGTCCATCTGGCTACCAGCCCTAAGCTAATTAAATTGAAATGGAGTTAAAAGGTCGGTCTGTCTGTACATCCTAAGTTTATCTAAATGTCTAGGTACTGTGACTTCTGTCATTTTTAATGAGTCAGATTCTCTCGCTAAGTATAACCCTGCATCTGTGATAGGCAGCAGTGTCCAATAGACTAAATCAACATGGTATCAAGATGTCCGTTTTTCTGTGAGAAACATATTAGCGGGGTTTCCTATTACAGCTCTTTTCACACCTCTACTTCTCTACAAAAGAAATAAAATCCGATGTGACTTCAAGGTGAGATATGAGCCTGAGTGGGAGATGTGTTAAAGGGTTTGGTTTTAGTGTTGTAAAGCATTGGGGACAACTTTTCAAATTCTCAGATTCCCCAATTGCTGACATATTTTGAGAGCTCTTGAAAATTCTGGCCATTTATTTTGATACCTAGAGGTGAGGGGGCAGGTATTTTCTGATATTTCTTTTTCCCAATAGCTTCTGTGAAAATGTGGTGTCCTGCATGTTCCAAAGCAGTGGTTCAGAGGTGTAGGTAGGACATGCACACTGCCTGCTCAGGCTGAACGCGTGTCAAAATTTCAGGGCCTGTGGATTTGCTGCAGTTGAACATTTGTTCACAGTAAAATTTGATCCGTGAATCACTACGACTGTTTGAGTAGCTATGCTAGAAAAGAGGCTCACTGGGAACAGGGGTTTGCATTTCAGCAGTGCTGTTCACTCGGAGAAGAAAATTAGGATCATACATCTTCCACCCAGGTTTTAAAGCAGTTGTTTTGTCCAATACAAAATAGATTCACCTTGTGAAGCATCCTTGGAAGTTTCTGCTCTCAAGGCTTTTGGAAAGTCATTTGCTACATAGAGGCAGTGTCCGTAGTCTTCAAGGTGAACTCCACCAGTCCCACACAGAGCTTATTACTGAAGTGTAATGGGTAGAGTGAGCACAAAGTTTGCTGATCTCACTTGCCATGCTCCCCCCAGCCAACTGCCACCAAACTAATAAGTCTTCAGACATGCCAGAGGTTTCAGATTCTGAGCTATAATTAAGTTGCACCTCCTGTCCTGTCCATTGAGAGTGTAAATTAATGGAATGTCAAATGAAACAGAATAGATGCTCAGGACCACCCTAATCCTCCTGCTCCCTTAATGAATTAGGTACTCATGCTTCGCTTGCATCCGGATGACGTCCAGGATCATCTTACCAGCCGCCTTCTATTTTCATTCCATGACTTGGCTGTAATTATCATCATGCTAAAATGATTGGGTGAGAGGGACCTTAGGGAAGGGTGAAAAAGAATATACAGGAAAATGAATATTCATGCTAAAATGGAAAAACGTAGTCTGGGAAGGTTGGGGATCTTCAACTATGGTACGTTTGAAATGCTACGTTCAGTTATGTGTCACACTTACGAGGGGTCTTGCAGAATCCAAAACACTTATTTGGTGGTTGTTTGGTTTATTTACTGTATTAAAACAGAGGGTTTGTGGGGTTTTTTTCTGTGTTTAATGTAGGGAGAGAATTGATCTAAATAAGAAGAAAATCCAGTGGTTTTCCCGTTCATGTGTACATCTTCACCTCCATCTCTTGTGAAGCTGCCGTCATGAAGGAAGGACTTGTTGCCTGGTAGTTAAGGACTGACTGGTCTATCACCTGTCTGCTGTCAGAAAAACCTTACAGCACCCACTTGGAAATATGTAGATATTCTGTAATACTGTCTGGATGAATTCCCTCCCTCATTGTTTCCACATGATGACATTGAGGTCATTTTATTCAGGATAAAATATGACTATAAACACTTCATAAATCAGTCTAGTTCAGTTTCAAAAGTCTGAATAATATATAGCTGTAAAAAGGTGCGGCAGCCCAGGCAGCAGAGGGAAGTGAGATACATATGACTGGCTCTTGGGAGTGGAAGGAACCTCAAGAGGTCTGTGATGCTCCTGGCCAAAAGCAAGGCCCTCTAAATTTGAATGATAAGCCTGATGTTAAAAAATCTCCATTTGAGGGCATATCAGTTTTCCCAGTGATCTGCTTTTCCTACAATGAAAAGAGTTGGTTGGTTTGTTTTCCTGACGTAAAACTGGTATCAGTGTTTTGAAGCCACATGCTGAGCTACTCTGTGAAGAGCTCCTGGTTGGCAGCTCACAGGGCAGTTGTTAATGTTAGGAGTTTTAGCTGTTTGACTCCCCAGACTCCTCAGTCTGCTTGTTCTTATGAAAAAAACTGAGTAATTTTTTTGAGTATGAGTAAATACTTCTGCTTGATGGCTCATCATTTGCTTTTTTAAGCAAATGGTGTTTGGTTAGAAATCCAACCCAGTAAGCCATGCATGCAACACAAGTGGCAAAAAACCCAAATATTGCTTGTGGATATAATGTGCATAGGCATTATATGCATAATATAAATAATGTATATATACTAGACTACTTTTCTGTCTTCTGTAATACAGATAACCTGACTCCACCCTGACAGTTAAGTCTCTGTTTCAAGATGGATGCACAATTTCAGATCATATCTCTGCTTTGGCATTTTTCAAGCAAAGCATCTTGTTGCAGTGAATAGCTGCTTTACTGAGTATCTTTTCACGGTCAGCTGGCCAAGTGGGAACATGCAGGAAGGACAGATCATTCAAACAAAGTAAATATATGTCTTGACCAGCTGGGAACATGAACAAAGCCTTTTGAGGGTTAGAAGGGCTCCAGGAAGGCTGACTTTGGCAAAGTAGGCAGCAAAACTGCCCTGATACTGTTGCTTTTTTTACCCATCCTTGATGCTGAACATCAAGGTGGCAGCAGCTGCTGCTGCACCAGAGGGCTTGGGGCCTTCGCATTTCTTTCTTTCTAATTCAAAGAGAACAGCAAACTCAGCTTGCAGGACCCCAGGTGTCCTTCTCTGCTCCATCTTCTCCCTGCTTTCCTCATTTCCCTCCAATATATTTCCCTACATATGTGTTGCCACTAAGACACTTTTCAAACCAGTATTTTAATATCTTGATTGCAGTTTAAATGACCACAGGAGCTTAGAAGTTTTTGTTTCTTTCTTAGAGTATTTGCTGAGTAAGTCATCCTGTTTAAATCAGAACTCTAGTTGTGTCAGGTTTTTTTTCTGTCTTTTTCTCTCAAAAATTCCGGAACACTTGCTTGTAAAAGGTGTACATAAATATGATTAGTAGGACTCTCTCTCATTTTAGATATAGCAACAGAGCTCATCAAAAACTGCTGAGAGTTCCCAAATACCTGATGGGGGCTAGTTATTTTGTCCTGGTAGGACACGTCATGCTCTCTCTTTCCTTTTTCTTGTACTGAACATGGTCATGAGTAACTGTTACTAAGTGAAGCTCAGTCCTTGCATAGCTGCTCCTGCACAAGAAGGTTTTCTGGTCATTTTGCAGAAGGAGAAGGAAGCAAAGGAAGCTGGTGCCAGTGCACTGAACCCCATGGGGAGCCAGGCAGGATGAGGTATTCCCATAGTGCCTCGTCCTGGACCACATGCCCGTGGCCCAAACATAACCCTAAAGACAGCCCCTGACCTGAAGAGCCATTAATCAACAAAATGGAAGGCAGTGTGTAGATGGTAGAGAGCACTGCAAAGGGATTGTCAGGCAATATTAATCACTATGATAGTTGGTAATGGAATTAGCTCATCAACCTAATTATTGGCTTTAAAATGTGATATCATGGTGGAGAAGAGGTGACTTTATGGATGTGTGTACCCTTTCCTATTCCTTGGGATGAAATCTGTTTTCTGAGTCTATTCTGGACGCTCTTCCCTTCCCACATCCCTTTCCCGCCCCCAACTATATAGGCTCTGCACTTGCTTTTATTCACTGGCAGAAAGTTCTTGCGATAATGCATTTCATTTTCACTAATATGCCTGTGAAATGTGTCGCTGAGATTTATGAAGTCCTTTAGATGCTTTTGCTGGGACTAAATTTGAGTTTCCACCTTCTACTGCTTACCCTGAAGAAGAACAGAGTAAGGGAAAGGACTATGTCTCTGCAGCTTGCGTCTTCCCACACTACTGAACGATCAACGACTTGCACTATAGTGGTATTCTACGAGTGCAACCTGGATGAGGGTGGCCCCACCATGACAGGGTAAGAAATCACACTCTCCTTGAAGAGCAGCTGTCTCAGTGAAGTGAGATGTCTGAGATTGCTCCACAGATTAGTGGCAGAGCTGGGAATAACCTCAGCTCGCCCGACTCAAATGGCAGTGCCTCACCTGCTGCTTGCTGTTGCTTTTCTTGCTTCATCATGTCTTTTTTTCTTACAGTATCTCTCAGTTGCAGCAAAAAAAGAAAACAATGTAAACATCATGCTTTTATAGTAAACACTGTAGTTCATTCTTGATTTCAAACAGGGTAAGTCCAATCAGCTTGAACACTTCATAACCCTGCTGATTTTATGGAGTAAGAACGAACTTCCAGAATTTAGGGAAACTGAGATGGTGCCCCAAAGAATGTCTAATTTCTCAACACAGCACATACGCACATTCAGTCGCTGGGAAAGGGAGGGGTAAATAAGCCTGGAGTGAGTTTCATTTTCAAGGTCAGAGTTGCAGGAGAGTTAGCCATCTGTGCATTTGTTTAATAAAGCTGCTCAGAAATGTTGGTGTTTCAGCCTGTTTAAGTTCTGTTTAGAGATTAGTCTGAGCCCTTGGGTTTCTTTAAACAGTGCCCTGATAATTTCTCTGTTGCTGGAACACTTGCATCTGGAATGCACAGATGCAGCAGCTGCTTTGAGGAGGTTCTCAAGGTCAGGCTTTGGCTGGGAGGGGATCACAGGAAACCTGATCGCCTTCATTTGTTAGTCACTGGTGGCTGGAAAATCCTATCTGCTTTCTTCCTCTGGCTCCCACCAGGCTCTGGCTTTTTAATGCATGCGGTTCTGTATTGTCAGCATCTGAGAATCTCAATTAAAAGTTAGTTATCCTCTTGCTCACCGGTATTAAGTGGGAAGGTAGTTTTGCAGATGTGTGATGGGCCAGCCCCATTCATTTCTGTGGAGTTTACAATCTTACCGTGTTTCTAGATGAATGGGAAAACCAAACATCTAAATGAGGCCTAAGGCAAAGATCTCTCCCAGAGTTTACACACAGTCCTAGTGTCTATTTGCAGGTGGGAATTAAAGTTATTTTTTTAGTTCCCACCTGTGGTGCTTGGAGTTTCTGATGATAAAACTACTTACATGATTGTCTTCTTTCTTCAGCTGTTCTTACTCAGTGCAGCTCTGCCTGGGGAAGGAGGATAAAAGCACCAGAGTGTCCTCTCAGCCTCACTTAATGGTTTTGCCATAGGAACGCCCCTCGCTGATCCCATGCCTTTGTGCTGGGTGCTGCAGGGCAGAACAAAAAGACAATCCCTGTCCTAGCAAGTTGAGCATCTAAATGCAAGATGGAGGCATAACATAAGCCTCCCACAGTGAGTCTCTTTCGGACACCTTTCGGCTGCCTAGAGACTCTGCAAGCAGGATGTGTACAGCAGTGTTGACTGGCCGATGCACACAGCGGACAGCTGGGACCAACACACTGCTGGGCACCAGTATGCTCCCTGCTCCCGCTGAGCCTGCACAGGCCAGGCGGTCATCAGCCTTGTTGCTCCTTGGAAATGAACTGGGTCCTTTGTTACTGAATTGTCCTTAAGATTTTATAGCTTTTTATGTAAGTATTTTCCTCTTTGAGCTATTACATATTATCCTCTCAACTGTTACAGGGAAATACGGGCTGCAGAACATTTGGGGTAGGACTGGAGGGGAGGGTCTCCCTACAGCAATGGTAACGGCAACAGTTAGAGATGGGGTTTAGGATAAGAGAGGAGTAAGGCAGGATCTAGAGAGTGGTGCTAGGAATGAGTAGTTGAGTATTTGGCTGTGAAGTCTATAGAAAAATGAAGTTATTTTTTCAGTAACTATTCAGGATCCAAGAAGTATGACAGTACCATTCTTTGTTCACTTGCTTTTATAACTGTGTCATCTAAAAACTTGGCTTCTGTTGTGTGGTTGTTTAGGGTCTGCCCTTTGTGAGATATTTTGCACAATATAGCCTTCAAAATCTTCCTCCTGTTTATTACTACTCCCGCACTTTTTTTTTCTTCTAAATGTCATCTATTTCGCTTGACAATTGTACCCTGGGGTGTTTCAATTATGTATGAATGTGGAGTATTTGGGATGAGCTATTCACAAGTGCTTTCAATTTGCCATCTGAGCTTTGAATATGAGCAGAATCACCAATATTTTAGTTTCTAGGGCACTCTTAAATGCGCAGTCAAGATGCAGCTTTTGTTCTTAAGTGCTCGGGTTTTTTACCCTGTTTCTAGCAAGACCTTATGAACCTTCCACATGAATTTTCCATAGAGTAAATTGCAAGCACAGAGCAAGGAAATTCCTGTTGGCTTGTAGCAAGGATGTCTGCTCTGAGATCTTCCTTCCTCTGGTAACAGTCTCTCTAGCAGTCCGCCTTGGTAGCCTAACATACTTGGTTTGAGTTTCTGAATGACAGGTGATTGACTTGACTCTCATCTGTCAACATGTGAAATCTCCTGCTCAGAACTGTGATGTCTTTTCTGATTGCCTCTGTGTATGCAAGTGGTCTTTCCAGAACATTTTGTGCTATTTTTCTTGATTTGGAAGAGCTCAGCAGTGTCTTCACCCATACCCTGTTGTTCTGGCATTCAGGTGTATTGACTGATACCCACTTTCGCGTTTGTGATGGGAGGAGGCAGAAGCAGTTGTAGGTGGAAGGAAAGAAGAGCCAGAGACTGTGAAGGTCTTTTCTCACTGCCAGGCTTTTAAGGGGAAGAGACTCTTAGGGTGCTGCATGGAAAGGCAGAAGAGAGGAGAGTTTGAGGGATGAGTTAAACAGTGTGAGTAGAGAGAGCTGATACTGTGTGCAGGGGATTAAAACGTGTTGGATTAAAAGTATCCGTTGCAGTAGGGCTGATAGAAAGATGGCAGAACTGAACGTGTAGCTGTTCTGATAAGAAAAGAAGAATTGAGGGATGACTAGAGAAAGCTCCTTCTCTGTCTCAACATTGCAGAATAAAGACCTTCAGCCTGTAGTTGGCTCCTAAGACAAATGATGTTACATCTATAGAAGTTATCCCATTTGGTGCCATAGATCAAATGGATCAGCAGCCACTAGAAAAAGATACACAGTAAAAGTGATCTCTGCAGATATTCAAGAAGCATTGCTTTGTCACCCACAGAAGCAGAGGATGTTGCTGCCAACATCTCCATCTGTTGTCCAGCAGCAGTTGTTGAGCTTGTAATTCTGACGACATTTTGTTGTTGGAGCACCTGGAAAGGGAACAAGCTCTAATGCTGTCACAGGGCAAACCAGAAGCTCTGGTGAATAGTTTAACAAACATTTTTGGGGAGCAGCTTCTGACTGTGCCTGTGAAGGTCTTGCAGCCAATTTCTGGCAACTCTGCTTTTTCTGCAGACCACTAACTGTTAAGTACCACTTCTAACGCATTACAGAACAGGAGGGAATGCTGTGGGCTGCAATAGCCAGCATCTTAATGATTTGAGGTAGAATGAAATAAGCTGGATGAGAGGACAGGGAGAGGGAAAATAAAGGCCATGTGGGATCCTAGGATATTTGAAGCTATGCCTTTGCCAGTTGTCTGTATCCAGCTGCTGTTTCACAGCAGCCTTACTGCCTTCCAACATTATGCTGCCGTCACCCATCTTCGCAACAGAGCTGAGCATGATAAAGCTTTGAATGATGGTTCTCCAAAAAAAGAAAAATTGTGCCAAGAACAAAGGCTGTGCTTGGATAGGCAGGAAAGTGCCCAAGGAGAAGAAAGGGGGATATATTTAACATTGGAGGAGGAGGGAAGGTTCAGTAGTGGGTTGTGGATGTTTTGGCAAAGGGCACTGGGGAGGTGAACAGAGTAGGGGGGATGAGAATCACAAGGTGGACATTACAAGGACCCTCAAGATAGAGAGGAGCACAGAGGGAGGGTGCCAGGTGCACAGGGAACTCTGCTAACAAAACCTACAGAGTATGAAGCATCCTAGTAGGAAAGTAGTGGTGTCTCAGTAAACGGTTGCATGGTTGGCATGCACTTTAAGGCAGCTGCTTGCAGACCCAAACCAGCTCATGGTGAGGGACCACTGTGGGACCGAGGCTCACCAGCAGACTGTCCCATCCCTTGGGGGATAGTCTATGGGGAGCACAAAGTGAGCGTGGAGCAGGAAAGACTCTTGGTTGGCTAAGACTTACCGCAATAGGGGAAGGAAAGTGTAGGACACTTTCCTAGACCTAGAGATTCCTGCTTTGTGTTCAGCTCAACTGCTAATCCAAGGTCAAAACTAATCTGTCTGCATCTTTTGTCTCTGCTGCCTTGTCTGTAGATTTTTAAGGGCTTGGTGTGTGGTCTCTGTGCTGACATATGAGTAACCTAATCTTAATTTCCATGCCAATAGTCATGAAATACCTCTGCTGTAAATTTGGAACAATCTTCCCTTTGTATGCATTTCACTGTTAAGCTGCTCTCTTGAGCCCTTATTAATAACCTAAATGAGTTACCATAATTAGCTAGTCCTCAGCCTTAGCACTGGGGAAAGCACAAATTTGACAGCTTTCAAAAATGACGTGGAGCACGGTCAAGGAGTCTACAAACGTTCCTGCTTTTGTCCTCATCTGGTTACTGTTTCTACCAAAAAAAGGATTTCTCTTTTTTTTTTTTTTAAGATAAATAATGTATATTCAAGACTTTCTTTTAATATCTTTTAATTTCTTTTTGGAATTAGCATGTATTAATCCTTGCACCAACTTTGTTCTTTAGCACGTCAATCACTTCAATATAAAAATTATGTATCTCATTTCTCAGAGATCTCATAAATAACACACTGCTCTGGGCAGACCCCATGATGCATGAATTGCTAGGGAATATTACATTAATATGTCTAGAATACCAGTGCTGCGAGATACACCATCTAAAATAGGAAGAAGCCATTTAATTGAATTTTGTTCCCCTCTAAGATCATCAAGATATAAATTACTGGGAGCACTACAGCAAACATGCGAGCATTTTTGTTCTCTGAGCATTGTAATGGACTTTCCTTTATGGAGGAGTGCATTGGGAAGAGAAACAGATGTATTATACAGGAAAGCAACACTGCATGTTCTGGATGGTTGAGGTCTCAAGCAAGTTTAACAAAAGCTCATTGTGGATACATCACTCCAACAAACAAGGCAAAATTCCTTTTCCCTGCCCCTGAATACTGAGCAAGTTTCAACTTTTTCTCTGATGGGTAGAATTTTCTGGAATTCTTAAAAGATTTAAGTATTTCAGTATCGAAGCCTTAAAGGCAGGTCTTTGAGAAAAACTGAAGTTTTTCAGAAAACTTGCATTGGTGTGTGTTTTTAAATCTTTGCAAGTTCCATGGTGTTACAGTACTGTTTGAGTGACTTAGCACAGTGTCTGCTTATTCTCATTTCTCTTTCCAGCAGGTTATTTCTGCTGATTTTTAGAACAAGATGAAGGTCAGATGCCTAGTTGATTTTAATAGATGTTCAACTTTTGTGAAAGTTATGCTTGTAAAATGCTGTCAGTGAAATAAAATCGAAGGCTTGTGTACAAAGGAAGGGTTATGTGCTTGCTCCTTCCGCATGACAATGCAGAAGACTCCTCTTCTAGAGGGATCACTTGTAGGAATGAAGGAATAACTTTACTTCAGTGCTCTTTCAGTGGGTATACTAGCCGGACTGTGTTCGGTCCATTATAGTCATATTACTAAGGGATAAATGTTCCTGCACTGTAACGCAAACATGGATGTCCACCTACAGGTAATGGTGACAGCTCTCTTGAAATGCAAAGCGTTGTGGGCTGCACAGCAGCAGGCTACATGCTAAAGCTACCGCAGCCTGCTACGAATGAGCCAGGCATTTCCCTATTAACAGCAGCGTATTGCTCTGTACCCTGCTTCCTGGTTCAGTCTGTTTTGGTGGGTTGTCTCCAAATGACGATCAAAATAAAAGATCTAAGAATTAGCACTGTGCCTGGAGAGTTTGATGAGGGTGTTCTGGCTGGTTGGGTATGTGTGTTGCTGGCTCCTCTCGTTTATGGGGGTGCACGCACAGTTGCTTTGCAGCCTGATGGTTCTGCCAGCAGAAAGAAATCTAAACATTTCTGCAGTGAAGCTAATGGGCCATTTCCTTCTGGTCATCTGGTAGGGGCCTTTTTTGAAACTAAAGTTCCCATGCTCTCCTTTTGCTGGCAGCACTGAAGCCTATGCAGATTCAGTACAACACATAATCTCAGTTATGACTGGAGTCTTTTCTTGCCAAGCAAACAATCTTCAAACTGCACAACAGTGACAAGAACCTCAGGAAGCCCTTAAGCTGAGGTGAAGGACGCTGTATTTATAGGTAGCTGTGCCAGCTAACCTGAGCGGGTTTTAAAGCAACAGCCCCTTGAAAGGGACTTTAGATTAATTAGCAGTTTATAAAAAATATCTGCTGCCTTGATTCTCAGCTTGTCTCCAGTTGAGCTGAGTAGGTACATTAGCGATTGCATCTGCTCCCTCTGGATTCCTTATAACCTTCTGACTTTTCTTACTATTTCTTGTTTAAGATTTACGTCCATCTCAAAGAAGGGAGTGGTGCTGACGGGCTGGATGCTTTGAAGAACAAACCGCAGCTTCACAGTATGGTGGCCAAAAGCCTTTGTCAGAATGCCTCTGGGAAGAACTACATCATCTTCACTGGCCCAAGCATTACCAGCCTGAATCTCTTTGAAGAATTTGAGAAGCAAGGTGTGTATCAGGTGACTCACTGGGTTTTAATGATGACAAACCTCGAGGCCTCCTGCCACTGAATTAAAAAAAAAAACTCCCAAAAGGCTTCACTGATATTTCATTCCTTGCATAGATAAGTTGGTCATCTCTAAGAAAAGTCCTCATTCATGAAAAAGTACTATGCAGAGGACTTTCTAAGTTGGTCTTTAAATCTTCCTCTTTAAATCTTAAAGTTCAAAATGAGGATGTAAAAACATTTTAAATAAGGTTATTTAAAGCCATTGCTTTTGTTCTTTGCCTTGGAAATGTGAGGTCTAATTTCCTGTATGGCCTGGGGGGACTTCTCAAGGGATTTCCTTGTTCCCATTGTGAAAGACTAGGGATGGGATGAATCCTTAAAGGTGTGCCTTAGAAGTCCGTGCTGGTTTAATATCTGTTAAAGATGTAACTTCTCTAGGTGACATTTTATGTTGTTGCAAAAGCCCTAGCAAAGTTTGCTTTTTTAGCTGGTATCAACATGCCTTTAGGAGAGTTTTTAGTTTTGAAAGCATAATAAACTCTCCATTAGCAAAAGCACGCTTGCCAGCAGAATGTCTGTTGATACAGCTCTCCCAGCCAATTTCTTGCTAGTGCAGAGCGTAATCCTGGGACATCCTCTCTGTCAAATGCCCCCTCACCTTGGGTATGGCAAAGCCATGTGTTACTTTGCTTTCAGAAATGCTGATGATTTGTGACTCCCCTTAAATTACAGGCTCCTGCACTGCCAACAGTGAGTTATAACTTATCTTAGTGTAACTCTTAGCTCGTTCTTCAGTCAGCATGGCCGTTCAGAGTTGGTGTGGTGCGTGGAATGGATCCTTCACAGCAGTAAGACTGGAAGCTGCCATTATGTGTCACGTACAAGGAGGCTACGGGGTTGTTTCCCTTTTCAACACACCACTGACAACCGAGTTTTACTTTTCACATGTTTTTTTGTCATTGCAGAAAATTAAACCCACTTAGAGCATTATATTAATGAAACATGGCCCAAAGCAGGGGGAAACACTGGGAATTGAGACAATATCTTGATTCTCATTTAAAATGAGAACACCAGTGAGCTGCACCAGTGCTGTAGCTGAGCACTTCAGAGTGTGCTGGCACTGAGGATTGTCTCTGTTGAGCTCCATGCAGCACTTAACTCCTACATTATTTTAGGTAAGCTAGAAGCTCACAGCCACACCACCATATTATCAAAAAAGAGTCATGGTTTCCCAAATGCTGCAAACAGCGAAATGGGAGAGAAGTCAAGCATATTTACAGTGCATTGGAGTTTCTCCTGTGAGCAGAGACTTGTCTTTAGTAAAATGACTCTTTTCACAGCTGAGTATAAGCATTACATTTTTAAGACTACCAAAGCAATGATGCAAAATGTGGGTTCAAAAAATTTAGAGGATAACCCACATACTCCTAGTACCTGAGATGTGTCAGGTTTAAATACAAAGACTGAGAGACAAAAACTGGACTGCTGAATTGAACCCTTTATGCTCAACTGGGGAAGGATAAAAACAATATGGGATGACCCAGTTGGTCCATAACCCCGGCAAAAAGACACATGGCTACTAAACCAGCTGAGTGTTTATTACTTAGAGATAATTCAAATTGTTCACGGGGTGAATCATTCACGGGCTTTACACTGAACAGAGCATTCAAATTAAGTTTCCAGCAGGTACTAAATTCAGTAGCGTCTTTTTAAAGCATGCAATTTTGACTTACTATCTGATCAAACATGCTAATGCTATACTGAGATTTCAGTTTGGTTCACAATTTGTTGTATGGCTTCATAAGACTTCTTATGATATTTGACAGCTGCTTCCAAAATTAAATTTCTGATCTGTACGCACTATCACCTTCTTAGGGGTGAAGTTATGGGGTGGGTGGGAGGTGGGCACTTAGATAGTAGGTTTATTTGCTTTGCAAAATAGTGTGGCACTCCTATATAAAGAAGATTATGGGGAGAACGTTGAAAGTGTTTCTATTTAATAAAACCATGGGATTGTCTGCATTTGCCATGGGGCACTAGGGGCTAGCTCACAGGTTTGGCAGGGGAATGTTGAACTGGAAGGACTACGAGACACTGGGAAAAGTAAGATGCTGGAGATGTCAAGCAGAGGTGAAGTCGGAAAGAGCCCTGGGAGGAGATGGTGTTTACTGACTCTACTGCAAAGCAGCTAATGTATTGCCAGCACCTGCTGGGATCCTACTGCATTGGCAGGCAGAGATCTCTCCTATTGTATCACACAGTCATCCTCAGCAATGACTTTAATGCTTTTTTGGTATGGCCAACTAAATCTGAACAGGGCCACACCATGACTGAGAAGTGTCACAAAAGCCTGTTGAAGAGCATCTATGCTCAGGTGCTCATGACAGTTTAAGACCCATTCTTAAACTGACAAATTTACTTTTCTTGTTCAAGAAAGTTTTGTTTCTGGGCTGGAGTGGGATCAGTGGTGGAAAGAGAAAGATCCCATGGAGAACTGAAAACAAAAAGAAATTGGTATTGATCTTAACTGCTTTATGTTGTTTAGGGTTTTTTCTAACTATCAACAGAGAAATAGGGGAAATTTAAATAAGCTAATGCTTAGAAACTATTGAAAGCATGCTATGTAGGATCTTCACTGTACCACAGTAGAGAATATGTGCCTAGTAATATAAAGGGATGTCAGTGAACATAATTCTAAGGTCTATGAAGATACCAAGAGCTTAGAAAACTTCAGAAAATAAGACAGGGCACTGATCTTTTTCAAAATAAAAAACCTGAATAGACCTCTTATTTTTCAGGAGGCACACAAAGCATTTCTTTCTCTCGCCTCTGAGTAGAACTGAAAACCTGCACTGAAATGCCCCAGATTCTCTGTTCTGCGAGCAGACAGCAGTCATTGTTATTTGCTGTGACATTCATTCATAGTGCACGTCTCTTTTTTTCCCCCTTTAAGCATTGGTGTTCTCCATTACAGAGGACAGCACCTCCTAAAGCCCTGTGTCCTGTGCTTCCCTTAAACGTATGATCCCTGAAAGTCGCTTTTGCACCATCTGAACCAGCAGGAGCAGCTGTCTCTGTCCTGCAGAGTGGCTGGGCTTGGCAAAGCTGCAGGAGTTGCCAGCCTGGGTGACCGTGGCACTTCCACAAGCTTTGCAGGATCCTGCAACTCCAGCACATATGAACTAAAGCAAGCTCTCATCTCCTTCCCACAACAGGCCCACCAGTTGCCCTAGCTCTGACTTGACCCAGTGTTGCATGCAGGATAAATGATTGCAGAATGTGCATTTTTGCCTGAACTAACTGGAGCCTGGCTACCTTTGCTAATAAAGGTACTTACTTAAAGGTACTAATAAAGATGTGGTGAAACAGTCTTCAGCACAAGCTGTCCAGGGTGTGGAGACACTGGGAATGAATCTTGGGTGACTACACCACATTTTCTTATCTTTGCTAAGCTAGCTTAGGTATATGCATTTATATTGCAGTTAGTGTTTAAGAAGAACAGAGGAGGACAACCTGTCTCCACTGACTCTTGTGTGTGTGGCAAACACCTGTTGTGATTCTGATTTAATTACACACAAAAATGTCATTGAGCCAGATGGGCATAATTTTTATTGCTTCTATTGCTATAGTAACTGGGTGGTTTTAAAAAACTCTACAGATTAAGGGTGTCATCCATGATGAGAGATGCTAGTAAATCTGCAGAAGGGCTGCACTTTTCTGGGCTATACAGCAGGAAGGGTCCACAGTGTGTACCTGAGAGAGGAAATGGTTCCCATTATTCTGTTGGAGGAGTGAAACATCTGCTGGAAGCTTTCTGCAGGCTACAATTAATTATTATGGGCATCTCGGAGATGGCTGTTGCTATTTTGAAGCTCTAGCACAATAATGTAGTTATTAGCTTGGTTTTAAACCATTGCAGTCTCCTGGAGAGCGTAAGTATCACCCTTCAGTGAGTCATAAACTTTAGGCAGCTAAGGAAATTCTTCTCAGGCTTGCTTGTTATCGGAGCAGGAAGATCTTAATATTGACTAGAAGAAAGCTTTCTAGAAGTTGCTATGTTAATGCCAAAGTTTGCAGGTACGTGAGCTACACTGTTTTTGTACCTCTTAGCAAGACAAGAAACTTAAAAAAAAAAAA
>VYXH01005058.1:529143-542373 GCA_013397275.1 Burhinus bistriatus | reverse complement strand
AAAAAAAAAAAAAAGCCTTCCACTGGAGGTGCAGTTCCTTCAGTTCCTTCTATTCCTTCTATATTGATTGTGAGCCTGTTGCCATCAGGCTTTTTTCATTGTCTTTTGTGGAAGGAAATTACCAGGGACTGATTCATTCATTAGAAATAACCGATGGAGTGCAGGTTTCCTCCTTCAGAATGAAGTTGCCCCATTGCTGTGTTGGTTGACCTTCTTCTGACATGAGTGTCTTAAATTTCTGATGGAAGAGCCTCAGCTCCTTGTAGACCTGCCCACAGCAACTGGACCAATTAATGAGTATTAACAATTATTATATTAGTATTCCTGTAGTATCTGTGAGCTGTTGAGGGGATGCTGAGCATGCCAGGCACTATATGAATCAAGGACAAAGGCTGCACCTGCACTCAAGAGCTTAGGTCATTCCAGAAAGACATAGGCAGAAGAGCCCCATAAATGGAAACCCAAGAACAGAGGTAACACGCTCAGGAGAAGCCAGATGCTGTAGTCTGACTTAGCATTTTCCCTGTAAGGATATCCAGTTATCCAACGTGCAAAATTCAGCATGATGAAAAATTTGATCAAGCAGACTTAGCTGACAGATGAGATTTAAAATACCACAAGTCTCTGCTGCCATATAAAAGATGTGCACAGCTGTCACCTGCTTCCATGCCCATCACTTTTTTTCCACTTACATGCGTTAACACAAAACCTAGGGAGACTGAGGAAATTTCCATCCGAGATTTTCTTGAGTTCAATTAATTTGATCAAGAAGGTCTGCTTCTCTTGGACTAACAAAATTATTATTGCACAACTTAATGACAAATGCAAGCATTGTCTTTATTAATGTTGTTTCCAAATCTTGTTTGTGTCCACCTGGCTGCATTGAGACATGTTTTGTGGTGTTAGATTTCATTCATTGCCCCTTCCACATATGAAAAGGCCAAGAAGCTGTGAGCACCAGAATGCATCGCCTGTGGAGCCTCTGATGTCTGTGCAGGACAAGATCGTGCTCGCTCAACTAGGGCGCTGTTTGGTTTATCTCCTTTCCCTAAAATCCATTTTCATTGAACTTGTATTTCCATCTTCTCCATCCTTCTGGACACATGCATTTTTTAAATCAACCAGTGGTTTCAGTGGTTCTTAATTGCTTAGGCAGCATTTCCTTAACAAACCAGATGATGCAGGTGCAAGGAGTAGTGAGCTGAAAATCAAGAACTGGGCAGCGCGGTGAAGCAGTAGATTAAACCAGAGTTTGTCAGCTACGTATATGGTGATTAAAAGCATCACCGGAGTCACGTAGGAGAATTTATTTCAGTTAACATCTAAGATGCTGTAGCTTTCCCTACCTCCCTGCTCCCTCTGCAATTTATTCTCTTAGTTAAACATCAAAGACTCTCTTGGATCATAAATCCTGATTTGTTCCATAATGCATATCACTGTTGGGGGTTTTTTTCAGTCCAATTTTAAACACGTTGTGCAGACTATTGCACAGATTATAGATGTTATTGTTGGGAAGATACCCTGAATTATTCTCCTTGTCGCTTCATCATGACTGTGCAGGAAGTGTCAATACATTTCATCTAGAGAGCAGGCTTTCTGCACTTGTCTCAGTTTCCAGAGACATTCATGTAGGACACAAATCTTTGATATTACAGGAGAAGGCAGTTGGCTAACATATCTGTTGGACTAGAAAGTTGTAGGAGGAGCTCTTTCTCTAGTCAGGTCATTCAGACTTGCTCCACTGCTCTTGCTTTCTGGGTCCATGCAATGGCTTGCTGATAGGGAATGTTTTTGTTCACATGCAGAGATTTACTGCTGTGGGTTGCTGAGCACCAGGAAGAGTGACTGCACAGGCCTACCTCCATCCATGCTGAACAACCCTGAAACTCCCCAGTCCAGAGGACAGTACAGAATAAGAATGAAAGGAAACATGTCTTTGATCTGCTGGTACAATAAAGGGCACTTTCGTTTTCTGACCAATGCCTATTCACCAGTTCAACAAGGTAAGCAATATTCCTACTGCTCACCTCAAAAGTGCACGTGCTTTATGTGACAAGGCAAAATGAGTCACTGAGTTTGATAATAAGCCTGAACAAAGATCTTGATCATAATATCCTAGATAAACAGTAGCAGTAGTGGTTACTTCCCTTTTTTGTCTTCCTACAGCTATTTTTTTTCCCCATACAAAGGTTGAAAGCCTACTGCTAATGCAGCCTCCTTTGCCTGAGCTGGTGGAGGCAGTATCCTTTTAGGTACAAAGATTGTATCTTTGCTGATGGTCAGAGAAGGGAAGATGGTTGTTGTATAATACTACACTAGCCCCATTTGCAAAGCATCTTGTAGGAGTGCTGCTACAGAAAAATTAATAAACGTCATGATGTACTTAGAACTCTGAGCAGATCCTACAATTAATTTATCTTATCCAGTAAAAACTTAGTCACAAACAAACGTCTTTTTGCCAGAAGTAAATATGATTAAGTCTTCCTGTTGTATGTTAAATTGATTTTAGCAGTTGATGAGAAGAAACCAAAACAGATAACTTGGATAGTTCAAATAATTGGAAAGAGCTTCTCGATACTGAAATCTTTCCTTTTCGAAAGTACACAGATGGTTTTAAGGAGGTTTGGAAACTTCTGTAAGATGCAATAGCTGTAAGAAGCTAACTCTTTGAAATTCATCTTTCAGTGAAAATATTTTTTCAGTTTCTTTTCATTTTTACTATTCACATTTGTGTGTAACTGCCTGAGACAAATATGAATAACCTAAACCTTTAAATGTAAAGCCACCAGTTCAAAGGCATCTTGTACACTCGTGTTCTGAATCCTGAGTGACTCTCACATGTGTGTACAGGCTACAGAAGCAAATTTAAGGCCTTGAATTACTGTGTGGTAAGCTGAGAAGTTGACTTAGTGTGTTGTTCAATGCCTTGCCAGAAGGCTCATTACCTTTGCAGAGTGGCTGATCCCAAGGATTTCTGCTGGGCACCCCAGCAGAGCAAAGACTTGGTGACTTGGATGGACTGGTGTCTGAGCACAAATGCTGAAAATACGTACATGAAGGAAATATGACACTTTGGGTACCCTGCTGAAGCCAGTCCCTGGAACAGTATTGCTCCCTATGAGGGGCATTCACCATCAGGATTTGTGCTGTTTCCCTTGTGCGTTTTGCTGGGTTTAGATTATTCAGCTGCCGTAACTGGACAAGAGTTACCACTACATGTCAGCTGGTTTTTATAGGCTAGCAGGGAGCATTTGGTTATAATTCACAAATATTACTAGAAAAAGAGTCTGTTTGTAAATGTCAGTATTAACTGCCCTATTAAAAGAGGGAGCAAAAGCAGACTGCGCTGGCAGCATCCTTTGCAAGCAGCACACAGAGATGTGAGCTGTTGTGCTTGTGATTGACCTTGGGTCTGTTTTGGCATAGATGGGATTGTCGGTTGTGTGTGTGAGGTAGTTTAACCTCCACTGATTAGGACCTGTGTGTGTGATGGGCAAGATTTGCCCAACACATTGCTCACCAAATGCTGGCTGGGACAGTTGACATAGTTCGTGGTGAATCAGAGCAGAAAACAGAGACTGGCTTTTTAAAGGGTGGTGCTGGGGGGAAGAGAGTCTCTAGTGGAGAGCTGGGAACAGATGGAGACTCAGTAGGAAGGCAGGAAACCAGATTGCCTGTCTCTGATTTGGCGTCTCTGATTTGGCATCTCTGAAGTCAGTGCAGCAAAACTAGTTTAAACCAACTTGAAGCTGGACCACCAAAGTCTCCTCTAGGGCATGTAAATAGAGAGGAAGAGGAGGAATCTATTTTCCTTGAGGCAGCCTGTAGTACAGACCTGCTAAGTATGTGTGTTAAACGGGAGAGGAGGTAGGGACAAAGGGGACTAAAACCCACGGAGGATAGTTGGACAGAGACTGGCACCAGTGGGATTGCCTGACAATGCATGGTGCATGTTTGCACTTGGTTGAGCGTAAGTGTTGACAGGGGTGGAGGAGGCCATGATGAGAAAACCTTAAAAAAAGAAGGCAAGAGGTGGTCAAAAAAAAGCTTAGGATGAGAGAAGAGGTGGATGTAGCTAATAATGAGCTATTTATTACAATTTAAAGGATAGTTGAGAAGGTAAATCTTGCCTGTACTCAGAGTGCAAATCCCACCCAAGCCAGAGGCACGAGGAGGGCTGTACACTTGTCAGAGCTGATCTATGAATACTATTCTTAGATGCAGCGGTTTATGTATTATGGATGTTTTGAACCATAGTGTCATAATACATCATCTCAGATGGTAAAGAATGAGTCTTATTCCTTTAGTCTTGCAAAAATGTGCTGCTTACTCTGCTATCAACTCTGAAGTTTCTGCCTAGAACAAAACTTAGTGGGGTTTTTAATTTCCCTTAAGCTTTAACTTGAGTTTAATTTTTTCTTGTGCCTGTATTGCAGAAGAACTGAGAAACCAAAAGAGATTGGGACCCTCCCCAGACCGTAAAAAGTTACTCTTATTCTAAAGCAGGTGATGTATGTGCTGTCCCAAACGTCCCCATCTGTGGGACAAGGCTGCATTTTTGTTTTTCCACTCTAGATCTGGTGCCCACTTTCCCAGCATCTCCACTACAATGTTCTAGAAATAACTACAATCTTTTCTATTTTACATATGAAGCAGGATGGAGCAGGTGCAGCAACCTCACTTGCTGCAGAGCAGGGTGACCAGAATGACATCTTTAGCGAAAACTTGTTGAACCCAAGATCTTTTTAAGTAGCTTCTTTCTGAAAAGAGCTTCCACAGCTACTCTTCACCAACCAGCTCTACTTAAAAGCTAAATGGACAGTAGCTAAGGATAGAAAACAAAGCTTGGGCCACATATGCAATGACTAAAGAGCTGCGAATGACATGTTGGTATCTCACAAGTGACTTGTGAGAAGATGGGAGATGTTGTGGAGGCATCACAATTGTATGAAGCAGTCATGTTAAGTCCTTGTGTGGTTCGTAGCCCAGGACAAGCTGGAGTGAGGAGTATCTGGTGACAATCTAGTTTTCTGAAAAAAAAAAAACAGCTTGTGAGATTGGCCCAGAACTGGAAAATCTGGGCAAAGAAGCATAATGTTAAAAAGTATGTTTCAGGATGGGGAAGCTTAGGGTTTTTACTTTAAATTTCCATGTGTCCTTTGTGAGACTACGTTCAGGGGGTTGTGTCCAAGTATGGTGAAAATGGGGATGGGGCCGGAGGACTCTGATGGGAAGACCTTTAACATTAGACCTTGTACAATGCTGACTGTCTGCAGTTCTGATAAAGAACTGTAACAAATCTAAGTCCTGATAAAAAGCCATACAGCACTTGGAACGTGCAGTGCCCCCTCTGTTGTAGTATGTTGTGCAATCTCAGTGTTTGCCAAGGTGGATGCAAGTGCTTATATTACTGAGCCTCCTTTTTTGAAAAACATGATTCTAGCTCCTAAGATCACAGATTGGCTTAGAATAAGTGTTTTGAGGAAACAAACATATGTACGCCTTTGTCTTTCTGCTTGTTTCATTTGGGGTGGTATTTCCCAAGCTTTGCTTGACAAATGTACGTGGTAAAAACTTTTTAAAAAAACCCAAAAGGTTAAAAAAAAAAACCAAAACCAAACAAACCCAAAAAGCTGATGCCTGTCCCCGGTGGCAGCATGGAGGCTGGCAGCCGGCAGCCCTTCCAGCAGGAAGGCAAAGGCAGGCCACAGGCCACGGCTGCAGCACAGGCGGTGTGTTCCCTGGAGTGGTGCCAGGGACGGGAACACAGCGATGCTGGGGGAGGACCAGGAGGAGAAATAGCTCATCGGATGTGCCGGTGAGTCAGCTGGCTTGGGACCACTTGCCACAGAGACTTGCAGCTAGGAACAACCCAGCTCCGGCAGTCGGCTTCCCTGGAGAGGTGGCCTATGGCTACAAAACAAACCTAGGAAAGGCTATAAAAATTATGTGCCTATAAAGCTATTTATACTCTCAAAACAGAGGAATTTTATGTGGAGTATAGTAGAAAGTGAGAGGGAGTGTATGGTACCCACGTAGCTGCCACAGCAATGCCTTTTTTTAAGGACTGTGAATATGAAGCACATTGGAGAAGAAATATAAATCCTCCAAAGAAAGAGAGGTGGAAGAAAGAGAAAAGAAAAGAGGAGAGCAAGAGGAGAAAGAAGGGGATTTTTTTGTAAAACACTGGCACTAGGAACATACTTACCCTTTCCTGACCTGCCTAGGTGGGATGGCAAGTGATTTTGCAGCACTCGTGCAGCAGGCTGGTGGTATATCAGCACTTTTTACCTCATGCTGGCCAGATTTTTGTAGGACTCATTAAAAGGATCAAAAAAGCACCATAATAAGTATGTGAATGTAATGAAGGGTTTATTTATTTGGTTGGGTTTTTTCCCCTCCCCTTGGGCTACATTTACACCCAGCTTGAGGAGGCAGAGGTGAAAGGAAAGTGCATTGAACAATTTAGAGGTGATATCATTTTGGACTCTTGAAAAATCACACTTTAAAGACCCCAAATAAATTGGTGCATGGCTCAGCTGTAACATGACATTTAGTATGTGTCATAAGTCTTGCTTCAAAATAGAGCCTACCAGCTAGGACAGCACAGGGGGCTTGACAGAGATAATGGATGGAATGAGACTTCCAGCTGAAGGAATGAAATGGTGAAGTCTGTAATCAAAACATGAGGAGCATTTTAGGGATGATTGTAAAAGAATTGGCAGAAGGAAGGCAATAAGAGTTTGAAGGCTTGAGAAGTAAGAAAGCCAAGAATTGTACCTGTACTGAAACAATGCTGGGAAAGGATGCAATCAAGCCTGTGCTTCTCTGGACCTGGAGAAAAATAGTGTGGTGCCTGGGAGAGAGTAGCGATCCTCACTACACAGTGTGCCATAGACACAAAGCAAGAGGTGGTCCATACCCTGGAGCACTGACCATCAAACCCTGTGGGGACATAAAGTCAAAAGTTAGGGAACAGATTCCTATACTATGTTTGTTTAGTCATCGTTCCCTACTGCAAGGAGCTTCCCCTAGATAGGGAAGACATGGAGGACAGGACCACTAAATCAGAGAAGAGCTTGGGGCATTCCCTGGGAGAGTGTTGGACTCATAGATACTGCTGTAGTGTTGGAGAAGGCCAGGTCAAAGATGCACCATGTGAGGGAATGGGGCCCGTTCTTGGAGTAACCTGCTTTAGGCACCACATCTTTGTCGATGCAAGGAGTGGTCGGTAAGTAGCTCCAGGGGACTTGTTGCCTTACCGCAGATTCCTGCAGTAGGCAGGATAATCAACCCTCGTGATGAGCTGAATTCTCCAGCCAGCTGACCAAGCAGGGCAGGAAACATCACTCGCAGGCAGAGAAATGTGTGCTTAGCTCCACTGAGCCACCCAAGCCACATCTGGGCTCTCGCTCCCTACAGCAGCAAATCAGGCTGCTTCTCATTTCAAAGATATTGTGGCTCCTTCAACTCACCCACCAGCATCACCTCTGTCTTGTCTGGGTTTAGCCAGTTAGCTCCTTCTTATTCTCTGTTCTTTGTTAATTCTCACCCAGTGGACTAATACTGTCTGTAGGGGGCTACTGTGGGACTGCGGCAATGTGTGGTTTTTTTCTGAACATATGGTAAAAGTGTTTGTGTCTAACACCTTTTCATTTCCAACTGAAAAATGATGCCTCTTCTTCCCCTTCCACTCGCTTAATGTATTACCAATTTTAAAAAAAATCAAATTAACATCTCTGTTACAGATAACTTCCTAGATTTAGGGGAGAAAACTTCAATAAGATTTATTTTACAATAAACTGTATCTAGAAACCATATCTTTTAATTGCTAGATCTATGATGTGGATTTAAAACTGTTATGTTTCTAATTGATGCAGGAGTTATAATTAAGAGAAAAAGCGGAGAAATTCCATGCCCATTGGCAGTTGAAGCCTTTGCTGCTCACCTTAGCTATATCTGCAAATATGACGACAAATACAGCAAGTAAGTAAGAATATGTGCATGCATGTGTGTGTGCATGTATTTCTTTCACTTCTTCTCTGTTGCTGCAATGTTTGGGTTCTCCATGTTGAGCTGCAGCTGAGGGCCCAATTCTGCTTTCACGGAGTTAATCTCTGACAAAACTCCTGTTTCAGTCAAAGATCAGAAGCTGGCTCTGCACAAGGGCAAAAGCTGCATTGCATGTGTTGTTTTGGCTCTATCCACCAGTCAAAAAAAAATTTGAAACTTATGTTCTTAGCATCTTGTAAATGACTCTTAAGAAGTGTTGGGAAGATGAGCCAACAGGCCACATCAAATTGAAGGCTAAATAGAGAATTCAGCAAGGGTCTACCAGCCCCACAAGTCTCTTAGGCTAGCTCAGCCCTCCACCCCTATCAGCAAATGGTGTTCAGGTGATACCTAAGTATCTGTGATAGTTGTGTTACCTGGAGTGAGAAGAGAAGTGCATTCATTTGTGGATGTAAAGCTGATCTAGATGATCTGGGAGAGCAGACTGTAGATCTTCTGGCTCCTGAATTCCAGTTGGGGTCCTCACTGTTAGTTCTTAATGTAGCAGGGAGAAACAGAAACAAGTAAGAATAGCAGTGGTGAAGCTTGGCTGTGGGAATAGCGATGAGGTGCAGAAGAATTCAAGAACTAAAAATTGAGAAGAGAGAAAAAGCAGCAGGGATTTTCCAGGCCAGTTCTGGGCAAGGCAGCAAGAATTCAGTAGAAGAGATGAAAGAGGAGGAGGTGATTGCTGGAGACCGATGTTGGGATCTGATTTGAGGAAATCAATACGAAAAAGAGGTTAGGCAGTAGATTTAAATGGTTACTAAAAAAATGAAAGTAGGAAAGTGGGAAATCTTCTGACTGAAGAGCGAATATTTTGGCAGTCCTAGAATTAGTCAGAACCTAAATATAAGGATGTCAGTCTTTTCTAGTTCTGCCTTATGGAGAGTTGCTCCGCATAGCAGCACTGCACGCTCTGGCTCTACCCCCACATCCTCCCACCTACTGTTGACAGCGGCAGCAATCATTCTTTGCTTGCAATAGAGAGAAACAAGAGGAGAAGCAGCAGCAATCTACTCTAAACTGTAATGTAATGTGCCTGAGGCTTTTTTTAGTTACAAATTGAAGGGATTCAGACCCACAGCTCCCATCACGCGGATGTTTGTCACGGGTAAGCTCGAGGAGTCTGTGTCAGTACTCTTACTTATGTGGAGCGGTACAGAGGTGAGAGTGTTGCTGAGGTTTTGCTTCTGAGAGCAAGGAAGTCTGTTCTTTTAGACACTACTAGAAATTTCCAAAATTGTGCAACTTAACTGCAAATGACTGTCAAATACATTGTACAAAATTTCTTAAGATAATACTTGCACTAGGTATTAAGTCCTGGGCCTGTTTCGCCTTTGGGACTGCAGAATCTTTGTCTGGGGTTATTTCTTGCATCACAGCTGCAAATGTTTGACTGAACAGTGCTTTTCCCTCCCCCTTCTCTCTTGGCTTTTTAGGTATTTCATTTCTCACAAACCAAACAAGACCTGGCAACAAGTATTCTGGTTTGCCATCAGCATCGCTATAAACAATGCCTACATCCTCTACAAAATGTCTGAGGCCTACCATGTGACAAGGTATAGCCGTGCACAGTTTGGTGAAAGACTTGTAAAGGAGCTTCTGGGCTTGGAAGACACCTCACCCTCCCATTGATGCATTGTTCTTGGTGGCGTAGGCAGGGGGTGGAGGGTAAGCAGAAGAAGATACCACACCTGGAATGGCAAAGCGAGGAACTTGTGACACCACCAGTGCTGTCCTTATCCAAAAATGCCAAGTGATGCCACTAGAGAGGTGGAAACTTTGTTCCTAGTAGCAGCTGGATGTAAACATGTCCTGCAGAGAGTGCCAGTGGAAAAGCTGACACAAAATTGCATATGTGAATGCCCTGTGGGAATCTGTACACCAGAAACAGACTTAAGTTAGTTGTCATCTCAATACTATTTGTTGAGCTGGGTCATCTTGTAAAGTTCCTCTTGGGCTAAGAGCTTGTCATAAGCTGACATAGCTCAGCAGTCCTAGGCGGGCATTACAGAAAACTATACTTTACTTGGAATTATTCAATTCTGAGACAAGCAACGTAAGTCTGCACCATGGGCTGTGGCTGAGAGTGCCTGCCATCCTGTAAGGCATCGCTGCTGTCCTCCCGGTGTGCTAAACGAAGCAGTTCAGACACGCGAACACTGAAGCAAGCGTATTGACAAACAAAACCTTCACAGGCAGGCAGCCAGGAACTGAGGACCAGTTAAGACTTTTTCTTTCTGGGTTTTTGTTTTGGTTTGTTTTTTTTTTTTCCCCCTTTGTTTTTATTAATGTAATGTAAGGCAATTTGATCCCAGGTAGAACACAGCAAAATCAGGAGAAACCAAATACATTATTGCATTTAAAATGGAAAATACTTACATTGATTTTCTTTTTTTAACCAGGATGAACCATTTTCTATACAAACAGTGAGTAACACTGTAAGTATTAACAGTTAGTAAACCAGTAAGTAAATACTGCCTCACATCTTAACTGCCACGGTCAGTGTACAGGTGAGAAATCAGAGTATGAAAATTATATTTTTTCTTGATTTCAACTGTCTCTTAAATGTTGCTTAAAAAACTAATGTAATGGACTGTTAAGTTTTTAGGAACAATGATTTCTTTCTTTTCCTTTTGTAACTGCCAGGACTTTTTTGGTCCATTTTAGAACTTCATTCAACACACAGTTGGCAGGAAAAAAATAAGTCACTAATAGCAGTGTGTTTCCCATTATCACTGCGGGGTGTTCTGTTAGGAATTCTTCTTGTTAGAATTCAGGGCTTGTCACAGTAGTTGTAATTAAGCAGATTACATGTTTAGCAAAATAACATAGCATTGTGTTTTACAAAAAGAAAGAAGTCCAGTTGCAACCATACCTTAAACCTTACTAAAAGAGAGGAAGCCCAAAGAGTTCTCCTGTTCTGAGTAACACTGTAGAGGACAAGCATCATTGTGAGCTGGTGCCCATGGCTGAAATGCCACATTTTGGTGCTGGTGGAATCTGAAGGCCACTGAAGCTTTGGAAAACTATGTCGGGAGAGAGAGGTATGACTGAAACAGGGGAGAGCTGATACTGAGGTGAAATACTACCTGCCCGCTACACATTATTGATTTCGGTCCACAACTCAATCAGCAAAAAACTCTGTATTCTAAAGGTTAGCAATGATGGACACAAACAGAAATGCATTAACTTGCTGGGCAGAAAACACGTTGCTTAGAGGACCAGCTGGTTTTAGGTCCCCAAGCCTGAACGTTTTGCTGTAAAATGACTGCGGTTGATTCAAGAGGAATGGAGTGATTGATTGATTGATTGATTTATCAGTGTAAGCCTCACCCGGTTGTATGTATCTATCTGGCAAGAGCCAACAGAGAGTAACTGACGTGAATTTGAGAACTCCCCAGATTTCATCATTATGTGATGTGCAAATGCATAGCATGGAAATCGTAACAGAAGAAGACTCCAGCAGGGGTTAGTAAATTACTGACTAGCCCAAAGAGCATCCTTGCACTGGCATCTTTCTATTTCTCCCAAAGTCTTATTTTTTTTTGGAGTAGATTTAGAGGCAGATCTTACCTGGTTGCAGGGAGAGTAAGGGGATGGCCAACTCCACGGTGGTTCTGGTTGTAGTACAGCCTGGAGGCTGTTCCACACGTCTTCCTCTGCCTGCCAACTGCACGATGTACAGCTGTGGGTTTCCTAAGCATCCCTTTTCACTTCTCAGCCCACAAGGTCTCCACCCAGGAAACGTGGGAGAAAGGACAAAAACCTTGTGCACGGAGGCCTCCTAGCCTCAAAAGCAAGGAGAGGGTCTGTACCACTCTAGTCCTTGGCAATGCCAAGCTGTATAGGAGCCCAAGAATGAGTTCAAAACTTCTTGGCCCTGCAGAGAACTGAGACCACCCGTCTTCAGATTGAGTGTGTGTGGTAGCTGGTTCTTGTCAGTGTTGTAAGTATTCTAAGAGGGAGAAGAGCTAGCATGAGGCATGAAAAAGAAATCTTCAGCAATATAAGCCCACAGTTTTCCTTTTTTTGAGGGAATTCCACAGAGGTACCTAAAGGCAAATGATGTTCTTGCTCCCTACTTCAGACAATGTCAGCCTCTATTGCAACAGGAAGAGTAGCTACAACTTCATTATGTCCTGTAAAGTTATATGGTAGTCAAAATTGGGGCAGCAAGGAAAGGTCTGGCTGGAACTTTGCTAACAGGACAGCTTGAATGAACAGTAGCTGCCGGGAGCCCAGCTTCCTTGCATTCCCCTGCAATGCTGGAGCATTTGCAAGGTGCACTGGGGAGGTTTGCAGGACCTCCTCAGAGCCACTTGGCGCTTCTGAGGGGTAAGCACAGCACTCTCCAGCTATGTTGTAGCCCCCTGAGATAGATCTGGAGCCCTTGGCCAATTGTTACATTACTATGTATGCTTAAATGCTGGGATCTAGGCCATCCCCTACAGAAAATGCCTTTTCCAGGTGACAGTAGGTCCAAGGCCTGGGAATGTTCCACTAATGTATGTTGTTAATTATGTGGATTACTTGAGCTAAAATCATGAGGTCCTAGCTTTTTGCCTCAGGGACTGGGTCCTGAGTAGTTTTCCCTAGAATTGGTGTTGATGGGGGATTACGCAGTGGCTGACTATTACAGGGAAGATGCTTTAGTCTCCTTTGTAAAGGAGAAAAATGAAGACAAGATTATAGCTTTGCAATGAATTTCATTTTCTTAGCCTTAACCATCCCTCATCATTTTGAACTGGTGCCCTACATATGCACAAACATTCCATAAGTAAGCAAAAATATTTATATATATTTATATGTACAAAATGCCTGAATTTTGGCTCTTGAAGCCAACAAGCAAAAGCCACCAAAGCATAGTCTGTGTCTGCAGATGACTATTCCACCTCATCTTCTCCATTTATTGACTGGGAGTGGATAGGGTTGGGGAAAGTTAAGATTTCTCCTCGTTGAAAAAGCAACTTGCACTTTCTCTGTTACTACAAATGAGGCAAAGTAATTAAGGAAGAAATTGAATCATTTTTAAAAGGCAAAAGTTTGTTGACTGCAGCTCAGCTTTTGTAGCATTTCCTTTACTGTAAACTGCCTTACTCAGACTTGGTTCCCCACCTGCTTGTAACATTAAAGTTTCTCCCTAGTTAAAGGAGAAAAAAAAAAGGGGGCGGG
>VYXH01005058.1:442007-529106 GCA_013397275.1 Burhinus bistriatus | reverse complement strand
GGGGGGGAGGGGGATTAGTCTCAAAGTAGTGCAAGAGGCTAGTGATAGTGTGTGCAGGTGTGTTAATTATGCAATGGCTTGTGAAATTATAGCAAGTTTCAGTTGCTTGGGGTGGTTTTTTTTTTTTGTAGCCTTGAGACAATCTGGGTAAAAGATCTTAAGCTCAGCAGTAGCTAAAATGCAGTGGAAATGCCAGCCAGGTCACAGAGGAACATCTCTGATTTTTTCCGGGGAGAGGTGGTGAAAGTTTGAAGCTGAAGTAGACAAGGGAGCAGCAAGGCTCGTTGCTCTCCTGCTGAACTGGATTTTCATTCACACATTCTGAAAACTGAAAATTACTTATTTATGGTATGCAAACTTTGCTTCAAAGAACTGAGACCATCAGTAAGACATACTGACCACCACCTATGCACAGTACTTCTTTCAAGAAATGTTTGTCCTCCCACAATCCATTCTTGGAAAACATTTATTTTCCCAGTGTGTAATACAACACTCACTAGAGCTTAGAGGCCACTGTGAAATGGTTTCCACTGCTGTTGTCTCAGTTGAAAAATTCTTCAAGGGCTTGCAGAAACTCTGCCACTTTTTACTTCAGCCCAGTTGTGCACTTGACACTAGGGTACAATTTAAAGAAATCTCATCTCCGTTTTCCATTTCTGTTTTCTCGCCCCAACCCTTCTACGTTTACAAGGTGGTTCGAGAATCCCAATTTATAGAAGTCTTAGTGTCCCTAATGGGTACAACTTTTTTTTTCTTCAGACAATTCCTAGAGAAAAATTAATTTCGCTGTTTCCAGGCTGACATTAAGGACAGCAACTCAAAACAACATTCCTGTTTTTTACCTCCAGCTACACTTCTGTGGCTTTTTTTTTTTTTTCTGGCTGAAGAGGTTTTTTTCCTTCTAACATTTATTTAGTAGTCTGTCTTGAGCTGGTGAGTAGTGAAAGAAGGCTCCAGTATCTCAGTCTTACATGTCTTGGTCCCCTAGTCGTAGAGCTGATTTTAGTGATGAGTGGGGGATTACACTGCACTGATAATTCTGTACATCTGTGCTACTTTCCATGCAAGGACTGCAAAGTGCTTTAACAACCTCAGCACTCATGAGACATCATTAGCTCCTCAAACAGGAGCTTCCCCTTCCCTAATCAGACACCAAGGCACAGCACAGGTAAGGGGGTGATGAAACGGTAAAGTGGAGTTCACACTCCCGCTGATTAAGTCCATGTTCTTCATTTTCAGTGACTTGTTTCTTGTTCAAAAGCACTTTTACAAACTAGAAATGAAAGCATGCCAAACATCGTTCCACCCTGAAGTATGGGCTGTGGGACTTTGTCAGCACAGGTTCCTTATTCCATATAGGCTGGTACGAGTCAAAACCAAGTTGCACTGAAGGTGAGAGAAAACTGGATAAAACATAGCAGCTCAGCCTGCATAGAGGAGCCGATAAATGAAGAATCTGAAGCTCTGCTATAGTCCAGCAATCGATGTGAAATTCAGACAAATCATTACTAAGACTGACTTGAGAAAAGTCACTGAGGCTTAGATGGAATATGAAGTCTTCCATCCATCCATGTTGTGGAGTTTGCCATGGCACTTTCTTGTTGCTGGGACTGATATAAGATTAGTTGTTTGTAAAACAAGAGCTCATCTCAAGCTGGTTGAGAACATTCAAGTGTCAAAGCACTGTTAGCAATGTTTCGCAAAAGCAAGGAACTCTAAGTTCAAAACACACACACACACACACATATATATTTGGCCTGACATTAACTAGGATATTTTGCACAGACAGATCACGTCATCATCTGCTCAAGTGCAAGCCTATCACCAGTGCTACTTGATACATATTCCTTCTTGTAACAGTTCTTCCCAAACCTACCTTTGTTTCCAGAAGCATTATGAACTGGAAAAGCCCCCGTATCATCATCTCATCATTGGGGCACAGTGGAGAATATCTGTGCTTTGTACAGAAAGGGTCTCTTCCTCTTCTTTTGAGAGACAGCTCTGTGTCTTCAGAAATTTACCCTGGAGAAGTTTCCTGCCCTACACTTTCCTTTGCTTCCTTCATTCCATGGATTTAGAGCACATGCAAATCATCTCGCAGGTTCTTGGCCAGTCTGGAAGAGGTGACAACACAGAGTTGGCCTTTCAGTTTACTTTTCTAGTATTACTATGCTGATCCTTTTTGCTACTTTGCAAATCTCAGACAGAACAGGGTAATTGTTTCTGAAGCCTATACTATAATTGCAATCACTGTGAAGGTGTTGCCTGCTTTGCCCCATTAGTGCTGCCCGTCAGGTTTGTATGCGCCCAAAACAGGTATCAGCATCACCACACCCTGTGCTCCCATTGGAATGGCTGTAACAGCCCTCAGCTCTGGATTGCTGTCAAAAAGGGGCCTTTGACATGGTCTGGGGAATTTTTTGGTGTTTTGGTTTGTTTTTTTTTTTTAAACCCTTCCACACTGATGGTCTGGTGAACAGCTGTTAGGTATCACAAAAAGGCCTTAAGTGGTAAATCCTTTTTGTATCAGTCTTCTGAAGTAATAATTGCTTATATTAGATGTCAAGGTGGTCCACACAATGTGTAGCGCAAAAAATCTTATCCATGAAAACATCACTCTGCAAAAGTGCTCATTTGATGTAACTACAACAACCCTTGAATGCGTGGGGGACCTGGATGAAGAACCTAGTGGGAAAGGACCATAACGCCATCCTGCAGGGCCACGATGTGCAGGATTTGATTCGATAAATACAAGAGGGGAGCGATGAGTGCAATTTGGGATCCAAGCGCCTTGAATAAACAAACTTCATAGTCAAGCTAGTCTCAGAAGTTTTACTAGGGAAGGGAAGATCCCAGGCACACACACTTTGCTCCCAGCCCTGGCAACTCTGTTTCTAAAATAAAGCAGCTGGCAAATGCTTTCACTCTCCAAGTATTTACAGCATGCTCCGGGCTTCAAACAGAGCATTTTGTCCTATTTTCACTTGTTACAAAAAAAAAGCCTAGAAACCGAAAAGCAAAGCCGAGTACACTAGGTTCATCTCTCCAGTACCCCAACCCACTTGGTGTCAAAGTAACTTTGTGGTCTTGTTCTCCAATTAATCTGTGTCAAGGTGTATGCAAAACATGACTACTGAACAATTCGCACCTCTCTATGAAAAGGAGTTACTCATTTGATGGAAAACCAATTGCAGGTCTCTTGGACTTGCTTTTCCAACCTGCATTTTTCTTCTAGTTGTAAGCCAAATCTTTGCCTGGCATTTCAGTACTGAAATTAAAAATAACTTGACCCTATGATCTGGGGTGAGATTAGAGATAGCAAAACTCAGATTTATGCCAGAGATTAATCTGATCCCATATAGGTGAGGCTAATTAGCGCAGTCTGTTAGGAGGAGGAGTTTAAGGGGAACAGTGGGTTTGAGGAGGCAGAGGAAAGTTCAGAGGTTGGGCATGCAGAGGGAGAGGCTCCAGGTGATCCCTTGTAACTCTCATCTTTCCAGCATGTGTACCCCCCCTCCCCTGCTGCCTTTGAATTCAAGAGAAAAGGCTGATGTTTAAACACAACCAGTCTGCACAGCTGCTTTAGCGACATAAACCCTGCTTTAGCTACGTCACTGGCCTCAGCCCCTGCCTTTCCTTGTACGGTACACGTTCAGCAGTCATCAGCCTTGGAGTCAAAGCACTGCTGCATGTCAGCACAGCATGGAAGCGACAGTCTGAGGAAGCGCCACGGTAGAAACAGGAGCAACAGGGATTCTGGAAAAGGAATCTCCCCCTCTACGTTTCATTTTCATTTATTTTCAGTATGTGCAACTTACATTCCATCAAATGCAGTGATGGTACCAAAAGCAAAGGCAGGCCTTAGCTGGCCGAGTGCTTTCAAAACGACTCCATCAGGCTGTGCTCACAACATCAGTGACTGCAGTTCTGTTGCAAAGTTCCGTATTCTTTATAATTCTGAAGGTTTCCGTTGAAAATGTAAATTCCAGAGGTAAAGCATACACTGCACTTGCTTTTTCAGTTTTTCCTTTTTTTGTTTTTGTTTTAGAAAACTTCTCAGAGCAATTTTGTAACAGCCAAGTCTTTCAGGAAATGCAGGTGTGTGACCTCTTCGTGGTAAGAGATACACAACTGTGTTTCTGCATGGGACAGGGAACTACTTTTGTGACACTGGTTTTGTTCTACACAAAGGCACGCTTGCAATAAATTTTTACAAGTTTTGTACACCATGAGCTAAATTCTGAGTTCCAAAAATGTGAAGTGTGGCAACAATAACAAAATGGATTTATAGTATCACTCTGATATCTTGTCATGTGATTTTATTTCTTCAACAAAGTTTGTTTACAATCAACAACTTTGAAATACAGTCAGATATATTACCGGTTGCTTTTCTGTCTCGTTCTTTTCTGGAATAGGTGGGGAAGATGTTTGGTAGTCCTCTGCGTGTGTAGGTGAAAGAACATGGAGAAAATACTGCTAGAGTGAGAACCTGTAATTTATCTAAGACCATTAGAGGCAAAAGCCTGACATCTTTATCCAGCCATTGAGTACAAAAGCATTTTCTTTAAGAACGAACAGAGTTTAAAAAGCCTTTCAACATGGTCTGCACGCAGGCATAGGAGAGGGGACTGCTGCCTCCACACCCCCCCACCGTCCCGATACCTCCAAGTGTTGCTTCCCAGCCACTTCAGGGCAGGGACGGGTGGACACAAGGATGCAGGCAGCTGTCCCAGCTCTCAGAGTTGTCTCTGCTGAACAGTGCCAGCCCTTTGTCCTTGCTGCTCTAACTCTTCCTGGCAAGGTTTGTCTGTACCATCAATGGTACCCACCAAAACCATGACCTGCGTGACAAGTAAGTGGTATTTGCAGGCAAAACCAGACGTGTCATCTGCGGATGATCGCTCTTTCACAGCTCCAAGATGACAAGTTACTACAACCTGGTTTAAATCTTAATCCACAAAGGGAGCAAGGTGATAAAGGTGTTCCCCACACCGTGGGCCTGCATCCCTCATTCCCCCATGGCCGCAGAGCTGTCTGCTGAGGACCAGGCTACAGAGCATCCTCCAGGTTTGGGCTAGTGTGGCTCAACAGTGACCTCTTGCTGTGATCTGTCAGGTGTCTGCCGTGTCTAGTTTGCTCAGGATATTTCTTCATAGTAACTGTGTTTCCCACGGGAAGAAATTTAGTTTGCATCTAAGTTGTCAGAAGAAAAATCCAGATTTTCAGGGAAAATAAAACATTTAACAGAAGCAACCAGCAGCAAGCGCCTTGACCTATTTAATATCTCTATGGACCCAGTCGCTAGGAGGTGACTATTTATCTTAAGTTGCTCAGCCAGTGTCAAAAAAGGGGAGGGCAGGAGATTCTGGCATGTTCAACACAGCCAAGATCTCAGAAACCTTTTCAACATATAGGTAGCTGAATCAACACCCCTTAATGCACTGGTCTGAAAGACATTTTAATGTGATCTAAAAGACAGTCTGGACCCATCACACAATCAGCTCCTCCAAGAAACAGGTTCCTTTTCTGCTATGCCTGGTATTTTTTGGGGGAACTCACAGGTTTGTACTTTGAGACATCACATCCAAGTTCAAGAAGTGATCAAACCACAGGGCTTGCCTGCACAATGCGGGCTGGCTCATCCCAGGCAAGTGCCAAGGCTGGAAACATGGGTGCATCATCAGCGTGGTGGATTGGCACGAACACACCCTGGCCGGTGGCAGGGCTCCACAAGATGCGAACGGCCACGTGCAGCACAGCACCTGCACCCACGGGTGGCTCCGTGCAGCGCTCTATAGGCATGCAGATGCAGGAGGGACCTAAGGAGATGATTACAAGCCCCTGCAGTGAGACCAGCCACACACCAGTCGAGATGTTCAGCTGTGTTATAAACCAAATGAGAATTTCCGAGTTCACTGTCATGGTTGGAGAGCCACCCCCAGCAGCACATCGCTTTGCTCCCTGGTCCCTGGATGTGCCATGACCGGAGCTAATGCTGTGTGTAATCAGGCTACATGATCAGAGGTGCGAGAAGCAATGGGAAGCATCTTTAACACACTAATTCAATAAAACAAGGAATTTAATTTGTGCAGTTATGAAATCCAGGATCTGATTAACACCAAGACGCACACACACACGCATAACCTCAGCGCTGTCACTTAAAACAATGCCATCCATTCAGATCAGGCCAGGGCCTGCAGAAACAAAATCTCCCGTGAAATTATTCTCAAGAGAATTTGCAATTAATAATTCCAACAATGTAGTCTTTCTTAATTAAGCCAAACTTAACGTTCCATTTTGCGATGTTTTCTAGTATCCTATTGCACTTGCCACTCCATCCCCCGAGGGGAGCAGAGAGAAAAAAGTGCCAAGTCACAGAGGCTGCAGAGAAGGACACCCCCAGCCATCACTAAGTCAAAGCACAGGCACTCTGAAAGGACCTTCATCTGAGACTTGAAAAAGCACTTTACATGCAGTAACAAATGGCATCTCATCAGACCCCTGCAAAGCAAAGCCATCTCAACTCTCCTCAGACATCGGCTCCGCTCCAGTTTCCTTAGATTACAGCACAGGTCAGATGCACAGCCAGCCACAGTTTTGTCTTGGAGAATGAGAGTTTAAGACAACAAAAGGTGTTGAGAATTGAGGAGCCAGAGAGGTCTCTCGCTCTTCTGCTGTTCCCACATCCCCAGGTGAGGGCTTGGACAGGATTCCCCAGGAACACCTGCACCAGAGATACTGGCACAGGATTCAGGTATTTTACCAGTTTTAGCTTTTATTTATTTTTTTTTTCCCCCCTCCAGAATCTGTTTCCTGTTAGAGGTTTTGCCTGGGAACCTGCAATCCTTCCTTCATCCAAGCAAAGCAGGTTCTCAGGCTTATGGGGACTTTGCGATCAAACCTGGATGAGAACAACCTCCCCTGAGCAGACAGGCTCACCTACCGCAGCACAGCCCTTGCCCTGCACTGGCCTGGAGGCAACTGGTACCAAATGCAACACGAACACACCAAAGTGCAACAAGCCAAAATATGCTCCTTTTCATACTTCCGTGACTCGAGGCTGGATTGCAGCCTTAAAAGAAGGGTTAGATATTCCTTCTGCCAGATTCGGGCTCCTCAAGAACAACAAGGCAGGATTTAAAATTGCAGCATTTTCTCATACTCTTTGGGGAAACAGCAAAGCAAACCACTTCAATCTCTTCGGGACAGACACAAAATTGAAAAACAAACAGCCAGGTACAATGATGCCAAATAGTAATCTACAAAAATGGAAAGTTGTGAGGGAAAGGGGGGGAGGGGAGAGGCATTTATTTAATTTGTTGTGAAGTAAATTAGCATCTGCAGCCAGCCACACTGTAATCACTCTCAGGAATTGGAAAAGTTCTTTACCTACTAGTCTATCTGTATCCCAAAGCCTTTTAACATTGAAACTGCTCAAGACAGAGACAAATACATGAATTAATCTACATATGTATCTCCTGAACATTTGGACAGAAAAAGCTGGTCTCCAAACATACGCAACCGTACCTCCACCCAGCCACCGAAGAAAGTCCCCATCCAACACTCGCAAAGAAAGATATAATTCTGTACCTGTCAGGTTTCCTCCAGTTTGTGCATGCCGTTCCTCTTCTCTTGTCTCCTTGATTCATCTTTTTTCAGTCCTCTCCATCACTGTGCCCAACAACCCACTACCACCTGGTTCAGAGCTACTTCTGAGACTGGATGGAAGAGAGACATCCCAACAACTAGCTTAGCATAACAGTAGCATAGCATTTTTGTATTCATATAATCACCTTTTTTTGTTCCTATCCCATGATTAATACAGAGCAGATAGAGCACTGCTCTGTTCAGAAAAGCAATTTCAGAAGTGCCACTGCAGAATTCCACAGTTTCTGTCTTTTCAGACACCACCTAATGTCAAGTATTTACTAAACCAAACACAGATGAAAACCCACAGTCTGCAGCCAGACTCGGCAATCAGTGCTATTAAATATTGCAAATCAGATTTAATAAACTTATTAAAATAGGAGAGATACTAGCACTTTTAACGAAGAAAATTTGTTACTGGAGCCAGGAGCTTGGTGCATGTGACTAGAGAAGCTCTGACATATCTGAAAGGTATTTCAGTAGGACTCAGACCAGCTGTTAAACATCTGTATTCCTTACAGGGGTCTTGGCCAATGCAATAAACAGACATCAGATAACTTAAACAAGTCATCCATATCCAGCAGCACTCTTTTACCTGGGATGACAGCAGCCAGTTTCAAGGCATTGTGCACTGCAGTGACTTTAGAAGCTGGTTTTACATTGCATAAAATATACCTGCCTTCCCCCTGGCCTGGGGCAAATACACACACACACCCCCCAAGCGTAGTACACTTGAGTAGGCTCAATGGGCGCCAGCAACAGCTTTCTGTTGCTCATGCAATAAGCAAAAGGGATTCCTAAACTTTTGTTCCCACAGGCCACCATGAATGATCTGTTTCTTGGGACTTGTCCAATAATATCACCACTAAATTTCAATGGAAACATCTATAGGGGCAGGGTGGTTCATCAGACCGGCTGTAAATCACATATCGCGGACAGCTTGCAAGGCGCTGGGATGAATGTTCCTCCAATTACTTCCCAGCAGAGCAGCCTGCAGGAGGGATGACCAGGCGCTCTCTGAGCAAGGGAGACCAGGTGCTTGACAAAACTGGGCTGCGAGGGAACGTCCCTGTTACAGCCCAAACCTCAGCGGTGCTGGAAACCCTGTCCCGCAGCTATGTAGGTGAGGACCTAACCCTCATGCCTGTGCATCAAGTTTAACCACCAGATATGCCAGACCAGCCAGACCCTACTCTTCTCTCCATGTGTTCACCCTACCTGTTATCTCCTCAAGTTTTACAGCTGCTGGTCCTGACTGGCTCTGCTTTCATGCTGCAAATAACCAAATCGCTTTGATGCTACCCAAAAGGGAGAAAACCGGAACAGAAAGAGAGAAAGAAAGAGTTTCCTCTTACTCTTTCTTTTCGAACAACAAGGAGTTATTTATAACATGGTTAGGTTCATTGTTGCAAGGCAGCAGTGCCCTTTCCCAGCTGACAGAGCCTCTCTAGCAATGACAGCCTCGCAGCAGCCTGCAGAATTTTATTGCCTGAGGTAACTTAACCCAGTTTCTCATGCGGTTAATGAAAATGAGCAGTGGATGAGATTTGCTGTTGCTGCTGTTCTTTGGGACCCTACGCAAAGGCTGAAGCCCCCAGGAACAGCTGAGCAGCTCTATCTTCTTAAGACAGGTTTACTTGAAAATGGGTGGTTGCAAAGTCATCTTCCCTCATTGAAAACAAAGCATCACACCTTGTCTAGGGGATTTACAATCTGGTTCAAAAGTTGCCCTTCCCTCCTGTTGGCACCTCAGGGCTGTGTGACTGAAGTGCTCAGTGGAGGGCACAACACTCCCTAGGCAGGTGCCCTAAATCCTGCTTTGCCCATCGATGCTGCAGGGCACTGAAGGGGCTCATGTGCTGCCTTCCCTCCCCTCCCCATCAGGTAGATGCTCTGGGATGCTTTCAACCCCGGCAGGTGCCACAGGACAACCCAAGGGCATCATCTCAGTTTGGAGCAACCCAACCGCTCCGCAGTCCCCAGGGCTGAGGAGAAGTCTCCCCCGCAGAGGCGCAGCCTTCAGAGACGCTGGTAATGGGGCCAGTATCACACATGCCAGGCCCTTATCCACACGGGTGCACGTTGGCACAGTACCGCTGAAGGGCCCAGCTCTGCCCTTCCCGGCTCCCCCTGTACCGCTCTGCAAGTGCTCCCTTTGGCACATGTCCAGCGAGAGCACCTCTGGCCAAACAGCACACGACTGTCCCAAAGAAGTGTCAAGAACAGCAGATTTGTAGGCCTTCGAGCTGCTCAAAGCAGAAGATGAAGCAGGAGTGTTTTAGGAAAGGGTGATAAAGAGTCAGTATTGTGGGACGTTTTGGACCTTTGGCACCTTCACACAGGCCTTGAGTTTCACGAGATGCTCCTTGGATGGACCTGAGCCTCCTGAGTTGAGCTATGGCCAAAGAGCATCACTGCAACTTTGCAGCAGTGGTTGGAAAAAGATGAAGAAGCACTTTTGTTTGCCTGCCAAAAGTTAATTAAAACAACAAAAACAAACTAAGGAGACGGCTGTGCATATGACAGGGTTCATCAGTAGAATCAGGTAGAGCTTGTGCTTATTACATGCGTCAGACCAAACTCCCTGCAGCGAGCTTTCTCTACCTTTCCACCTCCTCAGGGCTAATTTAAGAGCTGTTCTTCGCAGCCTGTAATAATCGTGAGGTAAAAAAAAAAAAAAGAAAATCAAATTCTCTTCTGCCAAAAGGAGGACACTGGAACATGGGAACCAGCAGGAAACTTGTCTTGCTGCCATCTCTGGGTGTCCTAAGGAAACTTGTGCTCCAGGGCACCCAGTCAAAGAAAACTGAGCTGCCAGCAGGATGCACGGCTTGAGCCCTCCCCACGAGGGAAGCCAGGCGCACAGGAGCTCATCCTCTGGGAAAGGGAAGGCCACTTCCCACAGATGATAAAAAAAAAAAGCAGTGGCCTGGTGTGTATTGGTGAACACAGAAATAACCGTACCATACAGAGAAGCATTTTCTCTGTGGATACCTTCCGCTCAGACAGCCCCTTTGTATGTACAATCCCCCTAAATCTTCCCTGCAGGGGCAAGGAGTGGCAACCTCCCCTGCCCCGAGAGGCAGCCCCGGACAAAACAGAAAGCTTCAGCACACCAGCAGAGCTCTTCACACGTTACAACCCCAGCTCAACAAAACGCTTAAAACACGTTTGTGACTACCCTTGCTGCAGCCTTTGCAGACACAGGGAGCGAGGCCGACGTGAATCCCACCCCCCGTGCAAATAGTCAGGCAGAGCCCAGAGTGAGCAGGCTAAAAGGTCGCATTCAACTCACATGGATTTGGGCCCACCCTTCGTCCTCCATGAAATGACCTTTTATTTGACCAGGTCTAAATAAGATAGATATTCTTTTTCCTCTCAATGTTAAAGTCAATGTTTCAGGGTTTGGTTTTTGGGGGGTTTTTTTGTTTGTTTGTTGTTTGTTTTTTTTTAAATCTTTCCAGAAAGTCACTCAATTGCCCCAAGGGCTTTGCTCACTCCTGCCAGGCTCAGTTCGGCTCCACACAGGCTAGGCATGTCTTCAGCTTCATTGCCAGAAATTGTTTCCGTCCATATGAAATGGATCACAACACAACTGGCACCAACAAAAATGATAGGGCTTGTTCCCAGCTATCCCACATGCATACACAGGAATTCCCAGGTTGCAAAAGCCACTTCCCCTTTTTGTCACCATTTCTCTAGCAATAGAGGCCAGGGTGCCCCACCTTGAACCAGGACCCACTTTGTGTCAGGTGAGGATATTCAGAAGCTCATACAAACCTTTCTCCAAGCTCTGCTAATTAAGCTCTAAGTTCAGATGCAGCACAAAGATCATTGCATCCAGGCTAATGGAAAATCCCATGACATGTTTTCAGATATCTATAAAAACTTGTTTTCTCCAGAAGCTCTCAAAGACCATCCTTAGGGACTGTGCAATGAAAAGACACCAAAATGTCATAGATGCAGTCTTCTACATAAGAGGCTATTGAGAATGCAAATTCTTATGGGTTTATAACTGTAGCGGTTTTGGATAGGAAGGAAATTCTTAAAATGACATGTGGAATTTGATACCTGAAGGCACTTGACTTCAGCTATTCACAATAAAATACAAAATTAGTTTCCTGATCTTTTCTAGGCTCATTTTTTCGTATTTCCTCTTTCTAGGTGAAAGTCTGAAATTTAAAAACTTTCTGCAGCCATTTGCCATTATAATATGAAAATCAACCAAAACCTTTCCACATTTTATGCAAGAGGTTAAGGAGACCACTTTGTAAGTAAGCTGTAGAAAAGAAAGGTAATTTGAAATGAGAGCGGACAACGGGATTCTCCACATAGCATATTAAATATCAACTGCTTGATAATTACTTTTGTGTCCGATCAGTTGGCACAGCTGCTTCACATATTCCTGGCGATGCACTGTTGCTTACCTAGCCTGCTGTTCTCCAAGATGCTCTGTGCATCCCTGTATTTGTCCAGCCTCAGGTATGAGCTACCCGGGGGCACTTCAGCTGGAAACCGTTAGCCAACATGGACCAAAGGACAAGGCAATCCAGTAACCAAATGCCTAAAGAAAGATCAAAGGAGTGAGATTAACACTGAGTAATATTTCCTCCACCTGCCCTCCAAGCTCCCATCAATCTCTGACTTGGAGACTTCCTGGTGCATGTTTTACACATTTACATGTTTTACAGCCCTTCCCCCCCGCCCCCACTTCCCGGGAGGGCTTTCACATCCATGGAGTAATTTTCAACAGTGTCAAGTACCTTTGTCTTAAACTTGGTACCTGAAAACATCCTTTTTTGCCTTCTCATTCCCTGTTTGTAAAGAACAATCAAGAGTTAACTCCCTATCCATATTCTCCTTACTGTTCATGATCTAACCTTTTCTTGTAGAGTCACTATGCCTTTCCAGCTCAAATCAGGTGGAGCAAGTCGATTCCTGCTCCTTCCTGATAAAGGGCTTCAAATTAACAGGGAAAGAAAGTGGGCCACGGCATCTGCTCTGTGCCACCCAGCTTGTAGTTGAGCTGTGTCTGCCTCCCTTACTCCATTTTCCCCAGGTCAAGATTTACCAGCGTGTTGTGTGAATACTTTGATGTATTCCAGCACACAATGCTGCTCTGAAAAATGGGAAGCACAACAGGTCAGAGATCCCAGGTGAACAACCAATTTTTGGGATGTTCCCTGAGCAAACTGACAGATCCTCAAGAGTATCAGTTCAGACCAGCAGCCCGAAAGAAGAACTGCTTGTGGATATCTAGCAGGGTTTTGTTCATTGTTTTCACCCAAAAAACCCAGCCAGTCTTATCACCTACAGGCCCAACATGGATTTACCTCTCTATGCTGGATTTGCTGGAAGGCAATGGAAGATGTACCACCCCTCAGCATCACTGACTCAGAGCCTCTCAGAGCACTGTCTAGAAGCCAGCTGTCTTTACTACAAAGCCGAAAGCACAACGTGAGTGGTGAGCATCAGTGGGAATCTTACACAAGTAACAGCCGTAAGGGCCTCATCCTAATTTTACTGGAGTTGAGAGGAGGACCTTCATTCCTCACCATCCCTTCATCTGCCTTGAGGACAGCTCAGGGAACAGGTGTAGCAACGGATGGTCCAAAAAACCTGCTTCTCAGCTAGTTTAAGAGGCTCAGTCTGTAAGGGGAAAAGTTAAAAGATGACAGAATCAGACTCCAGAAGCTCTGATACAAAGAATATTTTGAGGAATGAAACTTAATGAGCAGACAAAATGGTTGGGAGTTGAATCTAGACATTCACCCTGGAACCAATTACTCATTAAAACAAACTTATATTGGAATAGCTGACAAGAAGAGAATTTGATCAGCTGAAGAATAATTTCTCCTAATTCTCAAACTCATCAGTTTTCCCAAGGTGTTTAACTGTTTAAATTTTATTTTTAATAACTGACTGTCCTAAACACTTCTGAAAATTGTATCAAGTCTTCTACACCTGAGCTGAATGCTGCTGTTGGAGGTCACATCCAAACAGAGGCTGAGAACTTGACACAGATACCACTGTTGAAGATGTTACAGCTTATGCCACAGAACACAGGACAGCTAGATCTCATTTTACCTTAAACTATGAATTTACTGACTTTGAAATACATTCTAAGCTGCAGCTCTGCAGCTGCTTCTCCACACCATCTCACATTGTACCTTTTTCCCTTCCACTTCGCTATTTTTTCATCTTTTCTACCTAGACATCAAGATACCAGTAAGGGTGTCATCTTCTTTTGTAGCTTCTACTATACAGAAGCATTGATCCTCACCAGTGACCTGAAGATGCCACCCTCTTTCAAATAATTTTTTCAATAGGAAAAGTAAAAGTGAAGTCTTCATACAATTCTGAAACCAGCTGGCAGAGCACCTAACACCAGTATGGTTTGCACCATAGCACGCAAAACACAAACTGCATCCAAGATGGAGCATTTTCTTTCTCCAGATTGGCTAAACCAAAGTGTTATGTCCCTTCCAAGTAGGAAAATCCCTAGCAAACATTAGCTCGATGTTGAAACCAAAAAAATTAAAAAAAAAAAAATTTCTTACTTAAAAATTTTTCCTACTCCCTTTTCCTCCTCTTTTGCCACTATAGGCACTGCTGACTTAAGATTCAGATATCAGCAATAAGGCTGTTTTTGTATAAGTAATAATAATTATTATAGAATCACAGAATGGTTTAGGTTGGAAGGAACCTTCAAGATCACCTAGTTCCAACCCCCCTGCCCTGGGCAAGGACACCTCCCACTAGACCAAGTTGCTCAAAGCCTCATCCAGCCTGGCCTTGAACACTTCCAGGGATGGGGCCTCCACAGCTTCCCTGGGCAACCTGTTCCAGTTTCTCACCACCCTCACAGTAAAGAATTTCTTCCTGAGATCTAATCTAAACAGGCACGTCAACCGGAAAGCGAAACAGAACACCCCTCAGCTCAGGCTCTCTAATGAAAACAAGAGGTTTGATTTTACGGTCTAGTTAAGCGAAGCTCAAATAGCTTTCAGCTACTGAAAGGTAACAACACTCTTTCCATGGGTGGGTTTTTTGCCAACCTTCCTTACACCCCATGCTGGTTCACCACGACGCATTCCTAATGCTCCTTTTAGCTGCTGTGAGCTCACAGATCAGCACAGGATGGTGACAAAACTGTACCCAAAGTGTCATAGCGACAAGCAGGGAGGAGCAGTACCTTAAGCAGATGCTGGATCCCACTGCTCACAGGATGGGGAAGCTGCTTTTATGTTTCACTGGTGCCGAAGGGAGGGAAGTTCAACATCTTCCCCTCCTCACCTGCTTCTGGTTATGAAACCCTGCCACTTTGTGCCAGCTCCAGCTCTCTGGACCCTTCAAAAGGCCAACTCAACTCTCCAAAATAAACAGGAAAAAAATAAAGTTAGCCTTGTCCTGCTGCTTTATTCACTTGTCTCATGGCACGGGCACCAACACTAGCGCAAGGGAGGAGAGGCAGGCTCAGCATCCCTCTTCCCCCTCAGCAGCAACACATAGGCTGGCTCAGCTGAGCACGGAGCTGCCACCTAGGAATCCACCTCATGTCCACTTCAAAAACAATTTGCTGACAGGGAAGAAAGGTGGCTTGAATGTGAAGAGTAAGGCGCTTTGCGGAAGCGGTGCTCACCACGCAATCAGAGCACAACAGACTCTTGGTAGTCATTTTCTAACCCTCTTTTTTACCACAATGACCAGATTACTAAAGGTTTAATACAGCTACGGCAGAAGACCTAGTTATTTGCTACTTCCAGATCCTTTGTAACAAAAAAAAAAAAAAAACAACACAAAGACATAAAAAAGCCAAACCCAAAACAAAAAAATCCTTGGATTAAAAACCTGTGCTGGGTAGAAACAGGGACTTGACTTCAAACAGGTCCCTCTTCCTGCATACAGAGCAACAACACGCTGCCGTGCTGCAAGATATCAAATCAAAAGGGCATTTTGCACCCATTCAGACAACTTCTTGGAGGGCTGTACAGAGAGTACATCTGTGGACTAACTTTATTCCCAATTTTCAAGCTTGATTACTAGCAGATCTTAAAATAGCTACTGGATGTTAAGCTGTAAATAAAATGTGCAGTCTAACAAAAGATGCAACTCTGACATTTGTGCTCATTCTGTAATCATGGCTTATTATCCCAGACTATTTTTTCCAGTGGTTTCTGTTCATTTGAAATCATTCTGTACAGGAACAAGCCTCTTGCTAGAGCATTCTACAACAAGTTATTGCTATGAAATTATACATTGTATTTCAGGCTGAATGAGGACACGGGTGATACATGCATGCAACTCAGGACTACATACATTTTACAGAGTATCTACATTTAATATACATCTAAGTAAGGCAAAGTAGACATTGGTATTTGTATACAAAAATATAACATTTTAAAATAACTAAGGTTATGGCAGTAACACCCCAGACAGGAACGGGACAATGGTCTATGGGACCCGCTTTAAACAAGACAATAGTCCTTACCTCAAGCAGATTACAGCCTTTTAATCTCTCCCAATATTCAGCTTCCTTTCCAAATACATGCAAGCATCTTCTTGAAAATTCAGGATTTACAGTATGCTTTTGTTAATCCCCAAAGAGAAAAGATTAAACATTTCCTTATAAAAGGGGTGTGAATATATCTAGTTTTATGACAGACAAGCAGAGTAAACCCATGCATAGAAACTGGCTAAAAAGCACGACCTGAAATCCCAGAAAATTAATTAGGCTGAATGGGACACTTTTTTCATATATATATACTTGGGTATAAGGCAAAGGAAACAATGGAGTTCTAGTCAGAAGTAAGGCAAAATTTGCTGGATGGTTCATTCAGTCCTGATACTTAAACTAAGAAGTTTACTGAGAACAGTAAGCACAGAAAACGTATAAGACTCTAGGCAGAGACGTGAGAGACAGACTTCTACATTTAACATTGGCTTAGATTAAAAGCTTCTACTGCCAGAAGCCTGTTATAATTATCTTTTAGTATTACCTGTCAGCTCACAGGTGTCAAAGAGCATTTAAGGTGGAGAATCCTCATTTGAGTTCTCGGCTAGAATCAGCAAATGCAAGGTTGTTTTTGTTTACTGCAGTTTGACAGGGCCTTTTTATTTTTGCCAACCATTAATATTAAAGATCTATTTGCTTTAGACTTTTTGAAAGGTGCCAGCTAGTCACTGACTAGTGAGAGGGACAGTAAGTTTGCACCCAAGGACTCTCCTTTCCTACAGTGCGATAAGTAAAAATCTTCCTGTCAGTACAATTAAGAGAGTAGAAGTGTTTCAAACTTTCCTATAAATGCTTTTACAGGTTATGCTCACTGATCATGCCCTTGGGGCTAGCTGTAAAGCCAAGTTCCTGAGACCAGGAGCAAAGATCCTAGTCCTGTATGCCAGAGTAGGAAAGAAGGATGCACCCCAAGAATTGACTTGAGGCGTCTCTGAAGCTGGACAAAACATCAGAGATGAGGGGTTTTTTACCTCATTCATTCTCCTGCTTCCCATTTACCCTCCCATAGAGCATCGTACCGTCCCCTACCTGTTTGGCTTGCAGCCCACCTCTGCCTCGGTGATGCTGTAATGGAGCACGATGCCCTGGCTGCAGCCCCACTTACACTTACGGCAGTAGGAGAATCTCACACTTTCACATTTGTTCATCACCTACCATGGAGGATTTGCTCCCTCCCCAACTGTGCCAGTGCAAGTTCATTTGCAAGCTCTCTAAACTAGACCTGTGAAGCGTTTGCCCCCCTCAAATACCCTCCTTTAAAAAAAAAAAAAAAAAAACAAAAAACAAAAAAACCCCAAAGTTGGTTTGAGGGTTTTTTTTTGTTGTTTGTTTGAAATATGGAGTATTTAAGATCTAGCTTCGAGTGCACCACAGACATCTGAATTACCACCCTGCACAACAGAGAGCAGAAAGACAACGCGAGCAGATGAGGACAGGCACCCTAATCAACTATGAGAGCTGCTGCTGCTGCGATCATGCGGCAGGCTGGAGGAGGCCCTGTCATGCTCAGCATAGTGGTTTCTGGCAGCAGAGAGGGTCAGTGGAAGTCTCAAGATTAGGCCTAATGGGGCGGGGACGGACGGACGGACCTTAAGAGTATATTCTCAGGTGATTACAGTCAGTGTTAACTCACTCTTCAACGTAAAGCAGCTTCCAAAAGACGACAATTTCCCCAAAGTTATCACATTAATTTAAATACAGACAAATCCTCTTTTCATAAATGCAAATATACACCCACATATACACTCTTTTAGAACTGCAACTTCATGAAGCAACTAAGTGAACCGAAGCATTTGAAAACTACTTCAGTCTACAAACTCCAGGCAGACTTCTTGGTTTTACTCAGTTATATTAACCACCACACATTTATCTATAAAGCATTCTTCTTTATTTAAGTTAAACAATTTTTCAAGGATGGTTTCCATCTATAAAATGAACAAAGTACAAGCTCTGTACAGCAGACTTTTCAAACCAACTGAAAAAACAGTTTCCAAACTATGTGTTGAAAATCTGCAAAACAATATCACCATTCTTGCTCTGAAGACAATAAGAAAAGTTCTCAGGAGACTCCATCGCAATTTGCTTCAAGGGCTCTTAATTTATCTTTCAAATGGGCGAATTTCTTCAACATTAAAAACCCCTAAAATCACAGTAAGTAACTTTGGCACACTGTCATGTAAACATAACAAAAGGATACCACTACTTGTCCGTTCTCTCAAAGAAAAGCAACGCTGTCTTTACCATGCAACTCCTATATTAAAACCCCTATGCACAGCATCCGTGGGGAATTAGTGAAAATATTCCTACTTTATATGATAGTAGTCGACATTAAAGACTTAAGAGGTGGAATATGAATTTTTGTACTAGCAATTCTGATTCAGAGTTAAGAGGCAGGTCAATATTCAGAGTTGCAACCGCTGATTTCAGTTAGTACTACCCTTACTATGATCAAAGTTGCAAATGGAAATATCTCCATGGTAGAGGCTGAGTGGTTGGTTTTTCTCTTTTAAATTCTGTTTTTCAAAACCTCAAACAAATTGACTTGCTGCTGAGCCCATATTTCAGCATTTATTTTCCAGAATATGAAGAAATCTACTGCTATGTTTTATTAATCACGTTCTTCAAGTTCCCAGCTAGGTTAAAAGGCTACAGATAGGGAGAGACTAAAAGCTGAAAAATAGTTTATCCACTGTATGGCCTCTACAACTGGCAAGCATTGGAGAAAGTGGATTCTGAAGAAGTGAAAAAAAAGAGTATTAGTAATTCATTAAAAAGTCAGATGATGGATGGGAGAAACTGGATTTAATGCCCCCATCCAAAAGGTATGCAGGTACTTGCAAGTCATAACTTCAAACACACAAGGTATTTATGGGCACATTGACTGGCACAGTTAAAGCCATTTTGCCCAGAAGAGTACCACCTCTACACCTAATGTATAGATGCAGCCAAAGAAAACTGAAAAATGGGGAACTACTCTACTTCCAGGAACAAAGAAAGAGGGGAACTGTACCAGCATACAACAGTACAGCAGATATTTTTCATCTCCTTATGATCAACCCTTAGATTTTTCCAACATCCATCATCTTATCAAAAACCGCTTCCTGGCACTGCATGTCTGCACTAATTTTTGTCAATGCTGTCTCACTTATTAATATTTACCTTTCCCTTTCATTTTAAAAGCTCGTTGAAGCATTTGCTTTTAATAAAAAAGTATATAGTCTATGCAAACATAAGAAAGGACAGGTCAAAGTTGGAGTTAACTTTGACAGTATTATTTTAATATAAAAATTACATCAGCTGGACTGAAGCTGCAAAATGTACAGATTCTATGGTTAAAAACACATAGGATTTGCTGGTATCCAGGCTGATTCCCAGAGCCAAGCCTGAATCCATTCAAAAGCTCCATTCAAATAAACAAAATGGAAGAAAATTCCCCAGTAGTAGGTCTATAAATTAAGCAAGTGCAATTCAGAGATATTACATAGCTGCTCACCCTTGCAAATTAAAATTCAGATCTTGTGCTGTCAACAGTGATATTACTATTCTATCTTATTTCTGCAACTCAAAAGGGGAGTTTGAGACGAAGAAATTTTTCTCATTAGGGCCCAGAATAAAACTGTGCTGAACCCACATGGCTGCATGAAAGATCTGCGCTGTTTATATAATTTTGTAACAAAGGAAGAAGTATTTTAAACACAAAGTACTACAGAAATGATCAACACAAATATCAAGTACAAGTTTAACGTTATCCAGAGCACATATAATGAATTTCTAAGTTGGAATAAACAATCCGAGCAATCGTCTGTGCAGACACATTGGCTTATTCTGCTATTTTCTTTCTCCTCCCAAATTTCATGATCTCCAGTGAGGGCGAAGTGTTAAGAAGTAGATCCAGTTTGCAAAGCAAAAGCATCCAGTGTTAGCACGGACATACTGCGCAGCACAAAATCCGTACCTTCGTAAAATTTTACTCTCCTAGCATTCCAATCCAATTTCTGGCTGTACATATGTCAATCACTTAATTGATAATTATATGATGATGAAAACTGATACAAATCATTGGGAGCTGACAATATATATACTTTTATATATTTATATTTAGAGTCCATCATAGAAAAGTTCATATTCAAATTACCAAGTACACATAGGAGAAAAAAACTTCAAAATGACATGTCTGTTTCTGGAAACAACAAATCATGATTTCTATGCAAATGGAGATTCCAAGTGACCTTCTCCTAGTAATTTTTCCCACCCTCCCTCCCACACCCTGTTCCCCACAGGTGTTTCTTCAGATCCATTTTTATCATACATCAGTTGTTCCTAGAGTTAATTATCTGCTGTGCAAGTACGTAACTGAAGACAGAAAGGAACCGTTGAAGTCTTCACACCAAGAAGGAATTGTGCTGCAGTCATGTTCAGTGACATCTTTGCAGTGCTCCAAGTCTCCTGGATCCCTGCTGTTTGCTTCAGCACTCTCCTACTTTCAGATAAAGGTGGAATACTGAGGTATATAAGTTCCGTGGAAAGTTTTAAGAAATACATCAGTAATTCAATCAAAACTTTGCCCAACGTCTATGAATCAAAACAGCATTTTGCTTGTAAGTCCTTCTACTGCTGCAGATTAAGTGTGAATTTCCACTGTTGTGACAAAGAAGGACTGCAGATCTCAACAGTGAGACCACCATTTTTGGCATTTCGGCTGTCTAGACAGAGGTTGCTGCCAACGTGCCTCAGTTTAGAATTGCTTTCAATTTGTTCCCATTTCTGCAAGAGAAAATACAGTTACTGAGCTGGAAAAGCAGCAAAAGGATGAGTTCTACATCCTGTCCTTTGAAATCTTCATAAGCTTCCCTGGCTTGTGCTTAGGAAGGCTGTGTAAACTGCAATGATAGCATGCAGTTTAGATGATCCTTTAATAACAGTACATAAGTTACTGCAAGCCTTGCCAAAACAACTGTTCATTCAGCTAACACACCGCAATACATACAGAATACACCAAATCATTTTCCTCTACTTCAGCACTTCTCAAGTACTCTGTCATACCATGGGACCTGTGTGAAACCTTTGATCTGAAGAAAAAAAAAATCACAAAACCTATCCACATAACACAACAATTCTGAACACAAAGAAGCAGCACAATTGCTAAAGACAACTTTACAGAAATCCAGAAATCTGTCAGCCACCTTTCAATTATACAGAAAAGAACCAATCAACCTGTGCTGTCAGAAACTCTTTGCCCAAGGTGATGCCAAGGATAGAGTAAATCACAAATACAGGATGTTAAAAAGTTTTTTCTATTGTATTTCTTACATATTGTGCCTTTAAACCTTATCAAGATAATCTTGCTTCCTTGGTTTCCTTTTCTGAAAAGTGGCAACAATATTCTTCCTTCATCAAGGAACAGCATTTCAGTTATCTGTCTGCAAAAATTGAGATACAGAAGCAAGGAAGCTGGCAGACAATCAGAACCAATGACTTAGCAGGAAGAGATGAATTGTTATACCACTAGATCAAAAAGATGGTATGACTCTGCAAATGTGATTTTCCTCAGGCATGGGAAAATAGATGAAGTTACAATGCTGTATTAATGAAAATTAATTGAATGAGTCTAGTGCTGTTATAAACAGGTCACAGCTGAAAAGAAGAAAGAAAAGCCAAACCACACTATTCTGAGACACAGACTACATAATCTTCAAACTTCACTGAATAAGAAAAAAATACGTTGTGTAATACATATTCTGTTTCAGAAAACAGACGTGGCAGTTGAAGACTGTTACACATCAATGCTGTTGGGTAAAACGTTTACATAAGGCCAGCGTTGGGATAAAACCTCTGTATGTTCATAAAAGATTGTCACTGGCCTATGAAAAGAAAAAGCTTAGTACACAAGCTTATTCCTGCTGCTCTGCCCAGATGTCATGCATCCTAACTTTACACACACAAACAACAGCGAGACAGACTGAAGTGTAGAATGGATAGAAGATATGATTACCAGTGCATGTTCTTGCATTCTCATTCACAACCCTTTTTTTCCCCACTGTTTGCAGAGTGTTTTCACAACATACTAACCTGTCTACTGTCATTTTCCCTGCAGCCCTGAAGTTTTATTAGTGAACCAGGTGCTCTGTCCACAACAGTAAGGCACAAATCCATATGTTTCACTGACTTGTCCTTCGTTAAGGCCCATTCCTAGAAAAAGGAAGAAAAAAAAGTGTTCAAAATTATGTATACTAACATATGCACAAAGTGCACATGCTATCTCTGCATGTGTAGCACAGGTTAAAATCCTACAAATAGCTACGTATGAGCATTAGAACAGTTCATTGCTTCCCATAAAGCAGGAGAGGAAAAAAAAGTTCCTCTTCAAATACATGAGTTCCAATTGCTTCAGTATCCCCGAGTCAGCTCAGGCCTCGGCTGGCTGTTTGCTCCCTCTTCTGGCTTTACACAAGTACAGCAGGCAGTCACACAGGTCCTCAGGTTTAAAATATTTGTTCAGATACTTGTCCAGCTATATTTTTATTTATCTCTCTCTCTATGTGTGTGTGTGTGTGTATTACACGCTCCCTATATCTTCTATGTAGGAGGGATTAATATACAGGTAAAAAATTATATATAATTATGTATATAAAAACCCTTAAAGCTTGGTCTGCAGCATCACTGGCCACCCTACCACACATTAAACAAAGTACATGTACCACAGTGAGGAAACAGTAGTGCTTAATAAGATAGAGACCACCAGAAAGCAATACACAAGAGGGCCAGACAAGGGTAGAGGGAGAATATTACTTCCTATCCAAGGCATGATGTACAACAGAATTTTCTTTAAATGCATTTAAATATGCAACTGAAAGAGAGCAAAGAAAAGCTGTTCTGTATGTACTGTTGCCCAGCTTGTTTGATCTCAGCATCCTTCTACAGGGCCTGATCTTGCACTGACGTTCAGACTCTCACTGTGCCCTTCTCCCCAAAGTTTAGCCTCCAGATCCAGATTGGTCTTCATTTGTCTAATTATCCTTTGAGAAAGAAAGCTGATCTATCCATTAAAGCCATGCTAATTATCCAAATCATGCTCGTTGCTACTTAAAATGACACTATTAGCTTTTCTCCAGCAACTAAAGAGGATTCAGAGTTGTATAATACAAAACCCTAGATATACAGGGGCAAGCCTGGCTACATTTAAATGTTATTTTGCAAGCAATCAGTGTTTCAGAAAAATTAAATTACTAATCCCATCCCATTTTTTTTTTTTTTTTTTACTTCTTTTTGATACCATAATTGAATTTTTGGCTTGCATAATCACTTTTAAACTCAGCAGATTTAACAATGATTAAATTCCTTTGAGAACAGATGCTGAGCAAACAATCAGAACTTCTAAACCACATGATTACAAGTAATTGCCATTGTACAGGTAGCAAGCCATTAGATGGGTACCATATTATGCAAGTACTAGAATAATGACAACTGCAAAACAAAGCAAAGGCAGGAGAACTTTGTGTATCCTTTATTTGCCTCCAAAACTCTTAAGATAAAAACTTTTCCTTTCACTCTCAATATGTTAATCTCAGATGACAGCAAAATTACTTGCCTTCTCAGTTCTGTCCAGTTCATAAGACACCAACAAGAATCATTAATAGCCACTTTTACCAACTTAAGGAATTAAGCAACCTATTTTCAGAGCTTATGAGGAATCACAAATGACCCTGAAACAGATGGCCCCCTTATAAGATTTATACTGAATAGTGACAGTTGAAAATAGTACCAGGGAAGTGGTAAAACTTGTGTTTGAGAACCCTGCAGTCAGTGAAAGTTAGAAGTTTGAAAATACTGCTTTATACATCTTCACTCTTCCATCAAAAGTCTGCAAGAGCCCCAGATACAACAGAAATCACACAAGAAATCAACACATTTAAAAGCCAAAAGGTACTGCTTCACAAAAGCTCCAAGCTCTGCTGCTGGAGACATCTACGTGACAGCCCTTCATGGTACAAAACACGGTGTATAGATGCTTTCCTTCAGTGATCAGGAACTATGATTAGTTGTAATGGAGATAAGATTAAGCAAGTTCCACTGCACCAGAAGAGAAGGAAAGTTGCAAGCAGTGTATGTGCTCAGGGAACAGGCTGGAAATAGGATAGCTCTACATAACAATTTGAAAATCAGGACATCTGAAAAAAACCTGTGTCATAAGTCAGAAATATAAAGTTAGTGGAACACCACTAACCTGAAACCTTCCCCTTGCACCTAAGTCCATTTGGCTTTACCTTTAGCTCCTTATCATAACCTTACATATTTGTACGTAACTGTCAAATACACCACAATTTCTTCAGCCCTTTAGAGGTGCACATCTGTCTTTTTAATCATGGAATTCTACCAACCTGTTGGGAGGGGAGGGGGGCAGAAATCCCATTTTTACTTAAATTTTGCATTTTAAGTTGTGTTGAGTGTAAGCCAGACTATAATATCCAAGTACTCTTAATCCCAACCCCCCGCAAACCCTCTTAAGAATAGGTACAAAACACACAGTACAGATCTAAAAACTCTGGTTTGGTCCCTATCCCTTTTCTCCCATGCTGTTCATTCCTTCCAATCCAATAAGTATTCTTCTTGGACATAAAACCTGTTTTTGACCCGTTCTGCCTCTTAATCTGTCTGCATGGCCTCTCACAGGGACCTGTTCAGAGCATGTGTATACTGCTTTATCGAGGTCAGCTTCACAGAAGAAACTAGATAGACAAGAGGGTCAGATTCAGGAGAGGGGAGTTTGAAAGAGGAAGTTAACTTTGTGTATCTATAGAGAACACACAACATCACCAGAAACTTCCAAGATTTCTGCACCAAAGTAATTCTGACACGTCCACCCTTTCTCCTAAAAAATACTGTGGCGTTCTGAAAAGACAAGTGTACTTTCATAAAGGTAACAGCAAAAGCCTTCCAAAATATATTCACTTTAATAACAGGGAGAAGAGGCATATCTCAAATGTACTATAGCAATGCATTCAAATCAACATAGAATCATAGAATAGTTTAGGTTGGAAGGAACCTTCAAGATCATGTCGTTCCAGCCCCCCTGCACTGGGCAGGGACACCTCCCACTAGACCTGGTTGCTTAAAGCCCCATCTAGCCTGGCCTTGAACACTTCCAGGGATGGGGCCTCCACAACTCCCCTGGGCAACCTGTTCCAGTGCCTCACCACTCTCTGAGTGAAAAATTTCTTCCTGAGATCCAATCTAAATCTCCCGTCTTCTAGTTTGAAGCCATTACCCCTCGTCCTATCACTATGTGCCCTTGTAAAAAGTCCCTCTCCAGCTTTCTTGTAGGCCCCTTTCAGATACTGGAAGGCCACTATAAGGTCTCCCTGAAGCCTTCTCTTCTCCAACATGATACACCTTCCACGAAATAACTCCTTTATTTTATTCTTCATCTGATTTTAGGGTTTACCGCTTCTAATTTAAATCAGAGCAAGCAAAATTCTGATACTCATTCAACAGTTGATTTGTAACTGGTCAGCATTCTATTTTAACTGAGGCACTTGAAGTATTAATCTTACATTTAATTTATAGCCAGGTTGATTCTGAAAAGAATTTAGTGACAAAGCAGCACACAAAACAGTGAGCACGTATGCATAGATTTCATGATAACTAAGTCACAACTGCATAAATAGATTCTTTGAAATAATTAGTGCTCTCATTTACAGATTTGACACACTTGCAATTAGTTTAAGAGTAGGATTAGAAAGGATTTGTTAAAACACTCCCTGTACTGTGAGTGAATAGGATTATGACATTTAGGCACCTCTGTTTTCTAGAAGAGCCAAACAGGGATTTAAACCAGATTTTTTTATACCCCGCTACTGCAAACTGGAAATGACTAATAGGGCACCACAGTAAAGCATTCTTCTATTTTGCTGACCTCAGGCAAAATGCTTAATACAACTCAAATCTTTTCTTAAGTAAAAATCCCCCCTCAAAAAATCAAACACACCAATTCAGTGAAAAAAGCTTTCTATACAAGTATAAAGCTCCTGGGAAAGAAGTTACTGGCCTCTAGTGTAAAAGCAAATATTAATAGAGATAAAAGAAGGGGATAATCTGATGCACACTGAATGAATCTCTAGGCTCAGATTCTAATCCTGAAAATGCAAAATTATATTTGAGGGAGAAGTTATTTAGCGAATGTGTTATAACTGATCTACTGATTTGAGTTCATCTTCCTATCACCAGCACACAGTACCTGCTTCAGTTTAAAAGCTGCTTTTTTTTTTTTTAATAAAGATCACATACTGTGGGGAAAAAAATTAATGGCATACAGACCTGGTTTCCCCCGGCATTATGACATTCATAAACTCCAACAACACCATCTGCAAAATGGCCCAAAGTGTCAAGGCAATTGGTACCCTGCTGCAAAGCCCCAAAAGCTATATCCTGATGATCTGGTACCCTAAAATAAAACCAGAAATATCTGCTTAATGCAGTTTCTTTAGTTTTTTTGTTTTGTTTAACTACTTGTCTTTACTCAGAGTATTTTTAAGATGACAGGTTAAACATGAGTCATGACTACTATCTGGAAATCTCAATCATCTTCTGAGGAGGAAAGGCAATTACCTGTTCATGAACTGACCAAACATGAGTAAACTTGCAAGCTTCGGACAGAATACAAACAGACTTGTACCAGAGAATGAGGATGAACATACAAACTCAGCACAAAAAGCAAATTAAAGATTGACTTAACATCATCATTTAAGGTCACTCAAGCTTAACGCTATCAGGTCATCAAGCCCTCTTCTTTCAGCCAAGCTAGCTTGTGGCAGAAATACATTTTACATTTTTCCCAGACTGTTTTTACTGAAGTGTTAGAAAAGGGGTTAGGAATTTTAAAAAAAAAAATTTAAAAAAAAAAATCAATGTTTTGCTGATATCTATTTTCTAACGGCTGCACATAAATCCATTCAACAAAGTACAGTTATGGGGTAGAGTTCATGTCAAACAGTAAAGCAAGGGCATATTAGCTCGTTTTAAAACTTCTGACTATAATACAAGTGTAATAATTCAACTCAGCAGAACAAGCACATGAGAGATGACAGAGCAATGCTTATGGTAGCACGTTTTCCAGAAAAGCTTGCAAGATGTATTTTTTCTGACAAATTAAATGCTGGCACTTTTAAGAGAAAAATAAAGAATAACTTACTTCCTCAGCATCCTCCTGGTTTATGAGACTCTTCAGTATGTGTGGTTCTGTACATGTATTACTAGGGCTGTAATGGCTGGTGCTTTTGCATTCCAAGCCTAAATATCACTAGCAGTTACCTGACTCTACTGACATGAAGTGCCCCCAGGAAAAAAAACATGTATTCTTATAAACCACACACAGTATCTTACCATTACACTACCAACATTAGGTTGACAGCAGACAAACTACTTTATAGACTCAGATCTGACAGACATTAACGTGTTATTGAACAAAAACCTTTTTATCCTTTCAAAAAGTGTTTCTCTTCAAGGATTTTTCATTAGTTAGGAGTCATTCGTGTTACAGAAACTGTTAGGAATGTTACCCCTCATTTCCCTCTTCTCAGCCCCCCTCAAAAGTTAGTGATTATCCAGTGACAGAGAACAAGAGACAGAAAGAGCAGAAGACTCAGTTTCTTAGAGTCTTAGGCATATACTGTTGTCTGCCAAACAAGGTCCTCTTGTCTGCTGACTCTGGTTACTTGTACTGTACTGAGATTCAGTCTCCTCACTCAACTAGGTATGTGCTTTGGTGAAGGCAAAAGCTTTAAAGAGACGACAACAGGATACAGAACAGTGCACTTCTGAGCAAATAGCTCATGTAGGAGACTAATTTCAGGCTCAGATAAGTTGAGTCCATTGGACACTGCTCTCTAAAATACCTGCTACTCAGCTGTCATCGCGGTAAGTAGAAAAAGGAGCTTAATGTCTCTTTAAGAATAGAACTAATAAAAAACAGAAGCAAATAAGCCTGCACAAGCCTGCACAAACAAATTTAAAAACATCCTTTACATCCAGGGAAGGAGAAAGATAAACTGATGACTTCTGGGGAGGGCAAAAAAGAATTCCATACTATCTCCAATTCAGCCAAAACTCACCGTAACTCAGGATAAACATTTTCAAGATACCATTTGAAGGGTTTGCAGCTAAGTCTCTTTCTGAGTTCCATTCGGCTCTGAATACTGGAGGGGGAAAAAAAAAAAGAGCAGTTTTCAGAGTCAGGCTGCTGTTTTCGTATATGTTAAGGCATACACAGAAAACTCAAGAACAGTAGAACTGTAGAACTATATCTTAAAGAGATAACACAGGAGACCTGGCACTGCTTTCACCTTAGAAGGTGCTGTCTCATTAGGAATAAATGAATCGGGCAAAGAAGCACTTGTGACTTACTTGCCATAAGGTACATTCCTGGCTGAAGGCACTGCTGCGTAGTAGAAATTTTTATACTCATCCATCCAGACTTCTGCTGCCCTGCGTGTATTTCTAGGGACAATCATATAAAACACACAGGTTATATTTTCTCTAGCTGCAATTAAACCATGTCATTTATCCTTGGGTTGATTTTAATCCTTCCTAGTACTACATAGTCAGCTGCCTCAAGCCAGGCAGAAGATTCCCTACTAAGGACCCAAGTAATATAAAACTATTAAGGAGTAACGTAACTGAAATTGATGCATTTAGAATGAAATTTATGTCTTTTCCACACTCATCCCTGCTTCAGGTTTTCATTCAGAATTTAATACACATCCTGCAGTTCTTTCTGCAAACTTCATGGAAGTTGTAGGTTGTTTGGTTTTTTTTTTTTTTTTTTTTTTTTTTATAAGAATAACTTGACAGAAGCCAAATTCAGTGAACATTCACCTGGATAAGCAAGCTAATCGGAAACAAAAATCTCAACGATTGGCAATATTTAATAGTATCTTTTACCCTTCTGAAAACAGATATGCTAACATAGGCAAGACATATTTTCAGTCTTCATCCTATTCCTACCAGCAGAGCACTCAAAGTTCCAAAAAGAAGTAAGCTGTCGTGACATTCAAGGCTATGAACCAAGCAAGTCTGCTGTAGCTGAAGTAACAGAGGAGATCCGGTAATTAGAAAATATTTTTAATGCTTTAAATTCAAGAGAGATTAATTATTGCAATAAACGTGAAAAACGCTAACCCAAGTTCTTTCTTCTAATCAAACACATCTCTAACTAAAATTCCTGTATTTATGTAACTGGTGTCTTTAAATCTCCTTTTGGACTGCCAGAGGGTAATGCCTTTTACATGGAAGCCACGGAATGGAAAAACTCATTGACTTCTATTGTTGGTAATTTTATGCTTAGAAAATGAAGTCTTATTTCACTTGCAACTGCCATGCTCTGAACTTATTTTACATTTGGCAGTAAGTTCATCTAAAGCAACTGGAGTAAACTCAGTCACTGAATAACTTCTTTATGATTTTTCCAATTCAAAAGATAAAAAATAGTCAGGATAAAGTGAATTCTTGCATGCTGCTAAGAAGGAAGGATGTGGGTAAGAAAAAAAACCCCACAAGACAGACCTCAATCTTTTTTTTTTGTTTGAGGACTGATTTTTCCTTGCAAAGATTCCTTTAGATTTTTTGTAAGGAAAATCCTATTCAATCCAGATTAGAAAGCTATTTCAGTTTATCTTCACTCAGGCCTGTGTGAGTGCAAGCCAGCCACTCAGCACCTGCCCCTGCTGCTTGCTCAGCAATCAGCTTGGCTGCCTACAGGCCAGACAGATTTTGGTGGGAGAACTATTCAGTTTGCCTGGGCTGAACAACTCCAAAGGCACTTTCAAGGCCAGAATGCATGCCTGCATCACGCTTCCCCATACTCGGGGGATGAACAGGTCAGGCTTAGTGCGATACAACTACAGAAACTGCATAAATGCTGAGAATTGCCTAAACTAGTAAGACCCCAAAGAAGGCAGGGTACTGAGGAACACAACCTAGGGTGCACTCAGCACTAAATGCTGCATCACAGTTAATGAAACCTAGCACTGAGCAATCAGAGGTAGCATTGCACGGAGCAGACTGGGATCTGGAAGGTTTATTAGCTTGTGCGAAGTGGTGTATTAAGGCAGCGCATACTAACAAATCCTGCCAGACACAAGCCGTATCTGCCCACACCACAGAACCAAGACGTAGTCTCCCCTCTCATGAAATAGGACTCCCAGACTCTCATCCAAAATCACCAATTTGTTCTGGCTGTCAAAAGGCAGTGCATACTGACTAGTCACCTAAAAATAGGATGCTTACCCAGAGCACTCCAGAACAAATTGCACATGCTGTCAATGGACAGATGAAGCTAACAAGTCCTGACTGCAAGACTAGCACAGATTCCATGCATCAAGTTTCTTGACACCACAGTCCCACACATCTGATAATACCTGTATTACAAGGGTATCCCATTACCTTAGGTTTCTCATTCTCTCATTGCTAAAACTGATTTGAAGGCATTTTGTTACATCGGTTTGATACCCAAGAAAGCTGACTGCTGAGGAAACCTTCAAATATAGAGCAACTCATCAACCCCGCTTTTAAGTGATATGCAACTTTTCTAGGTCAATTCAAAAATAACTCCAATGAAACAAAGAATTTTAATGGCATTTCAGAATTTGAGACAGCTGGACAGCTAAAGATGCAGATAATAAACCGCTTGCAGAGAAAGGTAGATCTGGAAAGGGATATAAGTACCCAAGACACTAGTTTGCAGGGTTCAGCTGTCCTCACATGTGTCCCACAACTATATGTGGGATCTCTTTTCAAAGTCATTTTGAATACAGATGACTGGAAAATACAATGCAGCTTTAAAAACAGTCACACTAATTGTCAGGACATTTAAGTGATCAAATCATGATGATTTGACTTCACAACAAAATCCAAAAGCTTTAATCCCAGTATGAATGCAGAATCTTCATTCCCTGCTAATGTGATGCATTTCTGATGTCTGCTGTATCCTTGCATGCATACAGCCACACCTTTTTTCTACTTTTCAGTTGAGCTATGTTTAAGTACCTATTTACATCACAAGAAAAGCAGCATCTTGGCAACAGCCCAATGATGGAAAAGCTGCAGAGGAGTGGGAAAACTGCAATTTAGATATTTATTTTTATTAACCATGCTCCTTTTATGACATTGTCATTTTAAAACCTACCATGAAACTAGAACAGCTGCATCCTAAGCCTACAGAATACAGTTTAATTGGTAGATCTTTCTACCCTCCTGATGCGCACTATAAATACTGGAATAGCGATGTGATATATTAAGATGTATATTTCATTTCTAGCTTTTGTATTCCTGTAAGTACTATTATTAATTTTTCACTGTAGCATAAAATACAGATCTCAAAGAATAGGGGATCAGAAAAATCCCTACTGTAACTACTGGAAGAAACAGGACAGTGACTTTATTTTAGCAAACAATTAAATTCATTAGAGTCATCTTGGTGGCATAACCTGCGTGGAAGAGAAGAATTACACCCTGAGGAGATTCCCTCAATCTAAGGTGAAACGCAAGTCCAAATATATCAGCAGCTTACAACATTTTTATGAATTTAAGTACATCTATGGTCTGTGTTGTTTCATGTTAAACAGAGTTTGGGCTCCATATCCCTTCAAGGATAAATAAACAATTTTACTTGCAGCTCTTAACCCACAGAACCTTTAGCTGAGACTTGTACTTCAGCCCCCTGAGAATCAAGTCCAATTCTCTAAACCAAAACCTACAGTGATTCTTCAGCTACAACTGACAGAGCCTTGGTCAAAACGTCCACTACATACTCATGCAATACTTTCATCCACATTACTTAAAAAACACTGAACATGAATCAGAATTGCTATTCTTATTCTATAGAGAAGAACTGAGGAAATAGCTCAATATTTCAGCTACTGCTGTACATTGTACATATCAACAGCAAAATTAACAGGCATATTATTCTAAGCCCTTAATACTGCAGTTTCTTAGGTCTACAGAAAAAGCATTTTTAAACATAGCATAGGAAAGGCAAATATGATACAGAATGAAGTTGCCAACAGACCAGCACAAATGCCAGAATCAGTCTACATAATCATTTGCATATCACATACTAGTCATGTATTAACAAAAAGCAAGCAAAGCATATTCATAACTTAGTGTATTCTGGCTCTTAGTCAATGATGACATTGTTTCTATAAAACAAAGATTTATGAGACAGTTGTGAAAATAAAGCCTCCTTTAAAACCAAATAAACACAAAATTCTCAAAATTGATAGAATGCCAAGCTAAGCATTTCCTTCTTTTCCAGATTCTCAGGCTGTGCCTACTAGAAGTTTCCCTTTTTCAACTTTCAAGTTCTTCTCTCAATCGGTGTAGTTGCCTCAAAGTCATTAATATCCTTTTGATTACTATTTTTCCATGCTAGATAATATTGCAAATATTTCTAAAGAAAACATCCTTAAAAGGAAATTACTGCCACCTGCTGATCATCTGAAGAAATCCAAAATACTGCTATTTAGCTGAAGACTTGACTTAACAGTTACCTTGCAAACACGGTACCACTCCCACCAGGAAACGTGTAAGGATGCTGTTTGCGGAACACATGACCCACTCTGCTGCAAGGGATGATTTCTAGGCTCCCACCACATTGCCAAACTCTGAATGAGATTTCTGAAATAAAAACATGAATGAAAGACCAACATCACAAAATACTGTAATTTTGTAGTATACTATTTACAGAGAAGGCTTTTGGTGATTATTGCTAAGAACAATAAGATAGTTTTCTGAGAAATTCTAGGATAAACAAAGGCATATGTGAGCATTTATTATTCTTCAAGCTCAGGAGGAAATAATCATATGAACTTGGAAGCAATCGGTACGTCTTCTCTTATCTGAGGTTACCAACATTCCCCAAACTCATAAACCATGCTACAATGTGCCAGAGTAAGTTAGGTCTATATGTACTATTACTGTGCTTTATTTAAAGGGTAAGTGACAGTAGGTTCCCTTAACAGATAAATTAATGTTCTAGCTCATAATAAAATCTTTTAGCTAAAGTTGAAAAAACACAGTGGACAAAATTAAGGCATAATAAAACAATCAATAGATTTGAGCTGCTAACTTATTATAGCAGATAACCAAACACCCCTAAACATTGGCCGTGGAAGGAGTTGTATTAAGTCAATCTTTATTTGAAGACAGACTGAATAAAGATGCAACTTCTGTAAACTGAAGGTTATGGACAGCACACTTCCAAGCCAAGGTTTAAAGGTTTAATCCAAAAACTCACTGTCATGTATTGAATGTATGTAGGCATTGAAAAACTATTTTTATTTAAGAAGTAATTTAGAAATATCTTGTGTCAACTTTTTTCATTATTCATAGCTTCCTCTGTGTACAGTAATATGATTAATTCTCTCTCCATAAATTCCCAGAAATGTAAACCTACATGCATACTTTCCCGCACCTTAGATTCTGAAGATTCTCAAAAATAAAGTGAAAATGATGAAAAATAGCTCTTTGGGAAAGAGAGCAAAGGATTAGTAAATAGGCAGAAGCAAACTAGTTCTTCTTTGCACCAACATGGCTTCTAAAGCCTGCATGGATTTTTAAAGAAAAAGGAATGTACAGCAACTAAAACTTAACACCCCCCCAAATTCCCTTAAGACATCTTTTTTTGCCGTACTCAAATAGTGGGAGAAGAAGCGTTACTATTGTAACGATTTCAGTGGACAGTTTTTCCATTAAAAAGGCGTAAACAGCATGTCAAATAGTCTTCAGTTGCATGAGATTATGTTACACCTCTCAGAAACAGATGTGCTCTTTTTATTGTAGTGTGTCATCAACACAGAAGACAGGGAATGTCTTACTTGCTCCCTGATTTTAGCGAAATTATTAATGAAAGCCTAGGTTTTGAAACTAGACCCAAACCTCCTAATGGGTCCATCCAGTTCTCCAGTGTACTCCAATCCTCCTATGCTTATCAAAAAACATTGTAAAGATTCTGAGAATTAGAGTTTAGGAATTCAAGACAAGACTGAACAAACCTTATTCCACGTTTTGTACAGCAAGCACATGTCATCAGTCACATTTAGCAACAAACTGAAAATGTACCGTATCTTCGTGGTAAGAGCTGTCTCTTGGCTAAGTTAGGGAAACTACTTCAGGCCCATCTTGAAATTTGTGAAGTTCAGACTATACTAACATGTGGACAAAATCTCATAACAGCTGCTCTGTATGTGCTTGAAGGAAAAATGTTAAGTTTTATAAAGCATAAATGTAATGTATAGAATTATTTTGTAAGTCCATCTAGCAGGTTATTTGCATGAAACATCAAGTCATTGATCCAGAGACGTGCTTGAGGGTAAAGAGGCCTGATGAGTGTGCATGTAGAATTTTAAACTGTACATCAGAGATTCCTGGTATCTGGTGCATGTGTCATTTATTGCCAATAAAATTATTAGCCATGTGATTTTTACTCATCTTCAGTTAGTCTGGCAGCTATGAACAAATCATTAGCTGTTTGCTGTACTGACTGACTTCGCCTTTTCAGGGAGCAGAGAAAAGGCACCCCAAAGTCTCCATCTCCTCCCTCCCATGGAGGAGGGGGAACAGAATGCAGCAGGAGCAACATAAACAGCTTTTCATATGCAGTCTTCTTCCCTTGAGTGAGGAGCTGTTGCTTCTGCCCTTTCCTGCTATCAAGGCTTCAATCATCAAAGCAGCTGCTAAATTTTCAGGAAAAACTTGGTCGCTCAAGTACATGCTTGCAGCTAATCAAATATTTAAGTGCTGTAGTGGCAAAAGGGGTTTTCAAAGTGAATGTGAGTATTGCTGTAGTAAGTTTATCCAATGACTTTCCAGGACATTTAAAAAATGAAAAGTAATGATATTCATATTAATACAATTTAGCAATATACAGCCATAGTAGTGAGAAAACAGAAACACAGAAAGTAATTGTTCAAAATACATAAGAGCGTTCTTCAAGTACTGCATAGGAAGGTCAGAGACTGGACTGTGAGGATGCCTCTTCCAGCCTTTAAGTTTCTTACAGGAGTGTAAAACATTTGGTTACCATGTCTCCATACTTTGTGTGCTGTATACAGCAGACATTTCCTTGTAGGCCAAGCATACGCTCAATGCATATGCATATATCAGTAACTCAAAATACTCATGGATTTTTGTAAGTTCAAGGTATTTTAGGATTTTGCAGCTAGCATGTGAAGTAGAGAATCTTCTATCCTTAGAACTGGTCCTAAAAAACACACTACTTAGAATGTCTGAGGCTGCACCCCTACCCTAAAAAAACCCTAAATTAACAACAGACTGGAATTCTTGAGAACTTGTACAGTTCTGGCCGTCCAAAATATTTTTTGTTTTAATACAAGTATACCAGTCTTAACTGGAGAAAAGCTTTGTACAATACTGTAACGCAAAGCACCAAGAAACCTACTAAAGCCAGATCTAACCATCAGGTCAAAGAAGAAATGACTAAAGCACAAATTCTCTCTGCCCCTCCTCCCTCTTTCCTAAATCCCACTCACTTAAACATCTGAAAATAAGGAATTACAGCAAAAATGCCTTCTCAACCATAATTACCTCATCAGGCTAAAGTAGGGGTTTAAAACTGAAAAAACTCACTAAGTTTAGATGGCAGGCAGTATAACAGTATTAATGTTATGAAATAGATTATTCTTCAGTCAGCCAAGTTTTAATTGATTTCTTAAGGTGTATGTAAGAACATTAAACTCAGGAACTACTGTGTTCTACTTTTCATGATTAAATTTCAGCAACTTCTTAAAACATGCCTTAAATTGCCAGCATTTAAGTATTATTGTATTTTAATAAATAAATTTAGATGAGGATGTGACTTTCAAGTAAGACAATTACTTTCAAAAATGCCATCTATCTATATCCTGTAAGTTTTTTATTTTATCAGCCAACTTCCGTTACAAAAATATCATGGCTTAATGAACAAATACTTTTATTCTCTCATATTTAGCATATAACTCCTACCTTGTTTTAATCCTTTCATTGGAATAAACCTTTTGGATTTTGCCAATAATGCATGTGAAGTTTTAACTCTGGTTTTAACCTTCTTCACACAAAATCAAGGAGACCATGACTCCGTGACAGTAAAGGCAATGATGAAGCCTGCTTTCTTTCAAGACTGATCCAAAGGTAAATAATATACATACCTAAGTTTTCTCCACCCCAAACATCCATCATCATGTCATACTTCCCTAGTTCTTCAAAATAGGATTTGTCCATCACAAATAACCCACCAGCTATCATGGGTGTCCTAAACAGACATGAAAAAATAAATTAAATACTTACAGAACCATGAACTGGGAGGTAGCTATTATTTGCACCTCAAGGTTAGTATCTCCTTGAAAAAAAATCTGCAATGCTTTCAAATGCAACTAATTTTGCATCTATCACTTCCAATGTTGCCTGCACACATTTCTACAGCATATATAGTGCTATGACCACCTTCTGAGGCAGTTTCCAAATCTCCATTTGGCTCACAAGCTCTTTATGTAAAGAGAGGCAATTTGTGCAGGAGTAAAACATTAAAACTGATGCTGAATCTTTAGCTCTCAAAACATACCAACTTTAAACAAAATGACATCTACTTGTTGTTAAGGGGAAATAATCTACTAGTGTGCTTTAAAGTATTTTTTCAAACACAATTTTACTTCTGAGAGTCTCATAATGCTACACAAATATGAACAAAAGTTCAATATTAATGAAAGCTATAACAAAGATCCCCTTTCAGACTCAGAGAAGATAATTTTTAACTTTGTTCAGTTGCAAACTACAACCTATTAGAGGGAGAAGTCATGGTACAGACATACTTTATGGGAGCAACTGGATTTCCTTGCCGTGCTCTTCTTTGCTCCGGTGTCATATAATCCCACTTGAACACCAGGTTCCAATCAAAGCCTTCAAGAAAAAAAAATATTAGAGTAGGATGTTAAAAACATTATGGTCATCATTCAACTTGTAGTAGCACAATGTTGACTGAAAACACTGGGATCTTATTTAAAAGTTTAAACTCATGCAAACTTCTGTGTAGGAGTCCAGATGAAAGGTAAAGAATTTGACAGGACAATAAAAAAAAAGAGTAATCTCAAGTACAAAATAACTTTGATTTCTCTTGTTGCCATCTATTACACAAAGTAAGAAAACCCAGTCAACAAGTGACAAAGCAAAAGCCTTATATATGAATCCAGTGTCTCATATCTTTACATCAAATAGAACATCATATGAAGATCTTCCAACCATTTCAAATGCTCCCAACAGTCTTTACTGTACAATTGCATTTCACCTCCTATCAAACGATAACATAAATATGTTTACACAAGCTTTATGCAGTACTCTTGGTACTCCTCTATCAGCAGAGGCTCTGTACCATGAAGGTCACAACAGGTTATGTAGCTCCCACTTATCCTTTTAACATTCTTTTCACTTCCTGCTTTCCCACTGCATGCTTTAAATGCATCACTTTTTAAACCTGAGGCTAGCACTACGGCACCAAAATCTTACTTCCCTTATGTATGTACATATATGTGTGCACACACACAGCAACAGCTGGTCTGGTCCTTTTATGAGTTAAGCACAGAAGCACATAAGATCACTAGACTAGACAAGACCAATAGGTGACCTACAGCAGCTTTCTACCTGACAACTATTTGAATTAACTCATTTAGGCAACAATACACAGCTGGTGTAAGACAACCTTCCTATAGGAAACACTTTCATAACAGTTTTTGAGCTGGGTTATACCCATAAGTGTGAATATCTATTAAAAAAACTACACAAGGCCATAGCCCTCTCCCGGTACACCTAGCAAATCAACGTTATACGACTGCCTGCTGCCAAACACATTTAGATCCTATGAGGTCATATAATGAATGATTTCCAGATTTCTGGTGCACAGATGTCAATAGTTTTCTTTCTCCAGCATAAAGATAAAACAATAACTTTGAGAAGTAACAAAAAAGCTAAGGTAAACAGAAAACAATTACAGTCTACAAACTGTCTGTCTGCATCCATAAATGTTCATAGCGATGACTGATGCAGAGTTGTAAACTAAACAGTTTTCATTTAAACTCACAAGATATTTATCACACACACAATACAGAAATTATCCTGAACAGTCTTTACAGCATGCATGCCAACTCTTTCTCTCCATGTTTGAGTATTTCATAAAGTGTTGCACTGTAAAAATGAAAGACTGTCTAACAACTCCAAGTAGCAAAACAGTAAAATGGCTACAAATGATAGTATTGCAAAGCCTCCAGCATGAAAAGTAAAATGAGCTCCAATATTTCCATGCAGTTAAAAAGTCGCATTTCATCATACATACCCAGCAAAATTACTTGCATCTGGGAGAACTTGAAAATAGCTACTGTTCTCCGGCAGAAGCAGTAGAGATAGAGTTACGTATACTCCAGTGAACACAAGGGGTCTCTTTTGGAACACAGCACTCTGTTACAAACTCAGAACAAGTGTATAAATTGTCTACCCATAAAAACTGGGTTTCCATCTCCGTTTTCACTGACTCTGGGAAAAATCTGCACTCAATGAGATAATATCAGTAACTCTGTAAAAGGAGTATTTTTAAACACAAGTGCATATCCAACATGAAATTCTATCCAGTGTAAACTGCATCATAGGCATACTCTAAATTATTAGATCTCAGTTAACTACAGTTTATTCCAGTAATTAAAGTGTTTCTCAGGACAGCATAAACGTTTTTGCAAATCCCCCCTCAAAAAAAAAAAAATTGTAACATGAAGTGCGTGGATTTAGTATTGGCCAGACTTGGGAAGTATTTCAGCCCTGTCCATTTTAAAGAGTCTGTAGCATTTGCTAGGTTGCTTGTCTTGGGCGATTAAGTCCTTTCAGAACAGACCAGGCACAACTGCTGTCCCAGCTGTCTCAACTGTCCGTGCTTCAGCCACACAGATACTGTATCTAAGGTTGAAAGCATAGTCTGGTCTCCACGTTTAGGCTTGGCCCCAGTAAAAGCGTCAAATGCTGTCGTGCGTCTAACATGGTAATCTTTCCTCTGGAAACTGAAAAAAAATATATTATTCATGTTTCAGACCCTCAAAGAGCTTTAAACGCTGGTATGTGCAACATTTCTACTGTTAACATTAAAAAAAGACAGCCTCTCACTCCTTGGTTCAGAATTATGGAGGCTCTGTGTACTTTAAAAAAAAAATATTAAAAAAAGTAAATCTATTTCTATTGTGTGCGAGGGGACAAATTGAGCACTAAAAGGTAAAAAAAAGTTAAAAAAATGGGGAATGTAATTCCAAAGATGAAGCATGAAAAGCAATAGCAAGTGAAGTGATCTCTCAATCTTCACCCACTTCACTTGGAAAGAATTAAAGAGCACGAACCAATCGAAGGTTTCAATGAAAGAATTCCTCCTCCTACTGCAGACAACAATAAAAGCTACATAATGGTATAGAGATTTCCATACTCAAGGCATAATGAATAGACTGGGTAAAAGCCTTACGGTTTTAATAAAGCTGGCACACAGATAATAGCACAGAACTATCCATTAGCATACTGTGAATATATGCACTGTAGGTGTTATTTCAGAACGTTAATTAAAAGGATATAGAACCTGTCACCTCCAGATTACTCACTGGGAATTGAAGCATACGTGACATTATGCAAATATTGCTTTTATCTTAGTTTACTGGAACAACACTTGGTGGTCAGTTAGGGACTAGTAACTGACAGAATGGGCTCAAAATTGTTTTTTCCTTCCTCGCTCATTCAGAAAAAAGCTGAAACACTGTGGGAACAGCACTGCATAACTTCTACATTGTAGCTCACCTTATATCTTTGTGCAGACAGTTCAGTTTCCAGGGTCGTGGGAACAATTATTTCAGGGGGAAAAAAAAGGGGGGGGCCACACAGAACAGCTATTTTAAATGCTAGATTCTTGCTTACAGTGAAAAAAGCAAGGGGGGGTGGGGGGGTTGGGGTTTTTTTTGTTTGTTTTTGAGAGCTTCACAAGTCTTTTTACTATTTGCCATCAACAGTTTACACTAGCTAGACATAGTGAAACTGTAGTACTTCTAAACTCAATTTAACAGGAAATTTTGTAACTGTAAAGATATAAATACCACAAATTTTCATGGTCACATGTTACTCTCTTCACAATTACAGATCATGGCTGACAAAAACATTTAATTTTTAAACACATTCCAAAGCTTTCTGCTTATTCAGAAGAGTTTGATTCTTTTAAGCAAACCAGCATCTTGAAAAAGACTCATAGACACTGCACTGCTGATGGGCTTCTAAGCTAGAGAGCAATTAAAGTCTATCTTATCTAAAAAGAGAATCTTAAGCTCTGGCTATAAGCTGCTTCCGACACATTTACACAATCCTACAAAGACTGGAGTGAGTACTGCACATTGGAGAAAGGCAGCATAAACTTCTAAGAATTAGTATAATAAAGATCAACTATTTTAAAGCGGAAGACAATAAGGCAAATTAAAATCCAAGCCTAAAAACAACTGACCTATAGAACTTAAACTAGATATATGAAAGGGAAGAACAATATGTTAAGTGTCCATTCCACAACTGCAGTGATTATGAGCTTTGATACTTGATGCTTTTTTTTTTTTTTAAAAAAAATTTGTATTCCAGTACAGGTACATACCGCCTTTTAAATCAGCTGACGCCCCCACGTACTGGAAGTTGTCCATATTAATTACATCAATAATAGGAGACACAACTCTGGTCTTGTCCTAAAATAAATATTAGAAAGTAATATTGAAATAATGAAATCAATATATAAAGTTTCAGGCAGGATGAGATGTTGAACAGTTCAGCAGGATTTCATTAGCATGTCTCCCCCAGCTCTCCCTTCAACTTATGGCTCTGAAAAGCCAGTGCAGTAAATAGCATCGCTCAGCACTGCTTCAGAAAGCAGAAACCACACGATGTGGCTGGGAATCCTCTTTCTATTCTAGGCTACTTATATTCAAGTAATCCCCCTCTTCTAACTTGCTCTTGAAGAAGAGAGCAAGCTTGTCGTTCTAAAGGCAGTCAAGTAAAGAGCACTTCCATTCTTAGTTTTAGAACTAGCTCAAAGAAAAGAAGCATCCAGGCAACTCATATTTTCCACAGGAAATCTCTAGCCATGCAGTATACTACGGTCTTATTTCAACCTTTAAGGGACACTTAGGCTTTTCTGCAATCAGAAAAGTCCTAGGTTAATGCTAACCCATTTTACACTAGAAGAATCACACTTCACAATCATACTTAGATAGGAAAGAGAACCTAAAACCACCCCAAACTAATTAATGCTATTAATCTCCAGCAGCCAAGTCTCCAGTGGTACAGATAACCATATTCCTCTGTCCAACCATGGTCTCTTATACTACTCTGACCAATATTAATTACTTTAGCTGATGTTTTTGGCAAAATAGTTCAAGAAAAAAACCAAAAATCTTTCCAACAACCCCACACACATCATCCAGCTGGATAACAAGAAATCAGTACTCTAAAAAAAGACTCCTCTAATATTAGAAATGCAATATCATGGTTAAGCCAGTTTGTCTCCATGAATTATTGGCGGCGGTGGGGGGGGAGTTACATTTACACACTGAAGCATAACTTCTGCGGTGGTTTGATGGAACATTTTGCTTGAGTTCAAAATAAAAGTTTGAGCTCCACAATTTAACATCACTCAGAGAGCACAGACAACGTCAGAACAGCGTATCACCAAATCTGTGAATATAAAAAAGTGTTTTGAACAAACAGGAGATATTTTGGTAACTGTAACAGAGAAACAGATCTCATAGTTAAAAAACATACCAACCTAAACACCTCCATTTTAAGAATTTATTTCATAAGTATGTCTTCAAACAACAACACATATATTCTAAACAGTGGTTCAGCAAAGCATACCTCTCGCTAATCAGCATTATACAGAACAGATTGGAAGCAAACTAGTATGAGAATAGCTTGAGCTCATAACAAGACTTAAAAGCCACTCTTAGTCAAATGCTTCGCTTGGTCTAATAAGATTCAGTAAATGAAAATGGGTGGTTAACGTCCTTAACTATTCAACCTGTGCTCATTTTAATAAGCCCTAATTACATAACTGGCATTTACTAGGTCATTCTGCAAGTGAGCAAAAGGTCACTAATTTCTGTATCAGTCAAAAGGAGAATCCAAGAGAATCCAAACTGAAGCTGAACACTCATTACTGATTTCTATATTGCTTTTAAGTATCACTGCAGCTATACCACCCAGGCCAAAGATCTGCTTTTATGAGGGATGTATTATAAAATCTGATCAGGTCTGCTACTAAGTATTAATTAGCTTGGTTTAATGCAAACTAGAAACACAGACAAAAAAAGACCAATCTGTCCTATTCCCCCATCGATCACATCTTTAGCTCCTGTTTCCATTAGCTGTAGCCCAAAGTCCATGTTTTTAATGGCAAGCCTACAGTTTTGCGAACTGTGCTGTACCTGGGAGGCAATTATGATTTACTGCACTTTAACTGCAAAACACTAACTGTGTTTGTGTGCCCTCCTACACCACTAAAGCACTTCAGATGCACCCATGACCTTATTGTAGGCATTCTATATACAGTGATAGAATTAGAAAACTCCTTTATTTAAAGGCTGATGAGACAGAAGATATCCAGCCTATCTAGTTATACACAATACATCCATTAGCACAAAATACAAAATGAAAACACCCTTCCTTTCTCCTTTCCTTAGCTGAACCTGAGACAGGTTATACACCTATGCTCATCTCTAAAAACCTCTTCTGACAAAAATTTGTTATTTTCTCAAATGGTTCTACTTGGCACAGTTGAGTATGGTGGTAAAAGTTGCCCAAGCTATCAGGTGTCACATTAGGTAGAGGTTGTTAGGCTTCAACTTATCTCCACCATGCTGAGTAAGCAGGTATCGTGCTGTCTCTATGCCTTTGGGATTTCCTCAGGCTTTTACTGCTGGTCTGATTAGTTCTATCAATATCAGTGCAACACCACACTAACATCACTTGCTACACCTAACGTATTATTTAAACAACTTACAGTTGTTTCTCCAACAGACAAATAACCAGGTCGTGAGCATCCAGTTTGATGTATAAGCACCACTTTGTTGGCTTGGAAACATGCTGTGTCATCCATAACTTGAAATTATAGATTTGCTCAGCAACAAAGCAGACAAAAGAGACTTGCACATTCTTAAGGCGATGTTTTGCAGGGCACTACAAAGTTGTTAATGCAGAGACTGCTAAAAGAGCTTGTGGGTCTCCAAAGTACAGAGTGTTCATCCACTAAAAAAGCAGCTGCTCCCTTTAAATTATCCTAAAGCCAGACACTTATTTATCCATACTGTGACTAAAGTAGAAATCTGATGTGCATTTTAGAAACAAAAACACAAGCAAAATGGAACTCTTCTTTTTGTAATCTCCTGTTTCATTCTGTGGGGTTGACAACATAACTTATAACGGCACACACAATTGGAAAGCCATGTGCTTCTTGGTGAGGATAATGGAAAGAAATAGCCTGTGAATACTGCAAGTTTGTAGTGCCTGGAAATTTGTTAGAAGAATATTTCATTTTAATATTTCATAAGGAGGTTATCTATGCTCTAGAGAGTTAGAGTATTATATATTATTTTCATAAACCATCAGAAATTATCCTTAAGATTCTGCACACATTGCTTCCTCCCTCCCCTAAAAACCTCAAGACACTTCAAAGATTAAGATTTGCAACACTCTTAAGAGAAAATATAAATATTTTCCGTTCAGCATTGTGCCAATTAAAGGTTGACCCACTCAAGGTCACAAAACCTGAGACAAATATGAAAAAGGAATCCACACCTTAATTCTTAATCTTAGTTCTTTCTTCCTTTTAGGATCTTCTTTTTTTAAAAAATACCTTCCTAAAAGTGATATAGGATTTACAGCTATGCTATGAAAACAGATTAGTTCAGTTCCGCACCAGACTCTTGCCCTTCTTATTTTTCTCAAATAACTGAAGTATTATAAGAATAGAACAAAGTGATTAGAAATTGGAAATGCAAAAAGCCAAGCTGACAAATGTTCATGAAATGGCTAGTAGTTACCAATGTTTTCAAGATTGTGTATACTTATTACTATGTTGACATTTTGGGAGAATCAAAGGGTTAAACTCCACTGGCTCCTCATTTAACCTCCCTTAACAAATATGCATGCAAAAAAAAAAAATCTAGAGGCCATAAAATATAGCCTTAGGGAATCAAGCAGAAAACCATTCTCCAGGAGGGAACACAGAGGGAGAAGATACACCAGCTCCAGGTTACACGGGTATCTGTACATTCTGAACTCCAACATATCCACCTTGTCTGTATATTGCTTCTGCTTTAAGCCTTTGCTCAAATTGCTGAAGAAAAATCCCTAGCAGTGTCAGACCCCTCTAGGAATGCTAAGAAAGTATGGTCAATAGACAAAGATACCCTAAACCAGGAAACCATCTCAAAGAAGAAAACTGTGGGATGGATCACCCTTCAATTGAATGGGAGAGCTTGATGCCTCAGGAGCTCCTAACACAAGCAAGAGGTCAAAGAAACAGCTTTCTAAAGTGGTTACAGAACCTAAGATTGAGTATCATAGAACTGATTCAATGCAGACTGTTTCTTGGAAGCTATAAATTTTTATATTGTAACACACACAACTAATCCCTCAAAACTCTGACAGAATTAAATGCCAAGTGGGCAATCCTGGAACAAAAGGAAAAAAGAAAAACCTCACACTTTCCACCACATACAGCATAGATGCAGCAGCTCATCAGAGAATCCTGTATTAATGTATAGTAGGCCTGATCTGAAAAAGTAGGCCTGATCTGAAAAAGTTACCTTTGAGGTCAGAGCAGAAATTAGTTCCTGTCTTTTCAGCTTCTTGTCACTGAGACTATCAAGAAAATGCTGCCAATTAACATCAAGTAACATATAATCTGCACTGTGAGCAAAATCAATCCATTTAAAATAACACAGAAGTATCATATACTATTCATGTAAACATTATCCATGCCTTAATTATTGAACAAACAAAGCTTAGAAGCTACTTTATCAAATCCCATACCTGTTGGTTGGGAATCTTCCCAGATGAAGGTAAACTGGCATTCCACATCAATTATTTATTTAGCAGTACATCAAGCTTTTAAGAATGGAAAATTGTATTCGTACAGCTGAAAACCATTCAATGGCACACAAGATCAGTGTGTATCACTGACAATTACGAGGAGCAATTTCTGAAGGACCTAATAATTCACCTGCTGCTAAGTAGTAGCTGCTACACAAAGCAAAACATGCACCAGTTTCTCCCACTGAGTATACCACATGTAGTGCTGGATCTTCACAAAATTGTCGGCAATTTAATAGGAGGTTTTACATTGAAAAGGTAACACTTTTTCATATCCCCTATCAGTTTCAGAACGCTAAATAAGTTTTTTCTTGTCAGAACATAGGGTAAATGGCAAATTAGCTGTCTTATTAAAAGCAGGGGTTTGTTGACCAAAACTACCATTTCTCTTCTGATTTCTTGAAGAGGCAGACCCTTCAAAGCATTTACACAAAAAGGCTTGAAAACAGTCCCCACATCCTAGAATCTATTAGTGCTTTAGCTTCAAGCATTTTCCACTTCCTTCTCAGATATATTTAATGCCTTCAAGTTTATTTTCCTAGTTAATAATTGTAAAGAAATTTCCCCAACCTTTCTGAGGTTGCAACACTTTGCACAGGCACAAAAATAGAAGGAAGAGCTACATTACTCACACTCAAGGGCTTTGTAGGCTCTAGGTACTTTAACAGTATCCAGCTTTGAGCTGATTAAAGTTATTTCTACTCCAAAATAGGATTTTAACTGCTGATATGTCTTAGGCGACTTACAGTATTTCTGGAATACACAGTAAAGCATCATAGAACCAAACAGAATAAGGAAAAAATCAGTCAATTGATAGCTTCTCCATTGGCATATTGAGTATATGGGTTTTACTTCCTTTCCCTCGCCCTTCCTTTTTTGGGGGGAAATGCAAAGGGAAGTGTAGGGAGGATAAGCGAAGAACTAGGCATTAACAAGACAGTAGCTTAGCAAAACCATTTTGACCAGGAGCATTTTGAAAGAAAGCCTTTCCAGGAAGAGGAGTTTACCAGAAAGGGAATACAATTAATAAAGAAGAAAAGCTCTGTTGTCTTGAGTGTTCCCCAGTGCTTCTTGGAATCACACTTGATTCACTTTCCACTTAACTAAGTTTCTCCAGGGCAAGTTAACAAGTGTAACCAACCCCTGGAGAAAACAGTATATTTTACTCTCAATTGTTTTTCTGGAACACAGACTAAGCATCATTTTCACAGAAGCTGAGAGCTCATGGTCCCTGCTAATTTTCATGAGAATTTTGGTTTCACAGCTCAACCTTTCTCCTATTATCACACTGAATCTTAATGAGGCATAAATACTCTGGTAAACTGAATTACATTCAGATGATATTGGTCGAGGAGAACTATACTTTGCTCTAAAGATTTTCAACACTTACTGAGGAGGTCCCTAAAGAACCAAAGAAGCATACATTTGAATCGCTTGTAAAGATAATAATAAATATTTGCATTTTATGTTCCTGTGTTCAAAGATTAAATGAACAAAAAGTAGGTTTTAATCACTGAACACTCCAATCATGTTCGTCATCTCACTTCAGAGAAAAAGTTTCCTTAGAAAAATGCATAAAATTAATGTAGTATAAACCAGATGGCTTTTAAATTTAAAAGCTACTCCTTCAGGAAATTACTTTAGAAGAACTCTTTACTAACCTCAGCTACTCTTTCCAAAAGTGGTTCCAGCCAGTGTTCATTGCATTCACAGTGACTATCCAGGAAGGTCAGTACTTTTGCTTGTGCTGCATCTGCCCCTCTGACACGGGAGCGCATCAAGCCTGAGAAGTATAGATAAAACATTTGAAGTACATAATGAAGAAAACAATCAACAGCAGTGAGAAACCATTGCATTCCAAGTTAGTAATGAATTAAATTACTCTCAGACAGGACAAACACACAAGTTCCATTATCAAAATGAGAATCTAGTTAACAATTCACTGAAATGACTTCACAACAAATAGCCTGCAAGCTTCTAACCTACTGCACCCTACTCTACAGGTTTCAATCTGATTTAAGTAGAATAATTAAAGTAACCTCTTCAAAAAAGTGATAACACAAATACGGCTGGGTCTGCAATACAGTAAGGGATATTTATACTGATAAAGGGTACTCAAGATCAGTCCTGAAAACAAACACCTTTCCTACAGTTCTACGTTAGAACTGAGGAAAGCACCATCATTAACTTATCCTCCCACCTCCTTGCCCTCCCCCCCGCCCCCCAAGTTCTCACCATAGTCTGTCCATTCTTCTATCAACTTCTTCCAGAAATAACCATGCTTCATTAATTCATGTCTCGGAGCCTTCCCCTCACCCCTTTCAACTGTCTTTCCCCTGTGTTTCTTGCAATGGTGGGGTTTTGTGGTTTGGTGGGGTTTTTGTTTTAAATCTTATCTTGACAAGATTTCTTTAGTAAGAAACTTCTGGTAAAGCCAAAAGGTTCTTGTCTTCTCCACACCTCAATTACACAGATCCACTCACTAATTTCCACTATTCCTTTCCTTCCTTCTCCTTTAATATTTGTTCATTGGATGACATCACCATTCCTCAAAGTCCCTTGCTATGTTTACACACATACCCCAGAACGTTCCACCATTTACTCCAATACAGAAAATAGCAAGCTTCCTCTCATTCCTTTGCAAATTTCCTTCCTACTTTTCTCTATTACTATTCAAAATTCCTCGATTTCATTGTCATTCAAGACCAAAGCCAAGTAATTACTGTCTTCTTTTTCTTTCTACATTGTTTCCCACCAATTCTGTTCTGTTTTGGTCATTTTTCCCCCCTTAACTGAAACACTGTAAAAGTGTCAAACCCATTTCTTTCCCTTCCCTTTACAAAATAAAGCTGCAAAATGTGACTCTGCCAAACAGAACATAAGATGCTTAAGAGGAAAAGCTTGTTTGGTCTGTCTAATATTCAGCAATAAACAGGTTCATCAAGATCCTTGGACTACCTCTCACCACAAATGTGAGCACTTCACTGTTGTAGATATGCACTGTGCTGATGCTCTCTAACAGTACTTTCTACACTCTGTTTCAAGTTGGCAGCTAACTACACCTCATTGTTTTTATGTTGTCTGCCTAATTCCAACCTTTGAACCTGTTCTGTTCAGTTTTTCCACATCAAACCATTCCTCAAGCACTCCAGCTATGTTTGTTTTACTTTTGCAATTCCTCCCTTCCAGAGCTTATTATTTTTAACTTACATTCTTATCGAACCTACTGTCTTGCTCTACTTCCATAGAAACCACACAATAGTGTTTCTAATTCAAATTTTTTTTTGCCCTAAATCTGAGGTGACCGCTTGGGTCATTGAGTCTTCTACAATCACATTCAGCCTTACAACAGAGAGTTGAGAAGGCTCCCCTGAACATTTACTCAGACTACCACGTCCTCCAAAACACATCTCTTCCCGTAACAAACTCTGGTTCTACCGATGAGACTAAAAGCTACTACCACATATTTCTGAAAGCGAGGCAGTCAATGTCATCCCCTCCATAGAAACTGTCCCTTTATTTTAATTTTTATTTTTAAACACACTGCTTTCCTCTGTGGTTTATAGTAATGTGTTACTCTTAGTGTCTTACATACTGGTTGATTTTACTGATTGTCTTAATTTTTAATTTGTATGTGTCAGATATAAGTAGCACTTGAAAACGAAAAGCAAAGTGAGTATCAAACTCAAGCATAATAAGTTAGCAATCAAATGAAATCTTCTTGAAATATTTTCATTTAAAAAATTATCAGCTGGTTGCACATACGCATGCCTAGGCAAAACTTTGTAAACAGTACAGTATAACCCACAGGTAATAATTTAAGCCTAATCTCACAAAAATATCAAGTAAGGCAGTACTCTGCCTTCAATTTGCAAATAGTTGCTCTTCCCTGACATAGTAAAAGATTTTTCAAATCATATTTCATTGTCAGATACACTGATGCACATTTTTAAAGTATGAACAAAAATTCAGTTCATCTGTATATGCAGTACAAAGTTAATATTTATAATTGCTAAAAAATAAAAATCACAAAAGTGTTACATCATTCTATTTTTCCATTATTATTATCTCCACCTTTAAGTGCTGTACTGATCAGAGGAATGATACCAACTTACTCAGAACCCTGCAACTATGCGTATCCTAAGAGGCCTGCTTTCCTAACAAGCCTTTGTTCACAAGCATATCCCAAACAAAATATTTAAACACTAAGGGCTTGTCAGTTTGCAATAACTAATTACAGGACAACACAGGTTTTGTGTGTGTCATTTCCAGTTTCTGACAATCTAATGATTCTAGCTGCTCCCCAGGCCAGGCTGGCAGCCTGGAAGACACAGCACCTATAAAAATAAACAGGCACATATCTGCTAACTCAGTAAGCTTTTTCAACTGCCAACTGTCAGTTATTATTTCAAACAGCTGTAGAATAGCAGTTGCCCATATCTAATACTTTAAGCTCCATAGCCAGGAAGTCGCTGACTGAAGGGCTCAGTGACATGAGACCATAATTTACAAAGCAAAGAGGAAAACAAAAGTGTAAGACAAGTTTGTTACATGGCACAGTGACTTCAGCAAAACTGGAATATGTGGTCCTGGCCCTCCTGGCTGCTCAAACCCTCTCAAGTCTGCCAAACAAACTGTTTGCTGGGTTGTCCATCAACTGCATCCTTAAAATGATCTCTAGTAACGGAACCAGCCAAAAAGAGAGGCCTATTTTTAAGCTGGATCATTTCAAACATTCATATAGTTTACAGGGGGACCTTACGTACAATGGGAACAGCTTAACTGAGGATTCAGTACAGCAAGAAAAAGGAGAGGCTGAGGGCGAAAGGCAATTTCTCAAGTCAGTAAAAGCCAACAATGGGCAACTACACACACATTAATATGGAATTAATCCAAACTACTGTTTTTACTTGCACAAATGCAGTTGTTTTTATTCCTTCCACTAGTAAGTTGATTTCTAAAGTAAAAATCCCCCCTCCAATATGGAATATATAGCAGAAAGTTCCTTTAAAAGACTTGAAGATTAACAGATAAGGCAGCACAGAGGAATTTGTATCTTCCTTCCCTTGGATTAAGCCTACCTTCTCGGCGATCATTTCGAAGAACCCGCACTTTCTCAATTTTTCCCAAGAGAGCACCATCCTCAGCTTCAACAAATAAATTAAAAAAAAAAAAAGTTATGAGAACCAGTTTGATATCCAACACTGTATACCATAAGGGAGGCTGTCTTCAAAGAAAAACAAAAGCTTTGTAGTGGAAAATGTTTATGGCCATAAATAGCTAAATATAAGACATATGCTTAAAAAAAACCTGAACAACCTACTTGTGTCACAAGAAATACAGAAAAGTTACCAGGCTAGGAAATTACTACCCTCGTTATGTTATTTAAAGCTAATTTAATTATAAACTCTTGAAATATTTTTACTTAATTATATTCTCTTTGCTTACTTTAGACAGTTACTACTTTGCATAAGAAAAACTTTTACAGGATTAAATAAACTGTTGTCTTTGCATATAAGAAAGTTCCCTTTTTAACCAACATTAAAGCTTAAACCTATCCTAAACTAGCTATAAGCTAACAAGGCAAATGTAGACATTAACTTCATTTAAGAAATGTTTTTCAGAGGTCCAGTTCAATTGTTCAAGTTTGTATTGTGATACCCTAGGTACTTATAAAACCTTGACTTATTGTAGATTCAGTAAGAATTTTTCCAAGAGATTGATGGAGACCAGCATTCATTTAAAGCAGTGCTACAAAAATATTTGTTGCAAGCACCATGGGTTCTATTTTTACATCAGATAACATAGTATGTTAAGGCTGTTTTCAATTACATACCCCGCTCCTTCAGCGAGCAGGAAGTAATAAAATATACCTGAAGTATTTATCAGAACTCTTCACATTTCCACAATGACAGATAGGAAAGAATTAATAGCTAGTTTTGGATCAGTCTCTTGAAACTCCTATTTATGTGACCTATTCTTAACCAAGTCACCTACTAGCATCTACAAAGTCCTACCAGAATAAACAAAATAAAGTTAAGATCCTGTAAAAGTACTTACAATCATTACTGTAGTCATCCACCAGTATGATTTCCTTAATAAGATGTGATGGGCTTTTTTTAAGGACACTGAAACAGACAAAAAAGAAGTATTAAATACTAAGTAGTCTTAATTTTCCATAATAATGTCATAAAAACAGGTACTTTGTTAAGTCACAGGACCCTTGGCTAGGTTCTGCTATCTTCAACATCAGCTACTGGCTTATTCTTACAGAAAGCATTTGTGAAGAGGCACACATAGAATCGTTCCCGCCAAAATTCCAGCCTCCAGAAATGAGTGGATTAGACAACTTGTAACATGGTAGTCTTGCAGATAGCTTTAGGTCAAATATCCCCTGAGAATCCATCTTCCCTGAGTTTTTCTTGAAACTAGTTATACAGCCAGCCTCCAAACATCATCTAGTAATCGGTTCCACACTTTCATGCATTTGTAGTTAATGGGAGCGATTTTGTTTAATGCCTCTATTTCAGAATGTAAGAACTGGAGGCATCAATGAAATTAAGGCTCAGCTTCCCCTGTGCAAATGGTTCAGAAAAAACATAAAGGATTGTTACCTCCCTTCCTTATCATAAACTATTATCTGAATGGCCTTTAGAGAAAGAAAAAAAACAAAACAAAACAAAAAAATATCAAGGTCTCTCTCAGGTATACCTGACAACAGTTCGAAGCAAAGCAGATCTTGCCTCATTATGAAAAGTGATCACCACACTAGTGGCTGGCAAATCTATCCGCCATTGTTTCCGTTGACACCTGAAAGACATAATACCCTGTCATTTAAACATAATATTTACATCCCAGACTTGGCAGACAGCCTTCATCGTGAAGCAGTTATCTATTAAAACTCATGTACACACTACATCTACCTAGGAAGAATGAAATATCTTGTTTGCAGGTGAGATTATAATCAACTCCTGCCACTTTTGGTAGTTTTCTTAGTACACAACAGACTAAGAAGTCAGCATCAGATATGAGATATAGGCAGGTTCAGAAAAGTCACCGGACCATCATCACTGCAATATGTTGTAAATACCTTTCATGCAACCGAGTATGAAATCAGAGTGCTTATTTTACATTAGAAGCATTCAATAAATCTAAGCAAACAAGCATATTTTCAATGAAAATGCACAAGTTCACAGGCTACCATATGTCTCCTCTTCAGAATGGCATAAGTCCGCTTACCCCTTTATTTTTAAAGCTCCTATAGCATCCTGGGCTTGCTCATAGATAAAAACAGCTTTCTATTCTAATGAGAAGTTGTAAGGATTGTAACATTCAGAATTTGAAAAATAAAGCTAGCTGTGACAATGTTGAGCCAACTAAACACAAAACCACGACCTGCCAAATCATAAAGATAATGAAATATTCCATCTATGTCAACTCATTTTTCATCACCTCTAGTAGCCCTAAATTAATGTAAAAAGCAAAAAGAAGCAAATCCCAAAATACTTCCTGCAGGACTACATAAAGTTAAGCTCTTTAAATCCACTGACAATAAACCTAAAAAAAGACACTACTCTTATTGTACCAGAAACTAACAGAACTAGAAAACACTGTATATCGAGTTTATACTGGAAGCATGACAGTCTGACAGGTCATGATACTGATCACCATTCATGCAGAAACATACAGAAGTGATGTCTTTTTCTTTGCATATCCTTTATTTAATATTCAGGTTAGAGTCTTAACAGGCCTAGTTGTCTTCAGAGGGGATAAACCCAGATAGCATACACTTGTAGTAAATTTCAGCAAGTAATTCTGTACTCTGTGCAGTATTAATCATACTAGCTTTTAACGGAAGAGAGGTAAGTTACGTTGCTACCTAAACTTCTAAAACTAGGCCTCTGCCTATATAAAAGGCCTCTTCACACATGATTAAACATCTGAGACATGCATCATAAATGACACAACCTTCAACTTCTTGGAATCAGAGAGCAAGTGGCAATGCTCTGCTTTCCCTTGCGCACCCTATAAAATCCCAGGGACCTGCAGTGTTTTTGATACAACACACCCATAACGTCACATACGTTAGTGCTTGCTGTGAAACAAAACATTATTGTGCCATGGTGACCTCACTCACTCTGAAGAAAAACAAAGCCCATGCCAACCCTACAATTGCTGTATCAGATTAGGAAGGCCTTATCTAGCTTTGTTTCTCCAACGGTGGGCATACAAGATGGCTTTGTCACTAGCACCCAGCGTTGAAGCAACAAATCACAAACGTGTACGTGTTCCTGGAAAGCAAGGAATTAAGACCTTCACTATTGTGAGCTTCTGGCAATTCATCTAGACAGCTAGAAGACATCCAGCCACTATACACCAAAGCCTACAGTGCCAAAAAAGGTAGCCTTTTTTCCCCCCCACTAACTTTCAAATTGCCCACAGAGGACAAGCCTACTGTGCATGGAGTTATCACATGAAGTACTTGCATTAGAGTAATTAAAAAAGTCACATTAAACTTATACTGATCTCTTTGCAAAGAGAGCACTTCAGCCAGAGCACATCTTAGGGTGGAATTACTCAAGGCAATGAAGCCTCTCCATTTTAAGAAAACTCAAGAGAAGAGCACTCCTGCATACCTCTGAGGGAGAAATCAAGATCTTTAGACTTCCAAATAGAACTGAAGGAATGTTTCACTCAGTATTTCTGCTTTCAGCTCTTCAAAAACCCCTGCTTTAACTGACTCTGTAGCTGTCCTCTGTTGGGTCGATAGTGCCACAGTTAAAAGTCAAACCAAAGAAACAATGTCATCACTTTTGACCCAGAGATTAGACTTTCTTTCCTCAAATTATAGCACTTAATTTTACATGCAGAATGAGAAAAGCCATTTGAATAAAATTGAACTTGAACTGAAAGCTTCAATCTAGAGCTTCAATGCTTAGCAGACGTCTTTAAAACCAGTTAAAACTGGTTACATTCTTTCCCCAAGAAATTTGAGTCTCTGGACTAGTTCAAATCATTAACGAGTTTTCTGAAACCTCTGTGGTTTGTTGAAACCATTTTTTGACAGAAATATCCACTTTAACTAGTGCAAGGAGAATATTCACCTCAACAGATATCTGAGTACCAAAGAGGCAGGGATGTTTGTCTCTTCTGTATTTAAGAATAAAACTTGAGTGTGAGGTCAGAAGCTTCTAATCGTTGCAGAATTAGAAAGAAAAAACAGTTTACTCCAGCTAAAGTACTCAGCAGTAATTCTCAAGAATCATGCCAACAGATCAGGTAAGAGATGCGATGAGAAACCACTAGTCCAAAGTAAGCATGGTAGACATTGGTCCACAAACAAGACATGCAGCATTTCACCCTTCATCCCACTTGGAAGACTATTTACACTGACAGGACACCTCTGGAAGTTTCCTGTTGCAACTGTGTCACTCACTTTCTGCATGTCCAAAATCTACCATGACAGGTATAGCTGAGTTACACGTCATAAACACACTGCAACAGAAGGAAACCCAGAGGTTTCTCGAAGCTGTTGGAAGTGGCAGTTGTGAGCATCAGCTGGAGCAGGAAACTGCATTCCTGCTCAGACCTCCTCCCTCTGCTTCCTTTCTTATGTTGTACCTGCCTGTTTCTCACTTCTCCCTTTTGCTTAAAATAAAGGCAAGAAGCTTAAACAGGCGAACCAAAGCGTTTTCTAGTACTGCTGGCAGGCTTTCAGAAAAAGCAAGTAGAAAACTTTGGCCTTAACTTGATGCTAGTAAAAGTTTGTCTAAACCAGAAAAGACTAAACAATGTAATATTCAAAGAGATGTGTAATTACACGCACATTTACAAATCTAACACAGAATCCTGATAAACTGCTTCTAAACAGCCTAGAAAATTTCAGCAGAGAGTATTATGTAGTTGTTTTAAAGTCAAACAGCCTCTTAGACACATCAATACAATTAATAAAAAGTTGTTTAAGCATAAACATGGTTTAGACATGGTTTAGTGGCAGACCTAGTAGAGTAGGGTCAATGGTTGGACTGGATGATCTTAAAGGTCTTTTCCAACCTAAACGATTCTATGATGATTCATAGAATAGAATCATAGAATCATTTCAGTTGGAAAAGACCTTTAAGATCTTTGAGTCCAACCATTAACTTAACACTGTCAAGTCCACCATTAAACCACTTCCCTAAGCACCACATCAACCAGTCTTTGAAATATCTCCAGGCATGGTGACTCAACCACTTCCCTGGGCAGCCTGTTCCAATGCTTGACAACCCTTTCAGTGAAGAATTTTTTCCTAATATTCATCCTAAACCTCCCCTGGCGCAACTTGAGGCCATTTCCTCTTGTCCTATCACTTATTACTTGGGAGAAGAGACTGACTCCTGCCTCGCTACAGCCTCCTTTCAGGTAGTTGTACAGCGTGATAAGGTCTCCCCTCTGCCTCCTTTTCTCCAGGCTAAACAAACCCGGTTCCCTCAGCCGCTCCTCGTAAGACTTGTGCTCTAAACCCCTCACCAGCTTTGTTGCCCTTCCTGGGACATGCTCCAGCACCCCAATGTCTGTCTTGTAGTGAGGGGCCAAAAACTGTACACACTATTCGAGGTGGGGCCTCACCAGTGCTGAGTACAGAGGGATGATCACTTCCCTAGCCCTGATAGGCACGCTGTTTCTGATACAAGCCAGGATGCCGTTGGCCTTCTTGGCCCCCTGGGCACACTGCTGGCTCATATTCAGCCGGCTGTTGACCAACACACCCAGGTCCTTTTCTGCCAGGCAGCTTTCCAGCAACTCTTCCCCAAGCCTGTAGCGCTGCATGGGGTTGTCATGACCCAAATGCAGGACCGGGCACTTGGCCTTATTGAACCTCATACCACTGGCCTCAGCCCATTGATCCAGCCTGTCCAGATCCCTCTGTAGAGCCTTCCTACCCTCAAGTAGATCGACACTGCCACCCAACTTGGGGTCATCTGCAAACTTACTGAGGGTGCACTCGATCCCCTCGTCCAGATCACTGATAAAGATATTAAACAGAACTGGCCCCAGTACTGAGCCCTGGGCCAACACCACTTGTGCCCAGTTGCCAGCTGGATTTAATGCCATTCGCCACCACTCTTTGGGCCTGGCCTTGCAGACAGTTTTTTAGCCAGCGAAGCATACGCCCATCCAAGCCATGAGCAGCCAGTTTCTCCAGGAGAATGCTGTGTGAAACGCTGTCAAAGGCCTTGCTAAAGTCTAGGTAGACAAAATCCACAGCCTTTCCCTCATCCACTTAGCGGGTCACCTTGTCACAGAAGGAGATCAGGTTAGCCAAGCAGGACCTGCCTTTCACAAACTCGTGCTGACTGGGCCTGATCACCTGGTCATCCTGTGCCACGTGATGGCACTTAAGATGATCTGCTCCATAACCTTCCCCAGCACTGAGGTCAGACTGACAGGCCTGTAGTCCCCTGGTTCCTCCTTCTGGCCCTTCTTGTAGATGGGCATCACATTTGCTAACTTATTTCCTCATCCAGGTTTCTTTTCTTAAGAGAAAAAGATTGTAGCAGCTCCATAAGAGATCATAATCCAGTTGCGTCCAATTTTATTTTAAATAATATTCTTCCAAGTGTCACATGCTCAGATCTGTAACATTTTCTTCTTCCTATGGCTATTGCTCTTTCCATTGGACAGTTCCCAAACAAATACTTCATGCAACTTCTGCAGTGAATGTCCTTGCCAAAACAGAAGGAAAATTAATTGCAACATGGCAGGGAAAGCATCATGGACAATCAGAAATGATTGCCTCAGTCTGGGTTTCTTTTTTTTGGTTGTTTATTTTTTTTTCTTTAAAAAGATGATCATTTACAGACTAATGGGCACTTAAATCTTCTCCATGGCAATGTCTAAGTAATAATCACAGCACAGATACAGTTCTTCCCCAGAAACATATCTCTCTTTATATATTTTTTTTTTTTTTTTGCAGGGTTCTTTCCCAGCTCCATTTAGTGAAGAAAACCAGGCAGGTCAGCATGTAATCACAACACTGACAGTTAAAACAAACTTTGCCACTGTAATATAATTTGTCTCCTGTTCTCTCTCATATTTAAGTTCTTCTCAAAGGAGAGCATTTGTCTGTTAGACCCACCTCAGAGGTTAGTAAATATCTAGAAAAATTCCAAATTCAGCATATCTGAATCATAGAAGCTTCCAGAAGTTAGTGGCTGAGTTTTGCTCTTGAGGGAAAGGAATACCTTGCCTGAAAACCTAGAATGCATTTCTTGTGACAAAAAGTGTATGTGATGAAGAAAGTTCAAAAGCCATTTTAAACTCCTCAGTATACCATAGGCATTGTGCTTTTCATTGCTTTCATGGCAACAACTGAACACCAGATTCTTCCTACTTTTCGCTTCAATTAATGGCAAATTATACAAGACTTGCTTTACTCTATCTACAAATCATGTGCTTAAAGGAACCTAAACCCATGCTATTATACAAAGGATTTAAAAATGACACAGTAAGTGTGTTGAGTTTTTATACAAGTCTCCTTCACTATGCCATTCCTGATTAAAGAGCTTTATGGCGAAAAGACAGGCACTTTCCTTTTCTTTCTCCCTCTGGTGTCTCATCCAGCTTCTACTACCTACAAAGCTGTGAATGTACATTCATCCTAACTGCAGAATTAGTTAGGCAAATTAGCTATACACAGTTGACTAATTTTATGCTTTGAGACTATGCCTGCCTAGTTTTTGAAATCAAGTTCAACCTGCTTTTGTTAAGTTATGAAGTCCTAATGAGCAACTGCTGTTTTGATGTTAATCAATTCTGCTTAAACAAGATTAGTGCAAGTCACTCAAATCCTTTTCTAAATGGAAGTCTTCTCTACTCACAAGAAAATAATGTTTTTCCTTACTCTGAAGTGTACTATTTCCTGAATCTGCACAAGCAGCCTGACATAGCAAAATTTTTTAAGCATCTGAAGTGTAATTCTGTCCTGTGTTCACCAGGGTGGGCAGAAATGGATTCCTTTAGGTCTGGAGAAGACAATTGTCACATACTTAGAAGAACAGAATCACAGAGTGACTGAGATCAGAAGGGGCCACTGGAAATCTTTTAGTCCAGACTGCTGGCTCAAAGAAGGGCCAGCCACAGCAGGTGTGTATTGGACTTTGAATATCCCCAAGGCTGGGGACTTCACACCCTCTCTGGGCAACCTGCTCCACTGCTTGATCATCCTTACAGCAAAAGAGACTAACAAATGTAGAAACCAAGAAAAGCCATCAGATAAACAGGAACAAAAAGAGATGGAAATGCAGTAGCAGTTTGAATATAGAATACGCACTGATGGAAGTTATGGAAACAGAAAAACTTGAATAAGATTCATTGTTCTTTAACCCACTGTTCAAGGTTCACACCACAGTCTAGCGTTCCTGTCATTTTGAAAGCTGGCAAGCTCCTGCTTTAGGAAAAACACCTGCTGCTTAAAAGCCATAAATACAAAAAGGTTAATCCAAGTCAAACATGGCTCAGTTTGGCACTTACTGATCATGCCTAGTGTCAGGAATGCTTCGGTCCATTCGCAGTTTGTCACTTTCTACCTGATTGAACTTATTGCGTGCATATGGATCCTGTCCAGATCGCACCATGGTAGCGCCAACATAAGCATCTTGATCAAAGTCTTGCCACCGAACTTTTCCTACAATAGAAAAACAGGAAAATATCCAATTTAATTTTTGGAATTTAAAGAACAGCATTCAGCAATCCAAACATAACTGGTGAAATAGCTTGTTTTTTAATTTTGTAACAAAGTAATTGAGCCTCAACAGTATTGTTAATGGTGTAACATCAACAGTCACTTTTGCTATTAAATTCCTCTAGAATACCCTGCGAATTAATATAAAATTGAACAATTTTACACATCTCAGTCTATACAAGTAATCACCAGACCACAGAATCATAGAATGGTTTAGGTTGGAAGCGACCTTCAAGATCATCTAGTTCCAATCCCCCTGCCATAGGCAGGGACACCTCCCACTAGACCTGGTTGCTCAAAGCCCCATCCAGCCTGGCGTTGAACACTTCCAGGGATGGGGCATCCACAACTTCCCTAGGCAACCTGTTCCAGTGCCTCACCACCCTCAGAGTGAAAAATTTCTTCCTGAGATCTAATCTAAATCCACCCTCTTCTAGTTTGAAGCCACTGCCCCTCATCCCATCACTCCATGCTTCATCTTGTCTCTTTTGTGGGGTTTTGTTTGATTTTTTTTTCTTTTTAAACCTCAACTACCACAATTTCCATTTAAAAAAACCCAGACCCTGCACATATCAACAGAAATTAATATGGCAGATGATCTGGCTATAAAGTTATTCAAGTAAGATTTATTTTTTAAGATCTAGTCCAGACTTCAAAGGCAACATAATTTAGTTTACTGTCTCATTACATAAATAAAAATACAGTCAGTTATAATTAAACCATTTGAGGACCAGGACTTTTAGAAATACAAGGCAACATTATTCTCAAAAACAAGCATCTCAGGTAGGCAGAGCACTAGATCGCTCTGCAGTATGACATAATTGATTTACAGATTAATCCCTCCTTAACAAGGACTGTGTTATTATATGACTGGTTGAGGCACTAACATGGAAAAGTAGATTAGCATCTAGCTCCCAGGAATGAAATTTCAGGACTTGAACCATCTTCAGGTGTCAAACAACAGTATGGTATTTACCAAATGTCTTAAAACTATCAGTTCTTACCTCTGGTTGAATGTTTACTTTTTTTTTGCCTGTTGACAGCCAAACATATGCTACCTACTGCAAATTTATACCACCTTTGACTTCAAAAATCAGAGCTCAAGTTCTAATGCATTACAGACATTCTTGTTTTAACATAGATGTGCATGAGAATCTCCTGCAAGTATGTTGTGGTGAATACAGCATGCTGTTGGCATAAAAAAAAAAGATACAAAGTAAAAGCTGTCTTTTGGGGTCACTGTTTATTACAGATGAGAGGAGTTAATATTAATTGTTTTCATAAGTAACATACAAAGTTTTTGAGGTACTTCCAATTAAGTTCAGTAAGTAGCAAGTTGCAGGGATGTTACTCCATTCAAGCTCAACTTTTAGACAAATATTATAGCTCAGGCATGTCCCAAATTAAGCTGAAATGCATAGAGGGAATACTACTCTAACAGCTATTAACAAGAGTCAGAGTGTCATGGTTTGGGCCAGATTGGCCCAATCCGGTGGAACAACAGATGCTTGGTCCGCTCCCGAAGGGAGGCAAGAGAGAGAGAAAAAGACTTAAGAGTTTAGAAGGAACTAAACTACTTTAATGAATTATTAATAATAAAATAATAAAAAGAAAATAATGAAAAATATATATATACACACAAAACCATATCAAGCTCCCAGGATGACAATCACGTCACCAGCAGGCACTGGGGAAGTCCCAGACTGGACTCAGTGACAGACAGGAACTGGATTTGGAGCTGGATTCAGGATCGGGATCCAAGGCAGACGAACAGAGTCCTCCTCGGAGGCTGGCCGTTGAAGAAAGAGGCCTGACCCTTTGATCCCTCAGCTTTTATACTGAGCATGAGGCAGATGGGATGGAATACCCTGTTGGTCAGTTTTGGGTCACCTGTCCTGTCCGCTCCTCCCCGCAGGTGTGACCCCTCTACGCTTTTCCGCTTCTGACCCTCGAACGGGGCAAATAACAAAGCTGGCTGGCCTGGGGTGTTATAGCAATAAGGATAAGGAAGAGCCTCTCTGCACACCATTCCTTGGCATCCACTATAAACATGGGTCTTATCACTCTGAGAACGAACAGTTTTCTGCACAACATGCTGTTAATTTCAGCAGTTAGAAGAGGCCTAGCTAAAATGTGAAGTTCTCAGGACACAGAGGTTGCTCAGATGTTTCAAGGTTTGCCTTTGCTCTGTCTCTCAAGCTGCACAGCATGGAAACTAAGGTAGGCCTCATTTACAGCTTTCTATCTACAAGCCATGCGCCAACTATGATGCGTTAACTCCTGCTAGAAGATTCTGATATTGAAGGAATACTTTCCATCATTAAATAAAATAGCTGTCTGCTGTTTAACCAGACAAACACTACCAACTTGATTAAAATTTCTCTATAATATCAGGATCATCTGAGAAGCTCATCTACAAAAACAACTTGGACCCAAGGTGTGATTCGGTTATCAGATGGTAGTGGAGGTTTTAAGGCAAAAATGTCAAGGTTGGGGGGTGGTGGTTTTGGGTTGGTTGGTTTGTTTGTTTTTAAGAAACTTCCAACATCCGAGTAAAGTCACAGAATAAAAGAAAAGTGCCCATACTTTTGGATTACTGGTTTAAGAGCTAGCCTAGCTAGTTAATACTAAGCAACTATTTTAACTTCTTTAGGATGGTTATTCAGATGTAAAAACATGCACAGAAGCTGGAACTAGAGAGTTAAACAGAAACAGACTGCAGAACATTTAACAGACATTTGTTGAAGTACCCCAGAGGGGAAACTATAGGAAAATAACTGGAGGAAGAAATACAGATTTTCAAATTTCAGTTACTGAAAGAACACTACAAAGGAAACTTTCCAGCTGTTGTTGGTAGCCCACAGACTGCCAAGAGTTTTTGTTAGCCTTTCAAGTTTGTTCTTCAGAATATTTCCAGGAACTGACTTTGCAAACAAGTTTACACCTCAGCCAGCTACCACACTATAAATAACCCAATACAGAATTGTTTACAAAAATTACACCAAACCTCACTTGCAACAGAACTATACAAAATGCAAGAGCGGCTGATTCAGGAAACTGGAAAAAACAGCAGAGATCACAAGATCATCTCCTTGTATAATTCTCTCCCTTAGCAATTCCCAATGCTTTTGCTATGCTTGGTAACTAAACTATATTACCACCCTTGCTTCTATACAATACAGCTTCAATCTGGAACATATGTTGAATATTTTCTGAAATACAGAACCTGTCATGTCACTGCTTTTCTGGTCTAAAAATAAAGATTTTGGTGCATTTTACAAAATGCAAGGTACACTTAAAATGCATTTATATAGGACTTCCAACTTTCAAATGCTCCAGCCTCCAATGGATTTTAATGGTATGCCTGCTTCAGGACTGCCACCCCTATCCAGTCCTCCAGTTGCCTTCCATCCAGTGGAAAGAGCAGCTAAAACACAAGGGATCACAAGGGCATCACATCAGTGACAAGGGTGATACCATCACAAAGCATTCTTCTTAAACTACAACGTGGACTGCCTGCATGGCTGCAAGTGCTAACGGCTCAAGTTAACTGCTGGAAAATAGAGGCCGATCCAAAGCTAAGTATACTGTCCAGCCCTACTTTTGCTGAAAGGCTGGCCTTTCTGACAATTTATCAACTGAATTTTGAAGTTAGAAGTGGTTTAACAAACCTTTTGCAATAATAGGTACTGTTTCTGTTACATGCTTCCCTGGGGTACACAAATAGGAGCATGTTTGATTTAATTGCTTCTGGGGACTTAGCTGGCTCTGTAGTTTCCCGAGATTCAATGACTTTGCCAAGTGGAACAAGTATCAGAAAATGCAGCTACATTATACCAAACTTAAATTAAACAAGTTTTTAACTTCAAATTCAAGCAAATATGTGTTTACCTATACAGAGACCTAACATGACAATAAACTAATCTTTTAAACTCAACAGTAAATAAGCTGCCAGGTTTGCTACCAGAGTCAAAGCCAGGGGCTGGGGGTGGGAATCACTGAACCAGAACCAGGGTGCTAAACTTGGTTTTGATAAGAAGTGCTTATTTTACAGACTGTTCTGAGCCTGTGAAGCTGAGCAGAGACAAGAAAAAGGTGAAATCTAGTGAAGCTGCTTCTTTTTATCCTCTATCAGAAGTAGCTGTATTTAAAAAAATAGTGCTAGTTTGGTACGTTTTATTCCATTACAGTTTCCATTTAAGTAAAGCTTGATATAAATAATTTAAAATGTACTATTTACCATTTTCCAATATTTTAAAACTAGCAAATGCAATGCTAGTCCAGAAAGCACAGAGTAAATTTGCAAAGAAAGAAAGGACACCGCTTCATAGGGCTAAACTTATTGAAAAGCAGTTACAGCCCACAGACTATAAGAACAAATGAATTTGGCTTCAGGAGCCAGGAAGGAGGCAAAGCCTGGCTCTGGCTCCAACTGTGGGCAATATGAATCAAATCTATTGGGGAAAAGTCAGATAACAGTAAGAGCAACTTGAACTGGGATAGAAGAGGGGAAAAAAAGCATAGCAGATAAATCTGCACGCAACCAAGTGGCAAGCAACAAAGAGTAGGTATACATGGATACAAAACCCCCTAAATAGCCTGCACTCCCTCTTACTGTCTCAATACAGCTTAAAATCAGTAGGATACTCGATATAACTATATTGACTTACAGGCATTAAGAGATTCCAGATCTTCATTAACTAACAAAAAGAGCGGTTGAGTAACTGCCAAAACTCCTGTCATTTCAGAGAACTGGTTATACAGTTTTGCTTTAGTTATCCATGCAGACAATTCATTGATCGGTCTTTCTAACTACAAGAGCTAACATCACTATTTTCACAAAGAAACAGACTTTTGCAGCACATAAGTCACCAAATGACAAAGGTTAGATACACTGTGATGTACAGAAGGTAAAATAACCCAATAGTTTAATCTTTATATAAAGCCATTTTTAAGAAAGATAATAAACAAACAATTCCTTAATTCTGAGTTCTGAAAGCTACTACGCTGCATAATGCTGAAACCTAACTACAGGTTCCCTAACCTCTGTGGAAAAACAAAGTTTTGAACCAAAGCCTTCCTAAAATTTGGTCACTTTGCTTTAAAACAGTAGAAAGAAACTAGAGAAATATGAATTCCAACCTTTATTGCCATAAGGATTCAAAAGTTTGCCTACACCAATTGAAAATAATCAAAATAGTGATTTAAGAGCGCATAATTCTGTGTAGCCTTTGACATTTGAGACTCTCATACTACTTTGCAGTAACGATTCTCCTGCCTGTTAAATCAAGCCATAAGAGATTACTAATCAACAGATGAAATGAAAAAAGCCCTGACCTGCTTTACTTTACACTTAATTTTACTTCTAGCTTCAACTCTTCCAGCTTCTGATCTCTCTCCTTTTCAACCTGTGACATGTCCCGCTTTTTTAATACTCAAATGGCTACTTAGGTCACTGGGAAAGGAAGGTCTTAGAGGAAATGTACAGGGTTTGGACCAGAATATATAAACATTCAAAAAGAGGAAATAAGAATAGTAACTGGAAGGTGCAAAATTGGCTGACCTATAATCCCAGTAATATTTGCAGAGCGTTCTGTTAAAGAAAAAAAGAAGTACTTGAAAAGATTTGCCAGAAACAAGTTAAATAAGCCAGGCTCTTCAACTTTTTAGGATTTATTACCCAATTCATACACAAAGTAAAGGTTTTGCCAAAAAACATACATAAATAACTAGACTCTTGTTTCCCCTCTCCAGAAAGCAGCTATGACAAGGTAGGCCAAAGGCTCCAGGAAAAAAGCCATGAATGTCAAACAGCTTATACTGTCCCAGGAGTCTAAGATTGTAAAACAAAAATCATGCCTCACATGTTATTGGGGATGGAAGCTTCCAGCTGCTCAAAGGAAAGTTTACCTTGGTTAGTTCTTTCTTCAAGACATCATAATATTTAAAATGTTTGGCTTAGACAAGTTTGTAAGCCAAACATTAGGTTTAACAGAAGAGTAAGACATGTTGTGCTATCCAATCAGAAGTCGTCCTCCTTGTACAGTCAACTTTTTCGGTACAGTGTAAAATATTCAAATCCTTTTTTTTTTTTTTTTTTTATTCCCTAGTACCTCAATTCTAGCTATATGTTGAATCTCACTGATGTGAAACACAGTTAAGCAGCAAAAGTAGTTCATGGAAGCAGTAACATAAAGTGAAGATTCCTTAACACTTAGCTTTCCTAGCTCATCCTCAATGCATAAGACCATTTCACTCAAATAAAACAAAAATCATGTTGCTCTGTTATTTGCCAGCATGTGACAAATACTGAGCAAGTATGAGAAAAATAAGATACACCATCCGCACACTCAGGAAAACCTGCCACATCAAAAGCTAGACAAAACTAAAAAAAGTATGAACTTTGGCTGAATCTGCAGTCAGAAGCACAGTCCTGAGGCAACTTGTCTGTTGCCTGCCAGTATTATCCATCGAGAAGTGGACTACTTTTGTACCAGAGGCTTTTATGGCATGTACTAGCAAAGAGTCACATTGTCTATGGTTTTAAACCCAAAGGAGCAGTGAAACAGGTAAGATTTAAGGAAGCTGAAGCTTTAAGAATAGAGAGGTACACACTGCTCAAATAATCCTGGCACTTGCAAACTACAAAAAATTATTAGAATCAGAACAGCTGCTGTGTTTTATGGCTTTCAAGGGCAAATGTTTTATGACTATAAATCTTTCATAACAAATGTTACTGCAATACCTGGAGGTAGCGTCTCCACACTTTGTGCTTTGTCCTCCCCATCACTGCCACGCACGTCTTTCCTTTTGGGGTTGATATCATTTGGGTCCTCCTGAAAGAAGTACATAATCTTTAAAATAATCTCCTTAATTGATTCATTTTTGTGTTTTCAAAGCAAATAACAATAACTCAGTTTTGTGGACTTTAAACTCATGACGTGGTCCAAGACAGCTAACTTTGGATTTTAAGAGAAAGGAGGATTATTTCCCTCCATTACTTGAGGTGGGGGTAAAAAAAAAAAAAAAGAGCAAAAATTTAAGACAGGCTTTTGCATTTAATTTATGCAGCGATTCTTATTTGGAAAAAAAAAATAGGTTTAAGAAGGAAATGTATTAAGAAAGATGGAGTAGTTTAGTAATTTTTTTTTAAATCAGTAATACTCAAATGAGCAATGAAGGCAAAAAGATTAAACAAAACCTGAGAAAGCCCTACTCTAGCAATGAACAGTTATCTGAAAAACAGAAGTCAGCTTATCTAGCAGTTATATCCAGAGTGGCAGCCTTACTATTGGAAAAAAAACTTTGAAAATATCTTCAAGTTGCTATCTTCATGTGTTCATTTCAGTGGAGCTTATTCTGGGCTTCACAAGCAACTCTGCTGAATTTGTGATTCAAGTAATATTGATAATACCCATTTAGAGAGGGGAGGAAAAAAAAAAGAAGTTTTATCTTCCCCCCTTCTCCAATTTCCAACACTTACTCTGAACCTGAAAATCTCATTTCCCTTTCAACAGGAAAAAAAATCCCACACCCTTGTATGCTCATTACCACAAAAACACAAGATGTCAAGCTGGCATTATCCCATTATGCATTTGGAAGAAGCAGAGAAGAGGGTAACCTTTTTTTTTTTTAAAAAAAAAAAGATAATTAGCAACTGTATGCCGATTTGCACACTACACTTAGCCAACTGATTTAAGTGCCACCAGCTTCTGTTGCTCTTGCACACTTGCCAAAGGAAATTCTGTTTCCTCTTCTACGTTTGCATTGAAGAAGTCCCAATTATAATACCAGTTTTATTTGCAGAATCCTGCTAAAGACAACACCATTCTACATCGTGTAAGAAGATACAATACTATGCCTATACTAATCAGTAAGTGCACCTAAAAACATTACCAGGCTCTGAAGTTAAGCAGTGCAGAACAGTTTGTACCTCTTCCAGGACTCTGTCAGAGTCTTCAGAACAGGGTGATGGTGTACAAACTGCATACTGTAAACTACCTCTGCCATCCCAACTCCTAAGCCACAGCTCGGAATTCTTTGGGTAGAATAGTAAGTAGTTAGAACAAGCCAAACTCATGTTGGGGAACATTTCAACCCCAAATGATACCATTTCAGCATGTCCCCACATATCTGTATTTTCCAATGTAAATTCAGCTTAAGTGTCCACATTAAGTTATGTAGGCACTAATACTGTAAGTATGTTGAAAAAAGGCAACCGATTTCTAAAGTACTGAAACACAAAACTGAATACTGATTTATTTTTTTTTTATTGTTAATAATTTTCAGAGAAATACAGCCATATAAACACTAAACCAGTTAAAACCGCAGTGCTACAAATGCATATTTTTCATAGCATCATGCATCAAGGATACCAGAGAGAAGGAATTTGTCCAGGTTCTTCCACTACATTTCACCATGTTGGTACATGCTTTGTGCCACTGGGCCTTGTGGAGGTCAGTAACTTTGTTTAAAGAAAGATTTAAGACAACAGCAACACACAACCAAAAAAAACCCCCAAAACCACACAACATACTTTAAGAAAATGGTCAGGGCTCATACTGGTGAGGGAAATTATCTGTCACTATGCACTGAGTCCCACCAGCACACTGAAACAGAAGATTTCTAAGGTTCTAGAAAGTTTTATTTCACTAGTTATTTGGCTTTATGCACCACTTTAAAGATAGCAACACTACGGAAACAATAAGTGCAAGTATCAACTACAGCTGGAAGAAAAGTCTTCCCAATAAAATGTCAATTTTTGCAAAATTCTACAAAGCTCTTCACTATCCCAAATTACTGTGATGAGTCTAAAAAAATACCTACGGAAGTTGAAAAATAAATGCAAAACATCTATTAAGCAATGAAAAAAAAAATGCAAGGATTTCTCCTGTAATTAAACAAAAACTATTGAGTGCTTCCTCATTCTCTCCCTCCCCTCCCCTTTAACTCTTAGGGGAAAATTCTGCCTTCCCATTAATCGTTCTAGCTGAGGAGCATGTGCCATTAAGCATAATTATTTATCAAGTTCTTTCACGTTGGGTTTTGTTGTTGTTGTGGTTTTTTAATAAACATAAACTACCAAAGGCAGATTTAGAGATCTTATAGCTAAATGCCATTATAAATTTGAGGCTTCTAGGAAACTACACGGGTACAGTCTTCAGACATTCTGAGGTGAGCCAAGCTGCCAGGATTAAAGTTCCCACCGCAGATTGTTCGATGTTAAACTTGCCTCCTAGGGGTCCCTATAAAACAGTATAGTGACGGGAGAGCATGGGACATTAACTTCAAAAACCTTTGTGCCGTAGATTAGGCCTTTGTGATATTTTTCCTCTCCAAAATAAGCCCATTTTAGTTATTTTTAAAACAGACTACTCAGCTAAAACTGATGTTCTGTTTAAGCACTAACTTTCACCCAATAAAGCATTTGGAAAGTACCTGTGGACATCCCATGAGTTTTAGGGGCAAACAATATGTTATATCCTTTAGAGAAAACTCAAGTGCACAAAAGGAGGAGAAAGCAGACATTAAAACGATAGACATAAGAACAACCAGTTTCTTTACATCTCTGACTGGAAATTGTTTCAGCATGTTAATTTGGTGCAATACATGAATGAATCATATGGTCAAATGACATTCCTATGTTGTCATCATCACAGGACAGAGTTGCTTTCTCAGCTTGCTTGGAGTGAAACAAAATCCCAACTTCTAATGTGATCTTAAAAAGCTGTTTGCATTTGATGAGTAATCTTCTTGGCAGAAGATAACAATTCTTGTACCAACAAAAGTCATTCATACAAAAATCTAAGCTTAAGGCAAGACAGAAAGGAACTGAAACCATTTAAGAGAAGGCACAGTTCTTTAATCATGAGAGCACAAGAGGGAGATTTAATGAATAAAAATTAAAAAGAAAAGGCTAACGCCTTTTCCTATATTAAAATACTATTAATACTGTTAGTACTTAATACTTTAAAATACTATTTTCCTGACATACTAGAAAAGCTGACAATATCAGGCTACAACCTAAATATGTAAATGCTGTAAATACACCTAGACAATTATTTTGATCTTATTAAAAAATAAAAAGGTAGCTGGCCAACTGGCAGAGACACTATCCAAACATTGGTGGTGTTCCACGTGCATCTAGACTAATACATTTGCAGTCATTATCCATGCAGTTATTTTCTCAGGCCAGGACACATATAGCAACATCGAAATAAGTACACAGCAGCAACAACGTATGTGTTGCAGGGATTTGCCATACATTAATTTTACATATCATGTCACTGCTTCCTATTAATTCCCGATTCAGTACTAGATGACATGAGAAGAAATAAAATTGCAACCTTTCAACTCCGTTCAGTGGAAAATCTTACAACAGTATTGCAGCCATATTTTAGATGTACCAAATAAACCTAAATTAAATGTATTTTTTTAATTCAGTTGTCTAAATACCTTTGCTATTCCAAAAGTTCAGAAGTTAAGGTGATGTACACTTACTTACCAAGTTGTTAAAACATTCCTTGTAAACCATAACCACGATTCATTATGGTTAAATTGGATAAATGGGGGGCGTGTAGGTTGCTTTTTTTCTTAGGCTGATTAATCTCTAAAGTGCAGCAACTTTTTTTCTTTCAGGATATGTAAACTCTCTATGCCTCAGAAAGCCTACATCAGTTTACAAGCCTTGCTATCACTACTTCTTTTCATAGAATCATAGAATCATTTAGGTTGGAACTCACCCAACTCCATTAAGACTACCCTGTAGATTGAACTTGAGAGATGACAAAGATGCAATATGAAACTCCAGTTTCGAAAACTAGACTTGAAAAAACTGTTGTTTCATGAAATGATTAGTTTCACATTTGCAGTTGCTCTGACTGGCGTGGAGGAAAGGGAGGATGAGGTAGTACAAATGCGAAGCAAGATTCAAACACATTTTTACAGTATTTCTACACATCTACAACAAGGCACGATTTAAGAAAGAAATTTAAGACTAGTGCCATTTGAGTTTAGAAGCTGTAATTATACACAGATGTACATTAGTGGATAATTTCATTACCATTACTTGATCTTTCAGACCACTTACCCTCCTGGTTTTGGTACATTTGTTTGCATTGAACACTACATTCCTTACAAGCGTTGCAAAGCAATTAGTGTTTTGTCAATTGTTGTTTCACTTGACATAAAAAAAAAGTATTAAACTGATCCAAATCCCTAGGTATTGCTCCTATATAAAAAACACTTAAAACCGCTACTGTTTTTCCTATTTCTGTCTTCCAATACTTTTTTTCTTTTAATTAAAGTTTCAAGTATCACGGATTTGACATTTAACTGCTATGTATTAGATCTCATTATAGCAGAGATTTCTATCCTACACCGGCTTCTTATCATCAAGAGAACAACTTACCAACATGTAACCCCACTAGATATATTAAGGTATCACACGCCTTACAAATGGCAAGTCAACACAGACTTCAGCAAAGCTCTTGTGGTTGAAAACATCTGAAGTGGGAGCTGAATGTGTCTCCAATACCAGCCATTCCTCTCACGGACAACCCAGATGCTGAACAACACGCAACATTTGGGCGCAGGAGATGGCTGGGAGCTATGACTGTACCACGTGCTACCTGGACAGCCATTCACTGTCTCTTCCATGGAAATGGCAGCAAGCCAGGTGAAAACATCTCAGTCTAACACACAGCGCTACCCCAGGGCTAAAGCCAGCCAGCTATCCTAGACACACATCAAACCAACTGCTTTGCTCATCACCATGTACCAGCACAACTTGTAAAAGAAGTTCACATAGAATACAAAGTGGGGAATTACACAGAATAAAACAAAGTTCTACTTGCCCTGGTAGCATACACTCAGAATAATTGAGAAACGTGGCTTCACAGGACAAAATACATGGTAAGGCTTAATATCTGGTTTCAGTACTTGCTTTTAAGATTTTGGCCAAGGGCCAACTGCAGACAGATTTTCTTCTACTGATGATTTTCTAAGAGGAAACTGTATACTGGCAGCATCTTCAGAGAGCTTCATTTGATCCAGCTGGCCTAATACAAGGCTTCTCTGCATCATGCAGTACAGATCAGTCAAATCAGTTGATGATTTTGGAAGGGGTGCTCTCGCTGCAGATGACATTCCTCTCCATATACTTCTGTTCTGATCATGTACCTTGGGCCAGATACAGAGAAGCACTTTGATGTTACAGACAGCAGCACTTGGCATTGCAAGAGTTTAATGCCTGCTATAATTCAGATCCCTAAACTAAGCACGAAGGCTCCTTACAGAGCTTACCTAAGAAAAGGACTCAAAGTCAAGCAGAGTCAGACAGCTGCCTAAGCCACAGATGTAGTCAAAGCCTGAAAAGATTATTTTCTTTGCTACTGCTGGCACTTAATATCTGCCTTTTTTTTCCCCCCACAATTCAGTTTACAATCTTTTAATTAGACATCACATTAGATGCTTATAGAATAGCTAAGCAGGCTCTGAAGTATCAGCTCCTCCTAACCCAGGAGAACCTTCAGCAGAGGACCGAGTCCAGCGTGTTGGATTGCTTTCTGACCCAACACTCACTCGCTGCCTTCCAAGAGGTCCTTAGAAACATGAGTTCAAGTCTCTCTTGCTGTAGTAAATGAATCCAGCTTTCCTACATGCCAGGCAAGCACTCTAGCAATTTAATGTAATTACATTACAGGGCACCCATGTCTTCCCTTGTCAGCAAAAATGTTTTGTACGAAACTGAGATAAAGCATGCTCTGAAAATGCCTGGAATGCTGCTTCTTGCCAGCAAGACGAGCAGGAAATATCCCATAAACAAATACTGACTTCCTTTCATTGCCAACTTGCTTAACATTAGTAAAACAGTCATTTCCAAGTACAGCAAGAAGCAAAGCATAAACAAACAGAAGAAAGACTGAAAATATATATACTTTGAGATATTTGATTACCACTGTTAGACATAATGTCTGAAATTATTACAGTAAAGATGATTTAACTTTCATTCTTATTCCTTTACTCAGTTTAAGTAAATTGCTGCCAAAGTTACATTCCTTTCATATGTTTGAATATTCAAAACAAAAATAGAAGCTTCCAGCAGGGGTGAACAAACACACACACACCCCCCTGTCATGCACACAAGAAGTCAATTTTAAATTCTCAAAAAAGGGGGAAAAAGTAATCAAGATTATACTTTGATGGCTCCATACCTAGGAAATATGTTTAGATATACTCTCAGTGGATATACTGAAAAACATTTTGAAAATGCCAATTACTATAAGCTGTAGTCTCCAGACAAAATTAAACACCTTAGTGCCCTAGCTTCCCTGTAAATTTTACCTTTGCTTAGGACAAAGTACATATTTTAGAGCTTACAGGCACTATTTGTAGTACCAAAACAACTATAAAACCTCACATTTTAAAAACCCAGAATGGGTTAGACAAAAATAATGCTTTATCTCAAGTTTCTGGTTTACATGCATACAGGTTCTCTGAGGAAGCAGCAGAAGACTTATTTGTACAGCAGATGGGATCAACTGGAAGTTCTGGTTCAATTTAATTTAAGATTTCTGGAACAGAATAAACTTAGTCAACTGAAAAGCGCCAACGAGCAACAGAAACCTCCAGGTAGGGCTATTCAGGCACTAAGCTTTTAAGTATAGGTAAGCTGCTAAATATGAAGATTTGCATTTCAGTATATTTTAGGGAACTAATTAAAATTTGAAGATAACCTAAAAGTAACAGCATGACTTATCCCCCAAATCCTCAGATTGGTTTCATATACACTGGGTTAATTGATTAGCCCACAAATGCTAGGCAGTTTTAGACTGTATTTCAGTATTTTACAACAAAACAAATTCTTCTGTAAGCATCTGACATCATATAGTGTGATCCTAAAAGCATAAAAAAACCCCCATAACACTCTTACAGCTCTGTGAGAATTCAGGTATCCAGCTCCAGGTGACCTCCAATAAACCATGTTGCCTTTTGTCTAGAGCTTTCATCTGCTCTAGTAGTAAGTGTCTAGAGTAACTGGTCAACCTTATCACCTACCAAGAAAGCAGAAAACTAAATGTTACTTGCCTTACAAAATTGGCAAGCTGGTATACCACCAGAAAGAGGAAACAAAAAACCCACAAAACCCACAAGCCCAAAAAACTACAACATATCCTTTGTTTTCTTCAGCTGTATAGTGAAAAAAAGCTATTGGAGCGGAAGTGGTCATGAGACAGAGGACAGCCAAGACAGAGCAGTAACACACACCCCTGCTCAGATACACCCATGCTCAGATGAAGTGTGGGTCCATAAGAACGCATCTTCTTTCCAGAGGCTACTTCTAACATCAGCTAACCCAAGTATACCACACCTAAAGAAGCCCTACCAACCAAGGAAAAAATCTCTGCAGAAGCTACCACAGACAGAAGCAGGACCAGCACCTGCTCTGAAGTGTCCAAGGACCAGAAAGCAAAACAGAACCTCGCTTTGACGCACAGGAGAGACCATCACCTCTCCACAGAAACAGCAGAAGCAAGGGGAAGTCTCATACACCAGAAAGAACATGAATGCAACAGAAACACTGCAGAAGAGCCATTAAAAGGCTTTGCTGTTTGTTTTTTTTTCCTAATACTATTCAATCCTCGTGATTCATGAAGCCGCATAAATGTATAGGGTTGGATGGTGAGGGGGGGAGGAGAAACATTTAAGGGTACTGGGACTGATGAAAGGGTAAACTCTCAAGTGCACCAATAACTTTGAAAGCAAGGAATAACTATCTCTAAGGATGGCAGTGGGGAGTCAGAAACAGTATCCAGCATTTCCTGTTAAATTTATCATGTCCCAGAAAAAAAGTCTCACTTGTCTGCACTAACTGCCCCAGACTATGGAAATAAAACATCACAAAACATTTGCAATGATTATTTAAATTCAAGATACCATCTAAGTCTATTATCACTCAATATTAGTTCGCAAAAGATTGATGAAGACAAAAGACGACATTTATTTCAATAGTTAATTCATGAGGTTTTTTAAGTAACACTTAAAAAAACCTTCTATTCCAAAATTATTGTCAGTGCAGACACATAGTTCCACTATTTACACTGTAAGTGCACACTCAGCAGCAATGGTGTTTACATTGTGCTAGATTGGAAAAAACCAAGAATGAATTAATCATAAATCATCATCAATCAAAAGGAGCTGAGTGATCTGATCTATTATACCTATGCCAAGAAAACAAACTTCAACAGCAAAAAAGAAGAGTCAGGAAGACGTCACAAAACTTTACCATTTGCAACTTGTTAAAAGCATGTTACTGGTACGTCCACATCCAGGAAGCATTTTGTCATCATGTCTCATGTGGGTTAAAAAGTGTTTTGATGTACATGCAGCAGTATTAATTTTAGCATACCTATTTCATACCTACTGCTTTTCCCACACTTCATAACATCTGTAAATAATATTTTATTTTTTTTGTTTGAATGTTTAAATCATCAGTTTCTGGAATGGGACAAGGTAGAAAAAGTGGCAACAGGTCCCAAAAAAGTAGGGCATGGCTTGATGCACAAACAGTATCTGTCCACTGTGCTTCTTTCAAAGTCCATAGCTCTTGTTTGAGAATCACTGTGCATATTCATTTTCTTGCTTGAGTGTTTTCCAAGATGTGAAATCTGAACATTCAAGTAGCTTAATACAAGTACACAGACTCCAATTCAGATCAAAGAGATACAGTGGGCACCTTAGTCATTCAAAAAAATTAACGAGATTAGACTAAACCCCTAGCAATCCCAGCTGATTTTACTTACAGCAGATGAAAGATCCCACGGAACTAGTCCAGCAAGGGGAAGAAACCAGAAGGAAGATGTAACCTTAAACTGCTGCAATGCTTTGCAAAGCGAGCACATAGCTGGTGCCGCTTACCCTGACAAGTCAGCTGCTTTAAAGGCCAGCTGCTGCTGAAAAGGGCTGTTCACGCTTCACCACGTCTCCATCCTGGGCTACTGGACTGTCCCCACTTCTCCCCTTACAGACACTGGTGTGGCAGATCAGGTGATCCAATGCATTCAGCTGACTTGCCAGTGGGCTGGGGAGGGGTACGAAAGTATGGATGTATTATTTCACTGGTAGGGCTTTTTTTAAACCACAAGATCAACCACTAAATTATCTGAGGTATTTGATGCAAGGAAAGCAGCAGCCAGGGTAGCAGGGTAAAAAGTGCTGAAATAGGTATTCCCATTACAAGTAAAGGATTACAAGTTTAGTTACAACATTAAACCACCCTTCACTCAAAACCACTACATATTTTTCTGCTTGAAAGAAGGCAATTACTCCAACAAATACTCAGGCATGATTTAATGCCATCTCTTGTTAATTCTACAATATCAGAAGTGTCTGATGAATTAGCCTGCATTTCAAAGTCCTGTCTCTAATCTTCTTTGAATTCAACTCATCACTGCTTGCTCTTAGCTCTAAGACTGACTCTCTAAAGAATGAAAAAAAAAAAAAGCTTTTCCACAGGAGAGGGAAAAAAAGCACAGAAAGCAAAGGGTGTCGTGCTTTGTTTTAATATTTACGCACATAAGAAAGTTATATTTTCTGGAAGTCCAGAAAACAAATTAAATAATTGAAAGAAAAGTGAAGGATTGAATAAATAAGCAGAACCCAATAACTCCAGTATACGGGAGTATTGCAATAATTCAGGTACTTCCAATTCTCCATCCGTATACTTTTGAAGGAAGCAGTAGGCAATCCCTCAGCTGCAATACAAGAACCAGTTGGGGCAGAAGGTAAGAATGGAAGAAAGAAAACCTCCCATGCTTTTACGCACACCTTGAAGCACAGAGAGCAGAAAGGGAAAGCAATTAGAACTAAACCCTTTTCATCTTAATTTTATTTTATAAATATTTAAACCTGCAAATGTAACTGAGATCAAAAGGATATACGTTTATCAGAAATGCAACTGTCTGTAAAGGCAAAACTGCTGTGGCAGTCACGTCCACAGTTTGTTAGTAAAGGGAACAAGGTGACTATTACAACAAAACAACATAGAAACAGGATCATCTTGGATGAGGAAAAAGAAAAAAGAAAAACAAGGTGCAGTTAACAGGTTGAGTGTTCTTCTGGATCAGGTCTGCAGGGTTATGATGCAATGAAGTAACACAACATTACAGCACATTTTCTCAGCTGTAAAAGAAGGTTATCGCAGGCATATAAGGAAACTGAAGATAGGTTGAGACAAGGGCATTAAAGTTGCTGTGTCTTAGATCTTTTCTGTAGCATGCAAAAGCATTGCTTTGTTCTCTAGGAAAACAATAGGAAAACAAAAAGTGAGATTGACTTAAAATCTTAACCTTTTTAAAAGGGGGAAAAGGTTAATCTTCAGATTCAGAAACTGAGCCACTGAAGAACAAGGAAACTATTTCCTCCTACCTCTTTCAAGGAGGACATCTTTGAACACAGATGGAGTAAGTCCCAGAAGTCTGAAAAATTACTCAGTAACTCTTCTAATTAAATAACCGTATGACAACCTTGCATTTGACAGATGACTTCTGCCTTCAATAACTGCATATTTTCCCTTCCATCGCAATATTAGGGTTTATGAACAAGTCTCTGCAGCTCTGGACACATGACATAGTACACATGGTATCCCTATTTAGCATCACTGTTTAACTGCAGATTCTTATTTTTTTAAAAATTAAAACAAAAAATAGTCCACAGCAAGTGTAATGTTTTAGTACAGTCCAAAAATTTTGACAGTAAATGATACCTACTAATGCATTCAAACATTAAAGGTTCCACAGCATGAAATTCACACAGATAATTGCCAGTAACATCTTTCAGTTTTGCCAGACCTAGGCAGCATTGTTGATCTGTAATACTCTGGACTACTAAATCAAAACTCAATCCCATAATGAAATGAATGCCTATCACAAACCAGACAAGAAGTGTGAAAGGCAGACCCCTGCATCAGGAGGAAGAAATACTAATCACTACAGAGATAAGGGACATCTATACTTCCTTCGAATTCTCTGTTAAATTTTAGTATTAAAATTTGGATCTGAAGTAGGCAATGCAGATCTTTCTATCTCTGCTCAATACAGAGCAGAAGTATACATTATACCTTTGAAAGATACCACTCTGCAATAAGGCACCAATTGGAAAAAAAAAAGCTTGCTTTTTTTGTCTACTAAGATTAACACTCAAACTGATGCTGTTACAGGAAAGCAATGTCAGAGCGCTCTATTAGTAAAATTTCAACTACGCACAGATCCATAGCTTCAAAGCAGGAAATTGGGTATTTCACCTTGCTGGTATACATTCTCCTCTTAGCATACAGCGCTGCTTTTCCTCTGAATTGCACTTCATTAGTTTGTGTGTACTTCCCGAGAAAGTACATTCCTTCAAGTCGGGATCCCGTTTATTCAGTCCTAAGCAAAGGCAGGCAGTGAGGCACAGAGGAGAGCAGCAGCTTTATGCAGCTAAATTTTATACTAACTGTATAAATGGAGCCCTTTTGATATGATTTAGGTCTTGTCTGCAAAACCTTCAAGATTTCCACTGTGTATCAGATATGAGACCTGGGAGAACATAACCTTCAGTTGTGAGGCAAAGCTAATAATACACAAACCTGTTCACAGGAAAAAAGTTTTTCAGGACTGAGGGGAAGATGTTTAGAAAGAACTGGGCAATTTACTGAAGCATCCCAGGAATTCTGCACGCTTGCAAGCAGCAAGCTGGAAGGCGATTTCACACCATATGGGCACACTGGAGTTAATCTCATTCTAAAAAGAGGTGGGAAACTTCCTCCTGGATGTTAAGGCTTAGCAAGAAGATGATGGGGGCTACAGTCTGCTCAAATTATGGCCTATTCATTTGCAGTCCCTCAGAGGAGAGGTCACCAACTGTGCACCCTTCGAGGAGATCTCACACAACCTCCACAAAGAGCCCTTATCATAGAAACTGACCTGAGAGGGGGAAAGCCAGAACTAAAGGCTGATCCAAGCATGACGGCTAAACCAGGTGCAGTGCAGAAAGCTTTTGTGCTGCTCTCAAACTTACAAATAAGGAAAAGTCTTGGAATTTAACAACTCAAAAGACTGACAGGAAAGATGACTCCAACTCAGATTCCACTTTAAGGCTGCCTAACTCAAACTTTTAGAAACTTCTCAAAGTCAAATTTTAAACCCTTCACAGGATTTTATGAGCTATCATTTTCTAGAATTCATTAGCTCAAACAAGGTTTTTTACTACCAACTTGGAAATGGAGTATTAGCCTGAACATTGGAAAATGCCAAAATATGAGGCAAAAAGCCATCATCTGTTTTGGAAGTCATGAATAGTATATAAAAGACAAGAGAAAAGCATCACTCCTATAATCTACACTTTCCACAATACATACTACTCCACTATTTTCAACAGTGAGCTCTCTGCCTCCTCTCACTACATACGCTCATATACGGACACTTAAGTCAGAAGTCATCCCAAAGTAAGTGAGAAAATAAAAAAAGGATTTGAGAAGAAAGAATCCTTAAATTCACGTGCTTGCATGCATATATATGTATATGTGCACACTCAGAATTATACACATGCATGCATACACAGAAAGAGAAGTATCCTTTCACATTAGTGGCCAGAAGTGCACTGAAATCGCAGACTTACTTTGTGGTAGAAAAATGGGGGCAGGCACAGGGTGGGATACTGAGTGCACTTTCAAAAGCACAACAGAAATCCTGATCAGTAATTTGAGCTACCACTAGAAGACAGAAAAAAAAATTAATTGCTCTCTGGCAAGTGAGCGAAGAGCTGAAATCCTGATCATAGCACAACAGCAAATAAAATTAGGAGGTACATTACCCCAAAGAAGGAAAAAACTTAAGAAGCAGCAACAAGGTTTCACAAAAACTAAGGAAAAAAAATAGTAATATCAACTGTCTTGAACCCAAGCCAAAGCAGCACTCTCAAAATTAGCTGGTAGAGTAAAAGGGTGTCTTCAGCTTCTTGAAAAATATAGTCACATGTATTAGAGAAGTCCTTAAAGACAGAGAATAAGGACTACATGATAGGAAAGACAATGTATGTCTATACAAATTAGCTCCAGTAAGAATATGGTTATCAGTTTGATACTTGTACCAATCAGCAGGCTTCATATTGAGAAAGATCACTGCACTGCTCTGAATATTTTAATTACTTTACATGAACGCACTATAACATTCATATGTTGGTGGTCCATCAAGCAAGATACAGTCAGATTAACGCAGTAAGTATCTAACACTACATATAATTTTTTTAAAAAATAGCACAACTCATGACCATAAAGAGTTTGTTTCATTAATAGGGTACTACTTATTTCTCATCATTTTTCATTTCATATTCTGCAACAGTCAAAACAGTAGCAGAACTGACAGAATGCAATAACTGATGTGGTGGGAAAGGAGTGAGAATTATTTTAGTATTGGCTATTCCACAAAATACTCAGGGGAAAAAAAAAAAGAAATTATTTGAGACAGCGGCATTTTCCTTCCTTACATCAGTCTGAAAACATGGATTTTATTTATGCCCCTGCATACACTGCAGATGTGGTCCTCAGTTTTGCACAGCAGTAACACCACTTCATGCCTGAAATCTGACTCATCTACTCTTTTTCAATTGTTATCTGACAAAAACATCACCTCTACAGGATAGCAACCTTCCTTCTGGCTAAAAAGGTGATCCCCATCTTTAAATCAGTCTCACACTCCATTATGAAGTGCCACAGTGTTGAATAAATTTATCAGAGACATCTCATCACATACAAAAATCAGCAGATTGCTATGGCTGTATTTTCCACTTTTACTGATTGTAGAGACTGTTTAATCTCTCTTTTATACAGAATCTCATTTTATGTAGAACTTTAAGCAGGCTCACCCTTTACAAACACATAAAACAGCCATCGAGCCCCCAACAGTTCAGACAACGGGAGATGAAGGGAACAAGTAGTAACGTGAGACACTACACGTAGAGATCAAGACAGTTGCATCATTGGCTTTTTAACCTACTTCCTTCATTGTTGTTCTTTTAAATAATCCGTAATTCCTCATCACAATGAGGCATTAGAAGTGTCAAGCTTCAGCCAGTCCTTTCACTTCAAGGCTGAATGGTATTTCTGAAAGCAACAGGTTATCGCTATAGAAATCCAGGATCTAGCTTTCAGGCCTGAGATACTTTAAGGCAAACCAAAACAACTTCTCTGGATATTTCTTAAATCCTAGAACAGTTTGTTTCACCTAAAGGATTTAGAGGAGAGAATAAGAAACAAGTTGTTCATCAAACTTGGAGGGATTCAAACTACATGAGTCAGAAATTCTCAGATACTGTCTTACCTTCCTAATGACTTGTTTTGAATAGTGTGGATGAATAAACCAGGTAGAGTTGACTGGCTTTAATTTTTAGACCAGTCATGCTATCCGAAACTTAGAGCCGCCAGATTTTAGAAAGCCCACACATTGCTCTAGTTTATTACTCCATTTTGTCTGTATTTTGGAAAAGCACCACCAAAATATTAAGCCACAGCATACAAGTAAAACTGAGCTTCCGAGAGGTAGTACTTAACACAGTGATACTTCTCACTTACACAAACTAGTAATTCAAAAGCTATTTCTAGACTAATGAGTAAATGTGATCTGTCAAATTCCTTAAATTCTCACTCACATAGCCAGATTAATAGTTGAGTTGCAGCCTAAATGAAGCTTTATCCTAATTTTTAAGACTTCAGTAAGACTAGGATAGATAACAGAACTACGCAAGCAGCAGCATTTATAAGATAAGGCCAAGAGAAATTAGGCTCTGTAATCTTAACACACAAGGAGTTACAAATATTTCAATTCACAATACAGCTGTTCCTTCAGGGACGTCATAATCTGATCTGTCCTTATCTACTACATTGTCTAGTTTCAAAGAACTGGACAAAGATGAAATATTGAAGATTATTTTGAATTGAACAATAGATTCAAAAGCTGGAGGAGGAAGAAAAGAAACGGGACAGCTCATCAAAAGAGCTTTCTGGGGCAGGAGGAAGGCTAAAAAAGTACTGACACACACATGCAAAAAAAACTCCTAGAGAAAATGAAGGAAAACTTCAGAACCATCAAGCAACAATTTAAAGCAAGTATTTATTTGACATTTAATTCTCACTACTGGACACATGTTTCAGATAAGAGCAACTTTAAAAGGTTTATTATTAAAAACATAGACGGCTTGAAAACTCATTTATTTTGCACTTGCAGGAAAACACAGATAAAGACAGAGACATAGATTAGGTCACCTGCTCTTAAAGTGTGTGCTGTTGTGCTGATGGATATTATTCACATGTTGAGATTAAAGTTGAAAAAACGAAGTGCTAAAGAAAAGTCTGAAAGATAAAGCCCCCTAAATTTACACAAGCACTAAAAGCAATATTCACAAATAATGTAAAAAAGGGAAAGGAGGGGGAGACACATTAACTTCTCTAGCTACCGAACACTACTTTACAAAAGCTGAGTACCTGCTACTTTTTGCCAGCCCTGAGCAATATTGCTTGGTGACTCTAACCTTTTCTGACTTTTCCCTTCTCACTCACACTTCTTTCCTCTAAGAGGATGAATCAGTCCTTAAAACCAGAGCCGAATTCTTTGATGCTCAAACTGAATCAAGCTGCAACACAAACAGGAGCAAGTTACAGCAGTAGTTTCCTACATCGCTTTGGAAAGCTGCCAGCTCTGCTTCCTCAACCTAATGTCAAAACCTGTTCTGATCCTGTATTTCACAAGGCTATCCTTTTCCCTTTCTCCAAACATTTTTGACTGCTGGCATTATAAAGAGGAGTTGCTTACGGTCAGCATTAGCTGTTCCTGAAAAAATATGTATTATGATTTGGTGTGGCCATACTTGGTTCTAAAACAGTGCTAAAACTGTTTATATATTTTCTGCTACTGCTTCAAAGCCATGCACCCAGCAACCACCATTTTTACAGATTCTTGTGCTTGTGACTCCTTTACCATCAGCACTTAAGGCAAAACACTCAAAACCCCCATTGTCAGCTCCATACCCAATGCTAACCATTTGTTGCAATGACACATATTTAGAAATACTGCTGAGATTATACAAAGGTAATCTCTAAACTTTCTTAGACATGGAGAAATGCAACCGGGCAAGAGTTTCCCTTCATAAGCACAATAATATAGTAAGTTGGATTGGAATACTTGTTGCACAAAATTATTATTGGTTTATTCCTCTATCAGCTGCTTTCGTTACTACCAAAGGAATTCTCCGTTTTGGTTGGAGTTACTGAAACCACAACTGGCCCATTGCTAAAGATGAGATAGGTGAATTGTCAGCCATAAGCAGGAACTCAGAATTTTTAAATCATATTGAAGTAGGTGAAAACCACTACAATATTTAATATTTGTTAAAAATCATGACCTACAATTGGAGCAATAGGTTTTCTGTTAAGGAACACCTTTATAAGTAAATTGTTTTTTAATCAGGCTATTAGTTTAAATGCTTTTCATATACAGTAATAACAATGTCATTAAACACATGACTACAAACAATAACTTTGAGAATAATCTTGGTTCATTGCTTGGTTACAGTAAGCCTGAAGCAGTGCACACAGACAAGTTTATTGATTACTTTTGGACACAGGAAGATCTTGCATTTATGAAATCAACATACTTGAGGCAAAGATAAAGTTACACAGAAACTCATACACTGCAGTTTACACTTCACTTTAATAGAAGGTATTGATTCTGTCTTAAGAATCAGTTTATTCCACTGACTACAAACCATTACTGCTAGCATCACCAAAGCAAAACAAGGCAATTTGATTTTTTAGACTTTCAAATACCCTTTTGCACTGTTTTTCAGAAGTGTTTTAATTAATGGTAAAATTGTATTTATGGAATAATGAGATACCATTGACACCACTGAAAGTAAAAAGCAGAATAGATCTTTTTAAGCCTAGGATACAAAATCTTATGATAATTATTCAAGACTTGTCTACTGAATTTAGTATTCAGAAATAGTTTGCTGGCAACCACGCTTTAAGCCTTGTGAACAGGAGCGGCACCTTGTATTTCTTGGTGTCCCTTTACACAAGGATGAACCTATGTCTCACATTAAACACTGTCAAGCTGAAGTAGTACATTTTTCCACTCCTGTTTAATTTAGATTTCTCAGCCCAGTTTTCCTACGTGTTAATGGATTTTTACTACCATCTTGCACTCTGCTAGGTTTCTGGATTAAAAAGGCGGTTTGATTATTTTTTTTAATCCACTTTTCTATATGGAATGATTTAAAATAAAAGAGAGAGACTGCCCCCATAATAGTTTTTATTTTGTATACTTATTCTTCCTTGCTCTCCTCCCCAAAGAAAAATACACAGTACCTCTCAAACAGTTTACATACCTCATGGCAATTCTCGGGGATAATTTTGGGGAACACCTACCACTACCACTGAAAACAACCACCTCATATTGAAGATCTCAACCATACCATGGAGCAGGAACATACAGGGCAGGGGAACTGATACAGAAGGTGGTCTGGAGAACATAACCTATCAGCCCTCAGATGCCCTATCAAGATGGTTCTCTTTTGAACAAGAGATAACACTTCTCACTTTTTAATCAGCTTAGTCCTTTGTATCTACTTAGATCTGTTGAGGTTAAATTCCAGGAAACTGTAGAACTGACAGAGGCAGAGTCAAGATATTTTTCAGAAGAAAGGAACTTGTCTGGAACTTTCTACAGGGAGGAAGGGGAATATAATATACCGTTTACTCATAAAACCTGAACACATGCATCTAAGGACAAAAAAAAAAGAAGCTGTGTACTCAGGTTTAATTATGGAAAAAAAGCATCTTGGGATTATTTCAAACATACTCTTGGAAGGCAGCAGAGATCATAAGGAATGGTTCTCCAAAATGAAAAGAAACTTAGAGCTCTGCACCAGCAGGATCAAGAAAAAACAAACCTGCTCTGAAGTCCAAAATGAATCTTAATCATGAATATCTACGAACTATATAACGGTATGAATAATACATATTCCAGATGAGAGAAAGTAAATATTTGTTCTCTTAATGAAATCATTCCTTTGGAGATGAAACAAAATACTGGTTATTTTTACTTAGCTTTGAGTTCTCACATTTTTATCCCCTTAAAAGGAGAACTGCATCCCTAATGATGACAGATTTTCTTGGAGAAGATCAGTATGAGTTGCAGGGCTCTGAACTTTCCAGAAACTATACTGAAGTCTTGTAACCTTTTGAAGAAAATGAGGTCTTTATTGCCAATCACACACTAAAAGCATGAATTTCTGTATCTAGGGTAAAAAAATACAGTGTAGGAAGCAGGAAATACACCAAGTGTCAGGGAACCCAAATGACAGAGCTACTGGAAGAAAATACCACCTTCCTCCTCCATACCTTTGATAAACTGGACATATCTGGCTTGCAATGAAGGACTAGATTAAAATTAACCTGGCAGCAGACTTTTTGCAGTTTGCATTCTTAATCCACTTTCTACGTTGGTTCAGCACACAGAAGGATGTGTTACAAGTGCACATTGGCAATCTGTTTAGTTACAGCTGAAAAACAGTTCAAAAAAACCTTAAAGCTTATTTCTCGTGAGCTGCGGGTATCTAGTTCTGAATACGCAGAAAAGCAAACCTGGTTTTGTCATATGCACAGTGCCACCAAAGATTAGCCCATTCAAATAGTGATCGACTCAACTAGCAAGAACTAAGGACATACATGAGATCAAGGCAAAGGAGCAGAGCTGGCACAGACAGAAGAGTATGTCTGTCCAGGAGCTCTTCATAGGGCTTCGTAGAACAGAGAACAAAGGAGAGCTCTGCTTTGACTGACAGAGCTCCTCTAGTAGCAAGTCAAAGTGATTAGAGAATACTTTCAAGCAGAGTTTCTCATACCTTCCAACTAGATTTCTGTTAATCTCTTACTGCCAACAGAGCACCATTTTTCAGCTTTCATTTTCCACTAAAGGCAGGCTCAGGCATCCCCAAATGACCATTACATTACACTTTGGAGTCCAAGCTGCGCAGCTGTATTAGCTACAATGCAGGTAAAAGCTGTGAAGCTCAAGAGCATGCAAGTACTGACATGTGAATGCAGAAACTCAGCAAAAGTCTGTTCTGCTAGACCAATTACACCAGTCCTCTTCATGTGGCAGAGCTAGCACACCTGAGCACACACCGCAGCAAAAATGTTACAGCATATATAGATAATGTATTGGGAGGACATGGTCCAACCAAGGAGACTCTGGTTGTGACGACAGCCCTCTTGACTGCTCAGAGAACTTAAAGTTAAGGAGTTTGTACCCTGTGAAGTTTTGCTCTTTCTCTCCAGCCATTGGAAGAACTACTAAATCTCAACTATTAGGCTGACCCAGAAGATGGTTGTGCAAGACATTTTAAAAAGTACATGAGTAAATTAAATTTACTGGTAGTAAATTCGCTTGCATTTTAGTGATCCCTACTGAACCTAAAGAACGGGTGTATTTTCTCAACGGAATGTTATCCTCTACACAAAAATTGAGGACAATTTCTTTTTTTTTTTTCTTTTTCTTTTTTTTTTTTTTAAAAAAAAAGCTTCCATGTACACAAGATCAGTGGAAACTGAAGGGGTGGGCAAAGCCAAACCACAATACATATTTAACACTTATAAAAGGCACAAAACTTTGAAATATAACATTTGCCCTATTCATTTTCCAGGTGCCTACCACTTACAGGTAGAGTTTCAAACAAGTCTTTGTAAGAGCAGTAAGTACTGAACTTTTGTAACAAAACAAGAATCTGTTGGAAACAAACTAGATTTCCATCATAAGATTTCTGCTTAAAAGTAAAAACAGGTTCCATCTCAGAAGCCTACCTATCCAGAACTTAACACAGGCTAAGAGAAATCATTCTTAATTGTTCTACAGCACCTTACACAGCAACATTGACTAATACGACAAAAGAGTATTTGTCCTTTTCCATTTGTCCCTCATGGTACTTTGTTAACGCCAAATACCACAGCAGATGCATAAAAAGTCTCCGGCCAACAAAAAAAATTATTAGGTGAACTGCTTTTTTGTTGCACAACTAGCAAACTCTATGGAAACATATTCCTTTCATAGACAGAAGAGTTACAAGAGAACAGAAAATGAAATAGCTGTTCTGGCAGTCAATACTTCTCTTATCCTAGAAAAACATACTGCATGTCATCCACCGTGAGAAATGTATTAATAAAGAAATGAAAAGTCTAGAATCCTCCGGCTGCCAAGTTTCATTGCAGCGCAAGAAAACCAAGTTTGGCTTCCTCTTAACTCCTACTCATGATCTTATCAAGTTCTTGTATTAGTCTTCCAATGACTCACATCCAAACAAACAAATCTTCATCTTTTAAATTATTTTTGATCGAATTACTAGTGATAAGATTCATATAGATGTAAACAAGAAGTGCTTTATGAAAATTAGATATGGAAAATGTAAGAAACACGCTAACCCTAAAGTTTCTCTGTGAATGCTTATCTATGGGTTGACAACAGTTCTGTTCTGAATAATACCATTTAAATTAAGATTTATTAGAAGTACACTAGATATACTTCTTGGTCTACCAATTAAGGTATTGCTGGCTAAGACAATTCTGTTTTATAGATGATTGAAGAATAACTTGGCAAAACTGTCAGTATTGTCTAATTTACTGTGAAAAAAAATTACCTAGTAACATTCCTTTCCATCTTGAGAAGGTGACTGTAAAGAAAAGCAGTTTTAACTCTTGTTTTTAAACCCTTGGAGGAATGCATACTGTAGACCTTACTTCAACTATCTAAAAGATAAAGCTAACAGAATATTACAGAATTGTCACACGTACAGCAACAGCTAGGTTTTCTGTGCAGTTAATACATTCTATCGCATCCATTTTCTCAGTACTGTGTCAAGGATTTAAGCATTTCTTTATAAAATGTTCCCAACATTGAAGTCTCTACGCACACACTTTAATATTACATTCAGAGTTCTCCCTCCCAGCATT
>VYXH01005058.1:409409-441994 GCA_013397275.1 Burhinus bistriatus | reverse complement strand
CAGAGTCCCCCCCCCCCCCTTTTTTTTAAAAAAAAAAAAAAAACGAACAGGAACAGGTACTCCTGACATTAATTTTTTGCAAGGGAATTTTAAGACTTCAGAATGAAGGTATGACAGCCCTGTACTGCAACATGATTCATATCCTTCCTAGGCATTAACTGAAGAGCGAGAGCTGAATTAAATTGTTAGGCCAGTCTGCCAGCACAAACAAGAACTTGAGTAAATGGTAGTTTTCCTCTTAATTCAAAAGGCTGCGTTTTGGGCAGAATTCACTTCAGTGCCTGCACAATGACCCACAGAAAAACTATCCCCAGAGTTCACAACTCACTGCTTGGCCGCAGGCCATCCGCTGCACCACGCAGAAGTTGGCAATACACGCCTGCTCAGAGCTGCCAGCTCAACCTCACACTCTGCCAGGAAGCCATTACTCTGTGGACTCATACAAGCCTATGGGAGAGAGCAACTGATAACCAATCATTCCTTAAAAATATCTTTAAATGCGACAAGCCCTGTGGAGTACATTGCTCTTCTCCAACCGTATTTTCTACCATTAATTTACTGCAGTCAGGAAGAGCATCAGCTTTTGCTCCACTGCTACATTTAGCACACTCAGATCAATTATGTGCAGTTTTGATGACATTTAACTGTTTCAACACGGAAGTGCCTGGACTTGCCTGCCCCACTTAAATTTGCTGTGCACCTAGTTGCCCTCTTGTGAGGCTATTCACGACTAATACAACTTTAGCCTGATCGCTGATCAGCTCATCAGCCACATCAGCAATAAATCATAGAATCATAAAATCATAGAAAAATGATTTGTTAGAAAATATGCTCCTTAGTTGCAATCAATGCAACTGAATAAACTTGCCTCAAAAACAGGCAACCCTTAACTTCCCTAGTGATGGCCTACAGACTCACCTGTTGACATGCAGAAGTTAAAAATACCCAACTAAACAGCATAAAAAGCAGAAGACAGACGAACACCCAGTTCTACGATCCATCTTGCACTGTACAACACGTATTCTCACACAGGGCTGTGGTCTTACCTCAAATAAGCAGTGAAGTATTATGTCAAAAGATGAAATATTAGATTTTTCTTAACTTGTATTGCTACAGAGTCTAAATGACATCTAAGGACATAATTAGGCCCTAAGCTCTACTGAACACTTAAATACAAAGCTACTTCGCTAGTTTTCCAGTTAGATTCACAGGCAGCCTTATTCTCATTTTTAATGGGGAAGCTATCCCAAATGAGTGTGTGATAACAAAGGCAAGTCCATTTGTCAAACATCCAAAGTTATTATTTTGGAAACAAACAGACATGTGCAATTTAATTTAATTTCACTTAGCAAGTGTTAAGAGCCAAACAATGCGATACTAATTAGTTTATGTTGACAACGAAAAGAATTCCCAGTTACTCTAAGGATTACTTCTCTGAAGCCAACCTTTCCTAATAAAGGCAAAACTTCCATACTTATGCAGAAATACTTGATTGAAAGACTACAACTACAGAATTAAGTTTCTGCAAATTTAGAGAAAAGTACTACAAAGATAAACTTTGCATTACAGTACTTCATTTACTACTCTAACACCTGTACAGTACTTCTAGAAGACAAAAGTCACTGTTTCTTGTGACTATTAGTTCCCTGCAATAATTAATGATTTGGGGAGGCAGGATGGGTTAACCTCATTTTCAGATATCTTGATTACAAGAAATACTGTAGCATTAAAAGACAGAGCGGCGTGCTACAAATATATATGCAATACTTTCAAGGAAAGGAAAAACTCGGGTAACAGTCAAGATAGCAGGCAGGTCCCCAGATAAGATAAAGACAAAATTAAAAAGTCAGTTAAGAACCTCTTCAACATAACACAGATGGAGACAAAAGAAGTTAACCAGAAGTCAATTAAGACAGCTCCTTCTCCTCTTACACAAGCAGTCCTCCCTAAACCCTTGCCTGCCTTCCCTCCTCACCAACATTTTATCTGAGCAAAACTAAGAGTCCTAATCAAACTTTTTTTGACTGAGATTCAGGGAGAAGTTTGAAGCTTGAAAAGATTAACTATTTGGCTTACTGTACCATACAAAACACAACGTTAGATGAAATTTAACAAAAAAGCAAAAGGAATAAAGCTTTAGGGATTTGCCACAGCTGGGCTCTTGATGAAGAGAAGTCATTCATGAAGGACGTGGAAGTAAAGGAAGAGCTATAACTATTCTTCTACTTTTAAAATATGAGCTAATACTGAGAATAATTTGGGGGGGGGGCGTAAAGAAATCAAAGCAACTCTGCTATATAGTTACACAAACACATACAAAAAAAGTCAGTGAATTATCTTCATCAGTGCCATAAAAAGGTAAGATTCCCAAACCTTTATAGTTAGAAGAAGAAGAAAAAAAAAAAAGAGTACCCCATATATGAGGCCTATTTGGTATAAGTTTAAGATAGACCTTTTATATAAGAGGCATTTCAAACCCTATTTTCTGCAAGAAGACTGGAAGTAATTTATCATGTAAAACCAGGTCCTTCACATAAAACTCCTTTCAGAAATGCATGTTGTTAAAAGTCTGTGATCATTAATTGGTAAAGGGATTTTGAGCACTTAAGATCAACCTGATTGCTGAAGCAATATTGAAGATGAGTACTATGACATTTCTAGTAACTTTCAGTTCAGCAGAGTTGCTTTGGGGAAAACCTGATCTCTCTGTGGTGCCTACAGAGTAATTAAAAATCATCATGACTATGAGGAACAGAAGAAAAATCAGACAATACCATGGATTCTTGGAAGGCATGGTCTCAGTATAAATAGTTTGCAAATTAACCATGGAGATTTATAAGCACGCCTATAAGTTAAACATAAATCTCCAGTGCAGAAATACTGAGCAGCTTTTTCATAAACTTTTACTCCAGAAAGATGTTCAAAGCACCCAGCATCTAAAAAGGTACAAAGTATCTTAAACGAATAATTACCATGCTTCTACAACGGAACTCCAAAGAGCCACTGGAATATTAGAATTCTTGCCATGGATTTCAGTACAGATCAAAAATAAACTCCTGAGATACAACTTCTATTCTGCTGCAGGCACAAGTGAAAAAAGTTGCAAGTGAAAGGGTATTTCCTTCTCTACATGCATTTCAAGAAACATCTTTGCAGGAAGCTAACTAGAATTCCCAGAGACATTTTACACCAGCTAACCTAGCCCCCCTGAGTCTTCAAAAGTAACCACACTCCTTTCCTGTTTAAGCTAAGGAAGCAAGCTTTGTCTTAATTTATCAGTCATGCTCTGAACAAGTGTTTTCATAACCAGGAATCCAAACCACTGCAGATTTCACAGCTTCAAAAGATAAAAACTTCAAAGATACCTTTAACCTACGAACTTTTGATAACAGCAAGAAGTGAGATACAAGAGTTTTGCAAGTGAAGTCTTGCTCAACTGAACATCTTAAAAGTCGACCCAAAAAAGGACTGGTTGCAAAATGGCTCTCTGCCCTAGAAGTTTTCCTTAACTTTTTAAAATGAGAGAACAAAGGGTAAAACATCAAGTTCTGTTGGTCTCAGATTTGTCAAAGGACACAGACTATGGAATTGCCACACCTTAGTAGAAGGCATAGGTGAAGTAAAGAACAAAACTCTTAAAAACAGTGCATCTTCACATTAAGGAGCAGAAAACATTTTTCTTCACTGAACTGTAAAGGAAAAAGTCATTTCTCCCCTCACTGAACTGATGGACTGTGTGCATCTTTTCTCCTAATTATCTGAACTGTCAAGCTTTGTGTAAAATATCCAGGGTTCGCTTAGCCAGGAACACTATTTACACAGAGTAGGAATACGCTCATGTTTCTCACACATTTAATCTGTGAAAATTTTTTTCATCCAAAAAGGTCTGACAGTTGTTAGAAGTCACATCTTTTGTTTTTCAGCTTGCATAAATTCACTGTCAAAAACATCATTTTGCAGCTGACAGCCTTAAAAAAGCATAACTTCTTTAGAACATCATGGAAGCAGCATCCATGCTAGTTCAAAATCAAGTATGTTTATACAAAGTTGTGATCAGGAAGACCTGTATATGATTTGTGGGAAATAAAGTATGAAAGGGTACAACATAAGGAACTAATACAAGGAATTATGGGCGTTTGCATTTTGATGTTTAATAGTATTTGGCAGGTATATAATTTCTGTGGCAGTTTTGGAGTACTCGGACAAATTAAGAAGGACACACAAAAGATGATGTAATAACAATTTTAGCCAAAGCAAGGATGCAGAAAGAAAGAGATTTCAATTTCTCATGATTTTTCATAGTAATATGCACTGTTGACCTTTTTCCTCCTCCTATTATTATCACATAACTTCAAATAACTATAGAAATTTATTTCCTACAGACCTTATTCTTCAAAGAAATTTAGAAGGTACAGAACAAGCCTGTAGCAACAAGCATTTAAACAGGTAAGCATATCTCTATTTTAGAGTCATTTTCAGCAAGGGCTACTGTCTAGATCATGTAGTATTTCCTCTAAACTTCTTTCTAAAATAGCAGCAGACCACTAGGAACAGGGGTATCACCCCAAATGAAAGCAGAGTCTCAGAGCATCTCTCAAACTTTCTTTATGAGTGTCAGACATTAGATTTGTCCTTTGCTAAAAATAGTATTTCAGGAGTTAATAGAAAGCAAATTTACAGTGAAGCATCCCTGTTCAAATTCTGATAGTCTTGCTCAAAACTTTCCCAAACCACTATAGAAATACCAACTTAATTATTGGAAAGATGATGTTATTAGTCATCTAGGAAACACTGCAACCTACAAAAATCTGGCAACTAACCGTAGCTGCAAAAGTTATAAAAACAAGTGACAGTTTTAGATTACAGACCATTTCCCAGTACCCTTGAAGAAAACACTCATTTCTACTGTTCAGACAGAGTAGAAGAGCAGATGGATCCTACACCTGCTACCAGAGCCTAGAGAAACTGAGGTGACTGGGCAGCCCTCTGGAGCTCCAGCAGGCAGAAGGTGACAGTAAAACCCATTTCTTCCCAGAATGACAGTTTGGGATCAGAACCACTAAACTTTCATTTAGTATTGTGATTACTAACAGGCTCTTTGCAAACATTAAGAACTGTGAAAGACTCATTGGATTTGGGGAGGCAGTTATCAGGAAATTGATTGAACGCAGATGCTTTTACACCCAATAGGCTAAGCAACAGCATAACCTGTCAATCAGGGGAAGAGTGGTCTACAGACATCTGCCAGGCTTCTCTCCTGCAGTAACAGAACAGAGAGGAATGAATGAAGTTACTAAGGCAAAGAGTTAAGATACCATGGATCACAAGAAAGTAGAATAGAAGTGGTTGGAATATTAATAGGAAGACAAAGTGTGGTACACCACACCGAATGAAGCTTCCAATTAAAAACCACTGAGTTCAGAGGTCCCAACAAAAACCAACCAAAAAGGTTCAGCTGCATTTCCACACAGACTACCCGGCCCTAACTCCTGTTTTTAACTGACACTAAAGTTTTCAAGCTCATCACTGAAGGGAGATTATCGCCGAGGGGAAAACACAACGTTTGACTTCAGCGACAGAAATCAAATTTTAATTGTCAAAACCATTTTGAGAAAGTGGCAGATTTGTGCATGACTGGCTCTACTGTTTGTTAGCTGAAGACAAAGAAGTGCAGTTCTGAAACTGCAGAAAGAAGATACAACTTCTCATGCAAAACTAATCTGCCTAGTACAACATTAGACAAGGAAAATATTATTGACACAGTTTTACAAGCAAGCCATTACAGAATGTGGAAGCATTCATACTTGCAGCAAGATGCTTTTGATGTCTAATGGAGGGCCATTAAAACATGCTTTGAAAACCACCACTCGCAAGGTCGGGGGTTGTAGTGAAGCTTCAGAGGGCACGCTAGCACTGCCCATTTCCCGGGCAACACACACACACAGAGCAATGCCAATAGCACAGTCAGGAGGCTCTTTATAATACAAACACTAAAAAAAAACCCAAAAAAACCTATTTAGAACAGACCCACAAACTGTATATATAGTCATCACAGAGGCACGCAGCAAGCTGCATCTCTAAATCAATTTCAAGAACAATCAATACTTCTCTAACACACCGGCAGGGCTAGATAAGTAAAGTTTTATTTTCACAATTACTTGTGAGTATGCCTTATAGCAAAACAACAAAAAAGCCAAACCCAAGATCTGCTTCAGTACTAAGAATAATTTTTCTGTGGTCACTCTGCCATGAAATCACTGCAATCTCTCTATTTTCTGAGTCAACTAAAGAAGTATTATCACAAGTGCCAAGAATATTTTGCCTTATCTGAAATTATAACCCTACATATTCACAGTAAGTGAAAAAGCATTTTAAATCTGTAAGACTGTATGTGATACTTTTTTAGAAATTGTCACAGAATTACTATGGGATAGTTTGTACTTCTTAAAAAAAGACATTCTAGTATGGTAACTCACTATAATACACATAAGATACTGATGATCGAATTTCCATAAAACCTTCTTTTAGTGTAGAACTAAAGGTACATCTTAAGCAGTTTATATCTTAATTCTTGAAAGTGTGTGCCATGTTAACAAACAGAACATCACAGAAGTGTATTGACAAAAGCGGCATCAACTTTTATACTCTACTCCTCCAGAGAGTCACTTCAGGTATACAAGTTAGTCATGCCAGCTGGCATAGCAAAAAGCAGGTCTTACACTCTAAAGTGCTTAAGAGTGTAACTTCATCCTCTTCTACATTTCTAAAAGATGTGCTAAAGCACTAATCAGTTTCCTGCAGTTCCATAGGTAGCTGCCTTTCACATAAAGTGCAATGTTACCTTGCTAACTCACAACTAGATATATCATTTATGGCTACTCCGTATTCCAGCTTTGCGCAGCACAAATTCATATGCTGATGTGTGAAACATAACTGAACTTTCCATCACTTGAATTCAATTAGTCAGTAAGTACCCTGCAGAAAAAAACTGATCTGTAGCAGAAAAAAAAAGTATATCTAGAATTTCAGAAGTGGTGGTAGGACAGGGAGGAAAGGTTTGCCAGTATTTTGGGATGGCAGGGGACAGAAAACAACGTTGTTGAACTTCCGGAAGGAAACCGCGTTACATACCTACCCAATTCTCTACTAAGACCATGCTCTAGATCCCACTGATGGAAATTAAAATCCACTTGCTCTGGCCCAACCCTTTGCTATCCTGGACTTCAGCAAAAGAACTATACAAGTGACTGGTGGGTATAAAAAGAACTGCTGTACAGAAAGATGTGCCCAATAAGTACCACCATTTCAAGGCAGTTAATTCTACAGCTTGCTATAGTGCAGGGCAGCCAATTACACTGCGATTCAGATTGCTTTCATTTTTGCTTAGACAGTCTCCAAGTGGTATTTTTTTGTGTTAAAATATAGGCTGGAAGAAGACAACTATAACTAGAACAGGAATTTGCACTTTCTGAAGCAGATTTTTGTCAGCAAAAATCTAAACCACTATAATTAGTCAACATTTAATTACCCCTGACATGCAAGAAACAATGATGTAATCAAGAATGATTAGAAAAATTGCAACTTCAAGTTGCGTAGCCTAATGCTAGCAATACCTTATAGAAACCTCAGAGTTCTAATTTCATAGAAATTAGCACAATTTAGTGCTAGGAGTTTCTGAAGACACAAACAAACATCAAATAAAAAAAGCAATACTTGTTTCTTTATGTAAATTTGCAAGGCTTATAGTCATGTATACCCTGATGACTGATGAAAAAACATACACTTGCAGGAAAACCACCACAGACAACAAGCAAGGCCTACATTCAGGGAACTTGCTAGTCACTGAGTTTGTGTTTTAATTTCTTTCTGATTTAACCCCAGAAGTAGTTTTCTTTTCAACAAACAGTAGTTTACAGTTACTGAACGTACATTACTTCAGACCAGACTCACATTCTCAGATACGCCCTTTATTCCTGTTCGGGAACCAAATGAAACACATTTCCTGGGACTTAAATAAATTTGTGTTATGCACTTTCCTTTCTAAGACAATACCAAGTAACATGATCTCGGGAGATGCAATGACATAATAAATGCAGACAGATTTCCAGCATGGTCAATATTAAGCACTGGACTTGAATGTCTGTAGTATCATAGCACAGAAGCAACTATTAAGCCTAACTGGCAACACTGTTATGGCACCAACTTTTTGCTGACAAAGAACTCTGGGACATCCCAACTACCTGGATCCCACCTAAACTTTGAAAGGAGACATGCCACATCTGGCCTGTCAAGTATGACTTAGCATCACAACAGTTTCTAAACATCTGAAGTGCTCTCCGTCCTCCTGCTTTGCTTATCTGGGTGGCTGTTGTCTACCTAGACTTTAGCAAGGCCTTTGACAGCGTTTCACACAGCATTCTCCTGGAGAAACTGGCTGCTCATGGCTTGGATGGGCGTACGCTTCGCTGGCTAAAAAACTGTCTGCAAGGCCAGGCCCAAAGAGTGGTGGCGAATGGCATTAAATCCAGCTGGCAACTGGGCACAAGTGGTGTTGCCCAGGGCTCAGTACTGGGGCCAGTTCTGTTTAATATCTTTATCAGTGATCTGGACGAGGGGATCGAGTGCACCCTCAGTAAGTTTGCAGATGACCCCAAGTTGGGCGGGAGTGTTGATCTGCTTGAGGGTAGGAAGGCTCTACAGAGGGATCTGGACAGGCTGGATCGATGGGCCGAGGCCAATGGTATGAGGTTCAATAAGGCCAAGTGCCANAGGCAGGAGTCAGTCTCTTCTCCCAAGTAATAAGTGATAGGACAAGAGGAAATGGCCTCAAGTTGCGCCAGGGGAGGTTTAGGATGAATATTAGGAAAAAATTCTTCACTGAAAGGGTTGTCAAGCATTGGAACAGGCTGCCCAGGGAAGTGGTTGAGTCACCATGCTCAAAGCATTCCCCCTTCTGGTGAAACCAAAGCTGAAGTCCTACCCCAGGACTCTACCTGCAGTTCCCTACTTTTAACAATGATGCAAGATCCTTCAACAGTTTGTTCTCTATGCAAGCACAGTACACCCCAAGGACTGCAGCTAATGCAAATCTTCCTGACTTGAGCAATGCAAAGTGGATACGAAGTTCTAGAACCACAATGGAACATAGCAAACAGCCTCTCTTCACCACACAGAGCAACAACAGATACACCCAACCAACTTCTTAGATCAGTACTACATACATACCAATACCAAAATTAGTTAATTGGTTCCTAAGTTAACTAACTCCTAAACTTGTCCTATATTACAGTAAATAGTCAGGGTTGGGGGGGTGTTTTCACAAAAGCCTCATTTTTCCTCAAAATACCCCATCTGTGTATATAGCAAACACACAGCAAATATTTTGGAAGGAAGCTGAGGTGAAGTTTGAGAAGTGAATTAACACTTAGGCTTATTTACATTTCCTAAAAAGTGATGATAAAGAACAGGTGTTTGGTCTATCCACTGTCACTTTAAAGGCACAAGATCAAAAATAACATGCTTAAATTCATTCTATAATCTACCCTCTTTTTGCTAAGACCCATCTGCTCCTTCAGCTCTACAGTGCCCACTCCCTGTGCTCTGCCAACTCTTTTCTTCTAAAGCATAGCAATTATACTTACTGCGCTGTTTTGACGATACCCTTTTGGTATACATCCTTCCATATTTTCTTCTTCTGCCCTTCTTCAACCCTAACTGGTTTTTTTGAGCTTCTTTCCTGCTCCCTTCCTCAACTCTGCTTTCTTCCCTCTTTGCTTCATGGGTTGCAGAACAGCTGAGTCCCACAAAGTCTCTTTTACCAGCCCAGTAGTACTGCCCAGTAAATTATTTGTTCTTGCTAAGTATTGAGATCCCATAAACCTATTAAGGTTAATAAGCTGGTTGAGGAGGGTTCCTGCAAAAGCACAGAGCAGTCAGCTCACACCTGAGTGTATTGGGTTTGCGTGGCAAGGTTTTGGTAGCAGGAGGACTACAGGGGTGGCTTCTGTGAGAAGCTGCTAGAAGCTTCTCCTGTGTCCAATAGAGCCAATGCCAGCCAGCTCCAAGACAGACCCACTGCTGGCCAAGGCAGTGACGGCAGTAGTGCCTCCATGATAACATATTTAAGAAGGGGGGGAAACTCTGCACAACAGCAACTGTAGCCAGAGAAAGGAGGGAGAACGTGTGAGAGAAACCACTCTGCAGACATCAAGGTCAGTAAAGAAGGAAGGGGAGGAGGTGCTCCAGACGGCAGAGCAGAGGTTCCCCTGAAGCCCCTGGTAAAGACCATGGTGAGGCAGGCTGTCCCCATGCAGCCCATGAAGGCTAACAGTGGAGCAGATATCCACCTGCATGTCACAGAGGACCCCATGCCAGAGCAGGTGGATGCCCTAAAGGACACTGTGACCCCATGGGAAGCCCACACAGGCTCTCCTGGCAGGACCTGTGGACCAGTGGAGAGAGGAGCCCATGCTGGAGCAGGTTTGCTGGCAGTGTGGGGACCCACACTGGAGCAGTTCGTGAAGAACTGCAGCCCATGGGAAGGACTCACGCTGAGAAGTTAGTGGAGGACTGCCTCCCATGAGAGGGACCCCACACTGGAGCAGGGGAAGAGTGTGAGGAATCCTCCTCCTGAGGAGGATGGAATGGCAGAGACAATGCGTGATGAACTGACTGCAGCCCCCATTGCCTGTCCCCCTGTGCCACTCAGGGCAAGGAGGTAGAGAATTCAGGAGTAAAGTTAAGCCCAGGAAGAAGGGAGGGGTGGGGGGAAGGTGTTTAAGATTTTTTATTTTTCATTATCCTACTCTGATTTGATTGGTAATAAGTTAAACCAATCTCCCCAAGCTGAGTCTGTTTTGCCTGTGAACGGTAATTGGTGAGTGATCTCTCCCTGTCCTTATCTCAACCCACGAGCTTTTCATTGTATTTTCTCTCCCCTGTCCAGTTGAGGAGGGGGAGTGATAGAGTGGTTTTGGTGGGCATCCAGCCAGGGTCAACCCACCACACTGAGCTAGACTGCTTTTAGCTAGACTGAAAGTCACAAGGTAAACAGAAAATTGCTTCCTCATCACTATTGCTTTGCTTCCAAACGATGCATTGCTGTACCAGAATTTATAGACAAAAGTAAAGGACACTCACTCAAAACTCTTAGAAAACCACATAAGTGTTAGTGACACATGCTGTAAGGCAACCAAACTTCAACAGCGTGGCAAGGTAGAGGCATGGCTGCTTACCACATTGGCTTGCAGTTGTCTAACAATCTAATTGTTACATGACAGGCCTCACACACATGCTTACTGGACCTCTAGCAAGACTAGTAACTATTTTATAACCCTGGCGCTATCATGTGCACTTTTATTTCCTCAAAATGTAAGAGTGAACATACCTGTTTAGATTTTCCACAGACTTTTTTTCCCTTCCCGCACACACTGCTCTGATTACCACTGCTGTTTCATTCAGCAATCTACATCTTTTAACGCATGTGCCAATACCATCTGCAATAAAAATCTATGAAGTTTTTAGAGACCCGTGGTCACCTTACTAACGACACAGAAGCCCCTCATCTCCAGTCATAGTTCCTGTGTTCGACAAGCTTGCACATTTTACTACACTGGAAATTTGCATATGAACTGTGCACCAGATTGTTGACTACTCTCTTGCCTTACTACCGTTCCACATTTTTAAGTTATGTCATGAGTTTCTACTGAGTTGAGAGCTGGACAAGCAGAAAACTAAAAAACAACTGAGTTTTACAGTGACAAAAGGAAGGGAGGAAGTAGAAGAGTAGGGAGTGAAGGTCAGCCTGAGAAGAAGGGAGGGGTGGAGCAAAGTGGTTTTTGTTCTAATTTCTCGCTATCCTACTCTTGTTATTAACTGGCAATAAATTAAATTAATTTCCTTAAGTTGAGTCTGTTTTGCTAAGTGACAGTAATTGTTGAGTGATCTTCCTGTCCTTATCTCAACGCACAAGCTTTTCACTGTATTTCCCCCTCTGTCCTCTTGAGGAGCGGAAGTGATAGAGCAGCGCATCTTGGTAGGCACCTCATGGCCAGCCAACGTTGACCCAGCACACTGAGCACAGCTGAATGAAGAGCTATAGTCATTTGCTTGACTTGAAAATGAACAGCCTTCAAACATCCTTGTTGCTTCCAGAATCTACTTTCTACTCTGTGCTGCTAAGTATTTTTTCTACAATATTGTCATGCAAATGCAGTCTTTTATCACAGACTAGAGAGTCAAATCTTCCCGACAGTGTAAGCCACAAAAAAACCTTATTGTAACCCACCCTAATGTGACGGAGAACAGCAAAACATATGCCACGCACCTCAGAGAGGCAAGGCTGACAGTACTCAGTCATTCATAAGCAGGAAGAGCAGTTTTAATCTCCATCGCAATATAGACACACTGTTACATTTCCAACGTGCTAGCTATGTCTGCTGCAGCACTTCTGTGGGCTTGCATTCCACTGTAGTCATGTATTCACCCCACAGTCCTTTTGACAATAAAATCTCATGGAAAGCACAGCCAAACTTGCAAGCAACAGCAATTATTTTGACTTATTTCCAGCCACCACAGCCTTTCTCAATAGCACTCGCTAGGTCATTTGCAGCTATGAGGAAGAGGGAGTTCATAGTCTATCCGTATCCCAGCATAGACAGAACGGAAAATTGTCACATTACTAAGAAAAAGGATCTTCACAGCAAGTAGAAGCTAAAAAAAAAAAAACAAAAACACAGAACGCTTTTTATAGGCTATGCTTATTACTGTACAATACAGAAAAAACAACTAAGAAAGGGTATTTGTATGCTGGCTGTAAGGCTTTCTTCTTCACTACTTACCTTTTTAGACTCAAAGCAAAAGAGCTTCCAACATAATACAAAATCACAGGGTTTGTGAAGTTGTTCATAGGCTTGCTCTTTGGAGTCCAACCAGACAGACTAAAACATGAGGTACAAGATTCTACTGATCATACTGAATACCCCCAAACCAGGGACAAAATGGAAGTCTAGATTGCCCAGGAGGCAAGTCATTGTACTTTTAGAGGTACTGAAATACCTTCGGTACTAGTTGACAGATTCAGCCCTTGAATTTTGAAATTCCCTACTTGGATTTACAAAAAAATAATAATACTATTGTGCTAATACCTGCAACCATGCAGCCTCTCCCACCCCCCAAAGAAGATAATTTCATAGCTGCTTGTAAAAACATACTTGGTCGTGCATAGTTGTCTGAGCAAGACGCACTGGGAAAATTATCTGGAGTCCAACACCAGACTTCTTTTTGAATTCAGTAACACCCCTCTTCAGACTCTTTCTTCTCCTTATGTTCTCCCTCCTTCACAGGAAAAGGCACAGAGATTTATAGCTAAAAATCTGTTAAAAAAAAATAAATTCAATCTACCTCAAATAAGAGGGGAAGGAGGTGTGGGGGAATAACAATACTGGGGGCTGGATATGGGCACTCAAAAGAAAAACTTCATTCAGACATACCCTGTACTGACTAACAGCTGCTCTTACCCCCTTAAAGGACAACATTGAGTAAAGAGAAATTTAAATATAGTGAAAATTCTAAGTCTCGTAACAGTTGTGAACAATTATTCAGCTCTTCCAAGTAAATTCCTCAAAAACATAACAGTTAAAACTATCAAAACCACTAGTTCATTGAACACAGGAATCACCAATCCTGTGTCCAACATAAGAATTCCACTCCCCTCAGTACATGCATTTCCTGAGAAATTAAATTGTGAAACAGGGCAAGGAAAACCTGCTTTTTTCCCTTTTAGAAAAAAATTCTATGAAAGGTCGTGCAGAATTAGAAAGCTTTGGGTTTAGAAACATTTTTTACAGAATGATTGTGTTTGTATTCTGTGGCAGCTTGACAATTAGTGTCCCATTTCCCAAAACTTCAAGACGAGGACCATTCCACCAGCGGTCTGAGGCTACCAGATGCACCTTCTGCAGAAGTGGCCAATTACTGAACTAGTCCATCAGTTATAACAGTGAATTGGGCACATTTAAAATCTAGCTCTTAACAAAATAATTATGTCAGTTTATTTGCTTTCTGCATCAATTGAGACCACTTATTCACCCATTTACCACAGAAGTGACCATGCAGTACTTCTTAAGACTTGCTTTCTCATCAGAAAACAAGCTATTCAGGAATATGGTGGTAGTAGTACTATTACAGCAATGGGAAAGAAAGATTGCTTGAAAAATTTGACCTTTCCACCAGAAAACCATACTAGATTGATAAAAACCCTTAAGAGAAGTCACATGGGTAGAGGGAGCAATGGCAGGCAAGAATTCCTGTGTGTTGCTGTTCAAAAAAAAAAAAGCCACTGAACAGATTGCTTTTCTCTTACATCACACAAATGCTTATATTGGGTTCACTGAACAGAAGTAAAGCAAAGGCATAGCTTACAGTCAAAGATGTTAAAATAAGATTTTAAAATCCACAAGCCGCTCTCAACTACTTATTGTAACAACCACCAAGTAACATTTCAACTTCCAAATCTAGCTGTTGACATATAGCTTCAGCATCAGAGGCTACATTTGAAGGGGTTTCTACATTGTGGTAATTTCTACCCATACGTCTGTGTTGATAATCTGCACCAACAGAGCATATTTCTCTGCAGTTCACATACTGTATTCTTGTCATCAGTACCTGCTATGGACAAACCTCAGACGTGAAAAGCAGAAATATTAAGTTTTACATCCCTCTCAGTCAATACAAACTCCTGAGTTTGAAAGCCAGTTCAAGTCAAGCAACTGAAAATGTCACAAAGGCAAGGGAAGCTTCAAGGAAAAATACTGAGGATTATATTTTATGGAATGAATATATTAGAATGAGCAGAACAAAGATGGTTGATTTTGTATGCAACTAGAATAAAGAAATAGCTACATCACCACTCTTCAAAAACAAATTCCGAAGCCTCTGGAGATATGCCATGCCACACAAACAGACTCCAAGACTGCTACTAGAGCAGATTTCTTTGGAAAAAGAAAGCCCATAATGACAACAAATTCAGATCTGGTAGAAACTCTTTTTCAAAATGTCCTTGTGAAGCCACCTTTAAGTTAACCTTCATTCAAAATCTTTGATATAAATTAATATGTAAGTTCAGTTTGAAAGATCAAATTGCCTGACTTAGTAAGCTAAAGCTTTACCATCCACCCTCCCACCACCCAACACACACACACTCTCACGGTGTGGAGCTGCTTTCTTGTAAGACCATTTTATTCCTCAGGCTCTGGTTACCACCAGCACAGCATTGTGTCACACTTTCCCTCTAGCAGGAAGATAACAATGTTATTTTTTGTTTCTGAACTTCCCTCTTTCACACGAATTTGAGGATTCTCTAAGCAAGACGGGAAAAAAGTTATTATTGTTTTATGACAATGTTTTACATAATTTCCTCCCCAAAGTGTACTGGTCTGCACTGGTAGCCAAAAAAACCTCAACAGACAAGAACTCATTTTCTTTTAAGTCAGTGCCCGTGTGTATGGCTTCCATCAGAAAAAGCACTGTTGTAAAACAGATAATGCAGTATAATCCTACTAGCAGACAAATTCTTTAAAACCTGGAACAACAAAATAGCATAACTTTGTAGGAAGATACTCAGAAAAAACTACTTGTGAGGACAGGAACTACATGGCTACTTATTTGTAGTAGTCAATTATCAGCTGGAAGCGAGAAAACACAGAAAAATCAGCGGGACAACACACCATTACCAGATACAAAGAAAACCAATCAACGCAGAAGGAGAACCTACTCAGTGATCTTTATAAACCAAATCAAAGCTTCCTTCCTGCAGCAGAGCTGACTATGCTCCTTGGTAGAGCAATGAACTAACCCTCTGAACACGGAATTGATTTTTTTCAGTATCATCTTGAAAAGGAGCATTAATTTTAACCTGTAAGTTTGGTAGCCTTGGTACTACTTCTACATAATGACTCAAAGAAAGCCTACTACACCTTACTTGAATTTCAAGCATTGACTATGCACCAAGACTTTTTTTATTATGACAACTGTATGCAGAAGATGCTGTTCAGGCTCTGCAGAAGAAAGACTTTGTTATGAAGAACAACATGCTTCAAGGACTCCCAGGAGCTACTTGGTCTCCCAAAGGTTATCACTTTCTGTAACTCAAGGAGGAAAATAATTGTGTATATTAAGATTTCATTCCTATTAGTTAACACTACACAAAGAGGAGAGCAAGATTGGAAAAAAAAAAAGAAAGGACTGTCAAATTTTTAAGAAGTATACTTATGCATTAATCATGTATCACGCCACGAGACAGTTCACTAACAGTGCATTTTCTCCTATAGACAAAAATAAAGTACAAATGACCTGTCCTGTCCACTACTTCATCAGTCCTTTAAAGAGGAAATTATTACAATGTCATCATCTCTGTGACATTTCAGGTCAACGTTTCTCCGATTTGGAAAACATGTTCAACTACAACTGTCTCGTAACCTGAGATCTAGAAAGTAATAAGGTGTTGGTCTACAGCCTTATGTAGAAAATCGAAGGCTCTGACACGCCTGTTGCTTCAGCCTGTAGCACAGAGTAAGCGGTGATTTGAAAGAGAGAATCAGACATATATTGCCATCCTCAAAAAGAAACAAGCTCCAACATATTTAAGAAGTCTTAAAAATCGTAAACAATACAACGACAAAAACATCACAAGCAGATTAAATTAGCTTTTATTTATAAGACATAATACTTTCCACTTGCACTCAATACAGACAGTTTATAAAGTAAAATAGTGTGCTTACATCAAATGGTAAAAATATTTTGGAAAAATGGTGCTTGTTATTACTTGTTGCAATAGTAGAAATCTCCATTCCAATTTCTTTTACAGCAAGGTGACAAGACAGGATTTGTTTTAAGTAACAAAGGTGGATGGAGAGGGATGCTGAACATGCAACACATTCAGAATTAGCGCATCTCTGAGAAGACAGCTGCAAAACAGAGCCTTGGCAAGTGAACATTGTCGTGAAATATACAGCCTCTCTCAATGAACAGCCCAAGCCTATGACTGAAGTAGAGTTTGAAAACTACATCACAAAATAGCAAACAAGTTAAAATTTGTAGATACCCAACCACAGGAAAAAATTAAGTTGCAAATTTCACCTCCCTTTGGTAATTGCAGATCTCCTCTCAAAACACCTCCTGATCAATTTTGAAATAAGCTGAAATCATGCAACATTAAGAAAGGCATTGACATGCCGGTGCCACTTACTAGCAGGAGCAACGGCCCAAGAAGAAAAGCAGACTGAAAAAGTTCAATGCCAACTGCTTTATACCACAGGCAGGCACTGAATGCGGCGGGAGCCACGGGCATCCCCTACTCGGCAGAACCTAATTCACTACCTGCCAAAAGTACTGTGAATTCCCAAACAGCCATTAATGGAAAAAAGCAGCTTCATTTTAGCTTTCAGACATGTATTCTAGCTTTAAGGATAACCTAAATACAGTATTTCAACAGTTGGAGTCACAGTGATAGTTACAGAGTAAACTGACCTTTCTCTTAGAAGATTTTTCAGTACCTTTTGTCACAGTTCAAGTTGTAACTTCACTTGTAGGTTCTCCCACCCAACTGGTTCTTTCCAGTGATTATTGAAGTATGGTTTGTGGCTACACAACTCAGATTTTTATAGATTACTGTGACTTTAAAGTTCTTCTGAAATGTACCCACCAAAAGTGGGTAGAACCCAAATCACCTGGCATCCTAGGATGGAGTACCATGATGGTGTCGTATTTTTTGTTCGTTTTGTACACCCCTACACTACATATTTATTTTCTCTATATATACACCATACTTTATAGCTGCCAAAAAAAGACACTGTAGTATCATGATGGATGTGGTTTCCATTTCTAGAAGCCTCCTTCTCTGCTAACGCAAATCTGAAGGCAGCTGACAGATTCCATCCTCACCATTCGCAGTCTATGAAAAAAACCCAATCATCATTAAAACCCAAACATGACTGAAAAAGAAGTAAATCAGTTGAGTTGCCAAGGAGTAATCAAATGGTCAAGTAGAGGGATACAACAGCCCAAACAACAAAACATAAACGTGAAGTGAAGAGCTTTCCACTCATATTTGCTCTTAATGGGAAATAATTGGTTTTGCCTACAAGTAAACTTGGTAAATGGGTACACTGAACAGCTCAGTTTAAAACTGCATTGTTATTCTTAGCACAGAGACTATTTATTGTTTTGTAAACCTCAAAGCTAAGTGAATTTAAGAGAATAACTAAAATCACACATTGCTGCCATTAGTACAAACAAACATCAACCAAAAAAAAAAAACCACAACTGCAGCATGGTATTCTCCCCAGATTTCTTTCAGTTCAACTGGATTTGACTTTCAAGCAGAAACCAGGTAATACCAGCAGCATTTTATACTAATGGTAAAATTAGTATAAAACACATTTGTTCTCTTAGAGCTTGTGATGATTTTCTGAGATAGAGAAAAGGGAAGTAAAAGGTTACGTTTCTTTAGCATACCTTACTTTGCTTTTTGACCTACAGCTTATCTTCACCCTGTTTCTTACTTTTCTTACACAGGATGCTTAGTTGGCGACTGATGAAAATTATGTACAACAGATACTATGCCTTTTAAAACAAAGTAGCAGCCTATATCATTACCTTTCCCTTTTCTGTTGCAGAACACAAGCAAAATGACTGTTGGTGTGTGCCAGATACTATTAAAATTATTAGATTCTTGCAGCCCCTCTTCTTCCGTGGAAACTCTGGTTTTGGGCATCAGAAACAGAAGCAGCCAATTCCTAGTTTAAGTTACTTACTGAAACAGAAACACTGAGCTCTTTTTTTTTTTATTCTATCAGTATGCAATTATTTAATGCTTAAATGTAGGATCATAAAAGTTCTAGTTAAAGGAAAATAAGCAAGTGACCACCTAAGTTGCTCTTTGTAAGCTACTGGTAAGATAGCAGATTTCCCAAGAAGTATTCCCCATACATTCTTTATTCCAAGGCAGGAACACTGTCATGTCAATACTCGTAGCTTTTCATACTTCCAAGGAAAAGTGAACATGTGATTTATTTACATAGTACTTTTTTTCAATGAAGATATAAAGAGTACAGCTGCTAGAGATTCAAATACAAACCCAAGAGCACAACAAAGAGAATTAATACAACTTCTGCTGTACATCTTGAGTCCTCAAAGGAGTAAGAGGGCAGTGTATGTTTCAAGTCACCTCTATTATCAGAATGGGCACAAGCGCTAGAACTGGGCTTCCAGAAAAGAGGCAGAATCAAGTTAACAGTTGAAAAATTACATGGTGCTACATGTGAGATAGTTTTTATGTTTACTTATCATAGTATAAGCTGTGATTACTAATATCATGGTAGGGACTAATTACTCCCACTATAAAATGCTGAAAGGCATGTGATCTTTACTAGACATGAGCCAGTCATTACCTTTTTCTTCAATAGCAAACAAGAATACTCTCAGCTAAAGCATTTAGGGGATTAATCTTAATGTGGACAAATTAAGCCCACATACTTAGACATGCTAGCACTCAAAGGAACAGTAGAAATACAGCCCATACCATGTTATCCACCCATTCAAACAGTACAACTGGGACAATTCCCATCTCAACAGTAGTTCTATCCATGCTAACATCATTGCATTAACTGGCAAGCACTGCTGTTTACTGGCACAGCTGGGAAAAGCTTTGTTTTCCTGGCAAAACTGAGAATTCAGAACAAGAGGAAAGAAGAGAATTGACTGCTTGATCATTGAACTATGGGCAAAAAATAGCATCCAGGCATGCAGTAACTGCTGTAACTTCCAAAATCAGAAAGGAAGCCAGTATTAGCACTTCCTGTAACTTCATTGCCATTCTCATCACTATCTGTATAATGGTAAAAGGCCATTCAAATACAAGGAAAATAGGGGAAAAAAAATGACTACAAAATTATTGTCTTAAACTGATAAGCCTGAAAAAGAAGACTAAACCGTGTCACAAGAAAGCAAACATGCTGACATCCCAGCTGTTATAGCCTACTGCCAGTAAGAGCATGAAAACAGACTAAATGAAAACATCGCGCAGTTGCCAGAAGAACAGTTATACTGACATACTTCCAAAAAAACTCTCCCATTGGAGACTCTTCTTCCTTCAGCTGACAAAAGAGCCAGCTAAACAAATTCAGAGCTAGAAAAGTGATATCTGCAAGCACTAGCTGATCACAAAAAGCTAGGAAAAAAATGTTTTTAATTATTCTGATAAGATGCTTATGTGAAAGTATGTTTTCCAGACTGATGATTTAATGCTGCCTCTATCACCTCCTCCCAGGAAAAGGAGCAAAAAAAGTTACTTTAACCTACAGAAGACAAAAGCAGACAAATGTTCTTCAACCTACTTGAAACTGCAGATTGCAAGCTGCATCACTGCAAAGTTCACACTTCTAGGCAAAAAAAAGTCAGGCTTATTCAAATATTGCATGAGAAACAGCAGCAAAGTATCGGTATCTACATGAAGGCCACTGTCTCAGTTTTGAAAAAAAAAACCGAAAAACAAACATCACACATTCTTTACCAAAGCCAATTTTACATCTATCCTCACTTGTATAATAAAATACAATCTCTACCTAAAAACCTGGCTCACCTAAGAAATTATGTTTTAAAAAATCCACCATGTGTCATGATGTTATGACAAAGTATTATGACAGTACAAGAGGAAAGTGACACAGTCATATAGCTAAGGAGAATTAGGGATAAAGTCAAAATAAGATGGTATATAACACAAACAGAAAAGTATTAATAATTGAAGCAAACCACAGACACTTATTAGCTGTTTTGCATACATAAACAAGTGCTTAGCGTCTTGAAGAACTGCCATAATTTCAGTACTTCTGTGGATTATTTTAATAAAAATTGCCATCTTAAGTACAGGGGTTTTCCTTAAGTTCTACTAGTCACATGTTTTAAAAGGATATAATGTCTTGGAAGACTATCAAGTTCATACACCAACATCCAACACCTTGCTTATTCATCATTATGAACTGGCTTTCATCACAAACTGGGTACACTAAAACCAATGTTTCCTTACATAGTTTTAGAAGTCCTCAGAAGACTTTACCAAATCACTTGCACAGCAGTTCCCTTAAAAGGAAAAACAAAAAAAAACCCCAAACAAAACAAAAAACATCTTCATAGCAGTTTACAATTGAAAAGCTATCAGTTCAGGCATTGTAAAGTATTCAAAGGAAGTAACATCCAAACTACCCCTGTATCCCAGGACTCATTGAACAACATCCCTAAACTGCCTTTTTAATACACCTTTTGGAACACCAGGGACATTTCTAAGTTATTTTAAAAAAAAAAATCATTACAGGATACATAATATTCAGCAAATAGAAGAAAGTTTTACATCAGTTTTCTTGCGTACTTATCCAGATCTATCACTGGAAACTTTTCTCAGTAACTGGGATAACAACATCATGAGATGACAGCCACCATCACAGTTAATCTGAATAGATGCCATGATATTTCTAAACTGTTGCCTGCATCTAAGCTGTAGATGATCTTGGAAACGAACATTAGAATATCACAATTCTAAACAAAACTGAACATGCATGAACTGGAGGTTTCAGAAGTGGTCAACTTCAGCCATGTTAAGATTAGATACTAGATGTGGTTCACTGCATAGCATGACTACCGTATCAGCCCTAGACCCACAATACATTCTTACTCTGTTCTCCTGAAAGCTTAGCAGCATGAGGTCCCATCACACTTCAGTGCTGAAGACTGAAAAGCTTGAGCTACCTTTTCCATATGATGTGTAAATGGGGACATTATCGTTTGTTAAATTTCATTCAATTACTGAGCTTGAATCCATAAAACCAGTTCTCTAATATAGTTTATTGAGATATACATCAACAAAAAGGTTTTGTTTCAAGTGAAAGGCCACACCAAGAGATGACCACATAAGAATTTCTACTCTAAGACCACAGCTAACATCCACACACAGGTACCTAAATCCTACTAGGAGGAAGGCCTTTTTGAAGTTCATGGTGTAGAAATAACCTGTTAAGATCATTCAATCTTTTGCACAATAGAACTGTGACTCTAGACAGTGCTATAATGCAAACAACAGTCAGAAGTCTTCTGAACGAAGTGGTGGTATCTTTTCACCAGACTTTGCAATACTGTCAGACAGCATTTACAACATCCAAGTTTATCAAGAAAAAAATTGCACAGACAGCCTAGCAAATGTACTACTTAAAATTGTCATAAATATTTTCCACATGCTTACCTTAAAAAAAAAAATTACTCTGGCATATCATTAAATAAAGACACAATAATGGACAAATTTGAAACATTTGCAACCACTAAGGAATAATAATGACAAATTTAAAAAAAAAAATCCACGTGTATAAAACCAGATTTTGCCTCTGCTTCTGGCTCTTGGGATTGCAAGCACACATGAGAGAGAACATTAAGTGATTGCAGACTGATTTTATCATCTTGATTTTCTAGCTATTGTTCCCAGGATACAAGTAGTATTTTTTCCTAGAACACCACTATGATCCGCCTTAGTTACCTCAGTAGGTAACCAAAATGGATTTTTAAGCAAATAGCTTTTGCTGTGTATAAAGCCAGGTACTATAGGTCTAGGCTAAAGTGAACATCAAGATCAATCTATTGCTTATTTTTGCTAGAGAATATTCAGAAAGTATTGGGAATAACTGAACAATTGCACCTTAACGAGGCATACTGCATCCTTACCAAGTCTCTCACAAACCTGATAGTCACTGCACAGAAGCCCTTCAAAATTTTTTTCTCCTCTGTTCAGTATAAGCTTTGTCCTAACCTATTTCTAACTCTTGTGATACCTCAGTGGTGGTATCAACAATCTTCCACTCAGTTCAGTCTTCCCACTAAGAATCTACCAGGCCAAACAACACGTGTGCTTATGTTTCTACAAAGGAAAAAAAAAAAACCAAGAGTTTCCTCAACAAGTGTTCAGGCACACTTTTTGCTGTACAAAGAGGCCCCCTGCACTTTTTGCACACTAACTTTAAGTATGAAACCTAAGGATGCAAACAAGCATTGCTGTTTGCGAGGCCACTGCCTACTACTGTTAGTTGAACTACTGGAGTCCTTCAGACTCCAAAGGCCTTTTTACTTAACTACCAACACCTGCAAGTTCTTATGACACACTTATTAACAGAAAGCACACAGCTTAGCCAATGGGGTGGGGAGTTGTCTTTGACAGACATCTATCAGTTTAAGAGGTATTAAGAACAGTTCTTAAAAGTGCACCAAGCAACAGGGCCAAGCTCCAGCTCTTTCATGGGGTCCACCTACAGAAAACACCAAAACAATGCTAGATACTGCATCAGTGGAACAAAAAGGAACATTTCCTTAATTAAAACTTTTAAAAGTATTCACTAACATAGTGTATACGGGTAATAAGTATTCCACATGCTAGAACAGTCAGTTCACCATTTGTTGAGACTAAATGACGTAGCACATCTTCATGTCAATAGCTGTTGGCAGAGCAACAGGGTAAAAACCCAAATACACATTGTGTTTTGAGAGCACAAGTCAGAGGACTAAAGAACACCCCCTATTTGCTCCAAACAGATAATGCTGGAGAAAATGAGCAAGGTTGCTGTTGATGGATGGTCTGGTCTGGTATGGTAAGCAGGAAGACTGATGCATTCCACTGTAGCCCGAGACATGCCACCACCTATAACAAGAATGTCTTACACTGTCTGGACAATGTACACAACCCTGATTTTGTGAAACGCTCCAGCTGATATATACTGTAATTCAATCACCTCCACATTTTTGGTAGGTCCGCCTACCACAGCTGTGGTTTTGTGATAGGAGTGTTTCCCAATGGTTGAACACTGATCTGTAAGCGTATAGGCTAGGCTAGCCTACCATTAGGCAGTAGCAGCTTGCTACCAAATGAAGTAGTTAATGAGAAGGAAATTTTCCTTTTCCTTACCAATGTCTTAAGAGAACCTAAGTGTACTTCAGTGAACAGACTTTTCCATTTCACTTAAGAGACTCAACAGAAAGAAAAGCCAAGCTATCTAAAAACCTTAAAATTAAATGTTAATCTCACTAAAGCATATATCCATATATACACACATATTTATTAACGATTCTCAAACTGACAGGCCAGCTACAGCAAATTTATTTTAGCAACCAAAACTAATTTCGGCTGTGCTGATTATTTCCAGGGTGGCTAAACATTTGGAACTTCATACAAGGAGAAAACATTTTCTCCTCATCAAGTCATAGCTCTTTGAGGATTTGTACACAATAGCATTAGGTCAGTGCCAGTTCTTTGTATAATCTTTCCTTGGCTAAATTCTCTTTGTTTCAAGCAGATCTGTTACTCAGTACAGACAATCTACTGCACTTTGCTAATGCCTGAACCCAGCAGTCTCTAGCTATTCTTTGCTTTCCTTAAAAAAGCACCCAGGTTTTATGACAATTTTACAATTTCAGAAAAGTTATTTAAAAACTGAACCTGCAACCTTTTCAATAGGCTCTTTTTTTCCATAAGAGACCATAGTAATAAAGACGACAAATCCAAATTATTGCCTTTGATGTGCACTACATAGCAGTTTTGGAGGATATACGAAATGCTCAAAAATTCAGACTTTCTATTCTTTTACTATCACATTCCTTTCCCATTTGAATTTCATAAGTGGATCTCAAAACTAACATCTGCCTGAATAGTGTCTTCACACAGCTGCGCTCTGTCAGGTGGTAGAGCTACTTGAACTAGCATATTAACTTGCTTAAATGACAATAAAGGTATCCACGGCAATTAAGAAAAACAGTTTATAAAAAAGGGACAATGGGGAAATAAGCAGTTTAGAGATTAAAATGCAACTGAAAAAAAAAAAGTGTTGATAGTAATTTGCACAGGCTACATTGGAAGACCATCATATGAACAAGTTACTTTGTTTTCTCAGAAAAAAAACCAACTTTAACATGCAAATTGATACACACCAAAAATACAAACCAGTTAGTTTGTAGGCCAAAAAAGGCTTACCTAAAAGCCACAATGGAATTTTAAAATATGCTATATTCCCACAGGGGATGTATCAGTCAGTTTATAGAAAGAAAACAGATGCTGATTTTTTCCACTTTCTTGATCACTAACAACTGCCACAGGACACAATAAACAGTCCAGGCCTGCTTCAATCACGGTAAGATTACTTGGCAAATGAACACTAGAGAACGACAGGTAAGCATGTACTCGATGTCCATGAGGGTTTCATAAAATAATTCATTGTCCAAATAATGGAGAGAAAACAACACCCACATATTTTAAAATCTTCACTTCCACTTAGCAGGAGACATCTACCATATGAAGCTCTCTGTGAAAGAACAGACCCAGAGGGAACACAAAATGGTTTAGTTTCCAGTGTTATCTAGACTATCTTGTGCTATGCCTTTAAATTCAAATATTCATAAAATGATATTTTTATGTGGATCCTTAACTTTCCCACTCCCCAATCCATCCTTTACTCCTTTGAAAGTTTACATGAAAGGGAAAAGCAGAAGAGAAGATGAGCACCTAACTCGTATCCAAACAAACAGCATGAAAGAATACACCCAGGTTTTAAAATTTATATAGCTTAAGATACCACCACTTTGAATTACATGATGGCAATAAAACAACCTACTTAGTGTTTCCTTCTGTAACACCCACACTGATATTCTGTTTCCACACTACCCCATATATTTGAGCAATGACATTCAGCCCCGTATTCCTGAAAAAAAAAAAAAATGCAAATCTCTCACTGCTTCCTGCAGATTCATTATTAGAATTCAAATGTACCACAACACATGGCACTGCCAACATATTGGCAATATACAGCTTCTCCATTAATTCCTAATAAAAAAAATCATATTTAGTAACAAGTTATCAGTAGGCAGGGAGTTGCAAAACTGCTCGTAGAACATCTGGCTATACGTTGATTTGTACTGTTATACCTAGACTACTGTCCAGAGTACGTTAAGAAAAGATTTAAGTGGACCAAATCAACTTAAACAAAAATACAAGTTTATAATTTGCATTGACTTTATTTGAGCATCTTGCATTCATTATCTGAGCCGCACAAGATCAACTGTGGCCCAGTGTGTTCCTCCCAAACACACTTAAACAAAGGTACTATATATTCAATTATTTATACTTTGTATGTAGTTACCAAAAAGCCAACAAAAAAAAACCCAACACATTTTATAGGCTGTCTGCTGGAATTATTATTTTGAAATAGTTTCTACGCATGCAACAAGGGTTACTCTCTCATGACACCCAGCACGGACACAAAGGTCTCTCTTCCATTCTGTAGTAGAGTATCACTGTGAGCAGCTTTCTAGCAGACAATACCACATCTCTGATTTGACCTAACATCATCTTAAAAAAACAATATCAGTTATACACAAACACTTGGATACAACATAACATTGTAAACCAAAGAGAAAAGGGCCAAAAGAACAGACAAGACAAAAGAGGAAAAAATAATCAGGATTTCTAATCTAAAAAATGCAGAATTATCATGTAATTTTGAAGACTGAGATTGAAGTTCTCTATCGTGCTTACATGGTTTACATTTTGTTTTTCTAGATTGGTCTAAAGACCAAGTGATGACAATTTCATTTTGGTAATCACCACTGAGAGGGATCTTTAGTATTATTTTACTTCATATGAAGTAATATTGTGCCTTTTCTAAATTAGAAAAAAAAGTGCTATTATATCACTTGTCATGTTGTACTTTGGGGAGGATTTAGAATACATGGAAAGCACAACTGGCATTTATTTGCAATACAACTCAAAACACAAGACTGACAAGCCAGAACAGGTAAGGTACATGGCACACTTCATTAGTGCACTAGTTAATTTTTAAACAGTATCTGTCAAAGGACATCACTACAACTTACAAACTTTGTAGACAGAGATCACAGTAAGCAGCAAAACACAGCAGCAGAATAACACGGAGAAGCACAGCAAGCTACTATAATACCCACACAAAAGGAAAAAGCTAGGGGAAAAGCTGGTTAACTAGCCTGTTTTGTATGAAACTACTGAAGAAATCATTCTTCTTTCCCCAACTCCTTCTGCCATCACTACAGCCGTGCTCTACTTCTTCATTTATGAAACAAATAGCTATCAGTAATCCAAGAGGGACAGCACCTGTACCAAAGCCAGAGTCATCAGTTTCTAATCTGGCAGGTTGCAGGGAGCAACACAACAGTCTTCTAGCTAAGAATTAATTTCTCACTACCCCTCCATATCAACAGGAAAAAAAACCCATTGAAGCATTTCAAATAGCAGGGGAAGAAAAGGAAACAGCCAAATATGACCTAAATAGACAATACAAAATTTGCATTTGACTGTCATTTCATTGCACTCAGAGTTAAATTTTATGAAGTAATCCACAAAAATAAGTGACTGAATTGCCAAGACAGTCATTTTGTCAAGTGACATATGTTAGATTAAGAAAAACATACATGTCTAACAAACTTCAGAGACTCGTTTTTATCTTCTAGTGAGAGAAGGACAGCTTTATTATTCAAGTGCCTGGGCATTTAATTTCTTTCCCATTTATTACAGAATTGTAGAGAAGAAGAACATCTATTAGCAGAAACTGTTACCTGTTATACCAAGGAACACCTTTTTCTATCTCCTTGCACCTTCTAGGAAGTGAATGCCACAGAAAGGACACACGATAATTTGACTTTAACCTTTGATATATTCACTTGTCTAAAGATCAAGATATCAGAAATCACATCTAATCTCACATCATATAAGGGACTGAAGTTACATTAAAAATGATGCGGCAAACTACACTTAATATTTAGCAATTAAAACAGGCAATGCCTTCCCGAGATGAAAGAAAACAACAGAATTGGGGAGGTTACTTTTAACTCCCTTCCAAAAAAAAGCTCTACTGCCTTCAGACACCTTGAGAGAGACAGTGAAAAGAAGTTACACTCTGCAGTTTCACTCTCTGACAAAAACAGGTTAATGCACCTAAAGCTAAAACACATTTGCTTTTTCCTCCTACTTAAACCTTCAAAAGAAAACTTAGGTACACTAAATCTGTAGTATATGTACCACTATTGCTCGCCTATGTACGTCATTATGTAAAATGGCAATAAGAGCCTCATTTAACAGTAACTGAAATAGTTCAGGGATTCCAAAAATGGAGAAAAGAAAGAGGAAAAGAAAGCTTTGTGTATGCTGAAAGGAGTTATTCTAAAGTTTTATCCTTGCAGAACAATAACTTATAAAGCTTGCTTCCTTTTCCCCTGCTTTCCCCAAAGTGATCAAGTCACTTTTAATCATTCACGTACTCAAGGCAAAGCATCACCTTTTACCTTTGAATTGATTTCATCTCAGCTAGCTCCATGGTACAGCCACCCATCAAAAGCCTGCTCCAAAATAAACTATAATAATAATTAAAAAATAAAAAAAAAGGAACATGGAAAGGAAAAACAGCACTATATACAGGGTAATAACCAGTTCCACAGGAAGAGCCTGCCTCCTTGTGGCTCAACTAATCATAAATTAGATTTCTCCAATTCACTCCATTACATCCAGTAAAGCAGGTGCGCCAAGAGTAACAAGCTTCTAGTTTGAGGTGGTTTGGGTTTTGGTTTTTTTTTTGGTTTTTTTTTTAGGGAGGGGGGAGTTGATGAAAAAGAAAGATCCTTGTAATTTTAAGAAGCACTGGCAAAAGTTATCCATCTTTGATTACTTAAAGATTGCTTTTAGCTGCTGCCTCCTCCTCTAAATAGCAAATATGGGGTGGGAGAGGACAGAGGTCTAACTTAAAAATAGTGGACATTCTTTACAGGGCAAGAAAAGCTTGTCAGCACTTTGGCACCAAAATCCGTAAGGGTCCAAACCTTGGCTCAGCTGCGACTTAACCTAGCAGGCCTCTCTTGATGCCTTAGCTTTCAATGGTAAATCCCCTTTCTGCCTACAGCTCTCCTTCAGGGTACTCCTAGGAGGATTTCACTCTTGGCAGCATTGGAGTGTCTGGTGCTTTCACCGAGATGCAGACATTCCTCTGTCCTGCCTGAAGGGCTCAATTACATGGGGCTACTTTCTCAATGCCTAGAAGAGTAAGTCCTTTAGAAAACAGCTGGGGGTTTTGGCTTTTTTTTTTTAATCCAGTCACTCTATTGTGCAAGAGCTTAGTGGTTAAAGAACTCAAAATCTATGTGACAAATACACAAATTCAAATTCGCACCAGTCTTAGGAGGGGAATCACATCATCAGGATGACTTTGGCTTGGGAGAGTATGAGTAGCTTTCTAATCATCTTGCAGAAGCTGCTCCATTTTGTGCAAGTCTGAGACACAAACCATTTTTGCTACGGATTAGGAAATATATCCACAAAAAGAAGGGAAGTTCCAGTCTCCACTCCAAAGGCTTTTTAATATAAAACACATTAAGTGAACACAAAAGTAGCCGACCTTTTTCTCAGTCTCACAACTGTTGGGCTTGCAATTAGCTTACTTCTGTGTCACAGCCTCTGTTTTAAGAACTGTTTTTCTAACCTTTAAACAAGTGAATCAGACTCACTCTTTCCAATCTACAACCCAGCGATCTGGGCGGAAAAGGACTGAACTGAACCCATGGCTCTCTCATGCTCACAATCATTTTAATTGGAGAGTCACTGGAGGGAAGAAGACAAAAGAAAAAAAAAGAAAAGGGAAAAAAAAAAAAGACATTTCTGTCCCCTCCAAGCACATTTTGAATGAAAGGCTTCGACTTTACCCCTTTCTTTTTTTCAAGGAAAAAAAAAAAAAGAAAGGTTGTCACACCCTAAATTCCAGACGTGGAAGACATCACCTCTTTCTACTACAGTTTTTATGCCTATGTCCAGAATGAGGAGCGCTGCACCCTCCTTTTTTTTTGTTATTATTATTATTTACACATTTACCAATGAGACATCTTCTACTTTGTGTGCTCTAGCCCTTTCATGCCTGCTCAGCTCCGACCAGGCCAGAGCACTCCACACAGGGCTGTGGATTCCACCACTGTTGCCAAAGGCCAAAAACTTAGGCAAGGCTGTACTGCACACTGCAACATCCAAATAGCTTCATAGATCTCATTAGAAAGGTTGTAAATGGAGAATCAAAATAAGTAGAAGCTTACATTAACTCTGACACTAATAAGAAAAGCAAAGGGGGGGAAGGGGAGGGGAAATCACTCTTTTCTCTTACTCGGCTGCAATCCTGGCAAAGGGCAAACACTTTGAACTCTGCTGAAGAGAAAGGGAATTGGTGGTGTTCATCACATCACGGGACTGGCTGCCATACCAAACAAGTCCAGTATGTCTGGATAACACACTATCTGTGTATGGAAAAAAAAAAAAATCATCCTTATGGAAAAAGGCATCCTGTTTATATAACCAGATCTGTAATCAACATGCAAATTACTTACACAAATGAAGAACTATTCTGGCTTTTTAATTTTATAGACCGAACACGGCAGAGACTTCAATTGATTAAAAGTGATGTTCTTCTGTAAGCAACTCTGTTTCCATTATATTGAAATAGTGGGCAAGTAATAAGGACTACATGAAGTCATACACACCAAGAAATTTACTACAGCAGGGCTTCTGCTCGTAAGTTTAAGACAGTTTGTGTTTTTGCTTTATGCTAGGGTCTGACACTAAGTTAATAAGCCTTTTATTGAGATTCAAAAGCTATTACATTACATACATCTTCCTCTACTTACATTTGCTAACCTATGCTGAGGCCCAGGATTAAATTTTACGCTTCGCTGACAGAAAATAGAATCCTAAATCACCAATCCACACATAATTGTTAATTTCCCCACTTTTTTCTTGTGGTCACAGTACCTGTTTTCTTCCTTACCACAGGGCCTTACTTTAAACTTTCACATTTTTAAACCTAGCTCTGAGCTTCAGCTCAGGCCTATGAAATTTCTCATTTTCTTTAAATTACCTTTATTAAACTCTCCCAAATACCCAGAGCAGTAAGGTTTACTAAGTTCTGAGCAGAATTATAACAAATTATACTACCAAAGCAAGGATCAGGATCATAGATCTCTTAAAACCATAGTAAAAAATCCTACTAATATCAATAATAAACAGAAGCAGGTTCTAGTAGATTAGGTACCAGACTCATACTCAGAAAACCTGGTTTCTTCTCTATTTTATTCTCACCTAGTCTTCTAGGTGACCTTGGGCAAATCACTATCCCCACACTGCTGTTTCCCCAGCAGTAAAAATGAACTGAACAGAGTTGCAAATCCGTCTGGAAACTCCAAATGAAACACACCATAAGAGTTAAAAATATATTTCCCTATCTGCAGATATATTTGCTTTAGATAGCTTTTCTTTATCCCATTATACATCAGCAGCAGTGTAAGATTGCTTTTACTTTCTAAATACAGTCTGGTGGTTCTTCAAGAAAGGCTTTAGGCTACTGCCTTACTTTTTATCACATGCTTGATCTATTTCCGCTACTGTATCTACTTTGAAGAACCAAGAGCTTGTATTTAGCAACACACACTTAACACTTACTTTAATATATTACGTCAAAAGTTGCTGTTGAACACATTCCTAAGCTACAGGGAGAAAATAAAACAGCACACACGAGAACAGAGAGCCAATTATCAACGAGCAGCAACTCATTCTCTAGACCGTTGCTCACATAAGCAATCTGGCAAGTAATCATGCAAGTATTTGCTTCCATGACCTGCCATGGGAACCAGTCATCAACAGACTTTTACCAGGAATACATGCATTGACGAACCAAACTGCATCAAAGCACCATAAAAAGATTTCTCTTCTTACTGCTAGACTTAAGAAACACTACTTTTCATTTAACAGAAGACTGGCATTTATTAGCAAACAACACTGCTTAACTGCGGTGCACTTTGCTCACTTGCTCTCTTCCCATTTCTGGGTTTGTTTGGGGTTTTTTGAAAAATGACACAATTATGAAGTACTCTCTACTTTTCCTATTCCAAAATATAAGGCTTAAACAGCACTTTCTAAAAGCTCTTGGCTTTGCTAGTCTTTGGGGGAAAAAAGCCCACAAAAAAAAAAAGCACCCTTGTTCATCATTAATTTTTCTAAACAGAGTTAGTGGATAAAGCTGCCACTTCCCATATCATGCCACAAAAACCTGTTTTGATTGACACAAACGTGAACTATGATGCACTTAACTTCCAGCTATTTTCCTCATCAATGAATTAACACAACACGTTGAAAAATTTACTTAGTAAGTTGATCGACAGAATAATGCAAAATTACTCCTGTACTGTCAGTAGACAACTTCTCTAACATCAGTAACTGAGCCGTTAAAAAAAAGGAAGAGACAGACCTTCCACACCACAGACGTGAAATGTGACAAATCCAGCTATTTCCTGAACTATTGCAACACCGATCAGAAAACTGTATCTTTTGGGCATAGCGATAAGGAGAAAGGGAACCGCTGCGCATCCAAGAGGGGAAAAAAAGGAAGGGGGAAAACGCATTTTCGGCTCGGATCCTCGCGTATTCTCCAGGTGGGAACACGAGTCCAGACGAC